>LR537885.1:45554-74891 GCA_900883565.2 Caenorhabditis panamensis
GGGGAGAGTGGAGAAGAATGTGTAAAACATAGACAAAGGGTTCAACGGGGAGGGCAGGAAATGTGTAGAGAAGAAGAATAGAGAGAAAGGTCCGTGGGTGTTCAGTTTTCATGCATTTATGTTGGCTGCAGAAAGAGAGCAACCTTAACATTACAACTCTGCAAAGAGTTTGTGAAACCCCTAGGTCCCCTGAACCTTGCGGCTACCGTAATCCCCTTCCCTCATCTTTGCTCTCCCTTCCAGACAATGATTCATTTCTCTGATAATGATGTTTATCATTTTCATTTCAATTTGATTCCCCCATTTCTTCCAGACATCATCATCCAACACATGACTGTTTATCATAACAATCCTCGCACAATTCTTCGATTCCCCTCTCTGTCATCATCGGTTTCTTCTGTGGTTTCCAGGAGAATGCCACGTATCTTGTTTTCCTCGTTTCATATCTTTCCATCGGTTTCGCACTTTTCTAAAAACATATAACAAGAAAACATGGATTTGTTTTTGTTGTGTGGTTCTGTTAATGTCAACTAAACCTTTGGGGAGTATAATGGAGGGTTCTAATGGGAGTATACAGGTCTAGTCTAGATGACGTGACAGACGTGAAATCTCTGGCGAGACAGTTGTCATTGTTACGTTTCGTACTTTGCGACCTTTGGATGGGGGCATAGAGCTCTTGGTCAGAGCACAGAGCTTTTTACTTGACACCTGGTCCCGGGTCTTTTGATTGGTACTAGGGCTTGTTGATATCAGGTACCAGAGTCCCAATGTCTTTGTTCTTTTCCTCTTGATCTTTCCAAATTCTAGCTAGAAACTTGATACTTTGCAAGGAGTCCAGGGGCTAAGGGCTAAGGTCAAAAAGGTTCCTTGTAACTTGAGAAGTTCCAGTTTTCTAGAAGGGCATTGGAACTTTCTGGAATCTCTAAGGTCCCCAAATGCCCCTCTTGATGTGCTCTATCACATGACGTGTCTCAATGTACACCAAATACACACAAACAACCCCATTTCCCAATCCCATTTCTTCCCCCATTTCTAGGTCATTCCCACCCTCAAATGACTACGAGCCCAAGAGTTCAAGTGGCAATCCAATTGGAGTCCACCAAAGTCCAATCTCGAAAACATTCCCCTTCTGAATTTGCACCAGGCATATGCATAAAATGAAGTAAAAATAGAATGGGTACCACTGAAATTGGATCCAAACACAGCGAGATTGCCCTTCTAGACCAATCCGCTTACGCCTCCTGCTTCCTGTTGCTAATTGAGACGTGTTGTTGTGTCTGTAAAGGATTGAAGGACTTCAATTTGCATTGAGCTGGTCTAGATTAGAACAGAGCTTTTCAAAAAAATGAGTCAAATTGCGGAAAAACAGAACAGAAGAGGAGAAGACTAATCCAATTGTTGTCTGTTTTGTTTTGGGAACGGAGCAGAGTGGAATCAGCCAATTTGCATTCAGATCGTTTATAGTAGGATTTCAGAAGGTTCCCTTGACGTTTTCTGAATCCAGAAAACCCCTCTCAAAACAAAGCCATTCTCCTCAATTACCCATTGAAGTGATTTCTGTAAGTACTCGGCTCTAGGGAGCTTCTCTGACGTTTTCTAAATTGGAAACTTGATGACTATAGCCATGACGTGACACCCTCTAGATAGTTCCCCGTGATCTCTGATCCATTCTCGATCCCAAAACTCCAACTCCTCAAAAGTATAAAAGTAGCTGTGTAACCCGACACCTTTCCCTTCAAAACAACATGTGTCATGCCCTTGATTCATGATCCGAAGTTGAGAAACTCCCAAATTTAGTACTAATGGGGAGGATATTTGAGATGATGCCCTGTCGGACAACATGTGTATAAGGTGTCTGTGATGATGATGGATAGCATGTGCTAGGGCTTGAAATATGAGCAAGTTTCCCCGATTCTGATGTGCTGGACTCCTAATTGGGGGAAGGAAGGGGAAGACGTCATTGTGGTTCACGTGAATCATGATAATTTTTGTTTACGTAGGAGGAGGAATACTAATTGTAATGGCACTTAGAAGACGTCATTTTCAAACTTTTGAAGCGCGCGCTAGAAAAACTGTGACACTTTGTCAAACATACCATTAGATAGCAAATTTTCTCTAGTTCATTCTGTTAGTTGATCACTTTTTGCTATCTTTCACCGCAACCTTAGAAAAGTCCGTCAAACCTCAACACCCCAATCTAGGCATACTGTAGATTGGATTTGTTTCAGGGTCGAGCAAGACTCTAACCCTCTAACATTTTTGTTTGTTTCTTTGTTTCCACTCAAGTTACATCAGTAAGTAAGAAAAGAACACACGAATCGCCGAAAAATTTGCCTCGGAGACGACGTTGGAGACATTTGAAGGCCGCGCGGGGGCACCGCCGACACTAATTTTTTTGTTTTTCCTACTTTTTCGTGGCATGCCTATCTGTGCTTACCAATAAGTTGTGAGAGGAGAAAAGAAAAAGAACGGAAACCGTGAAGAAGAGATGATTTGTTGTGGTTGGAGAGAAAGGCAAGATAGTTACTTTTGTGAATTTAGGTCAACTCTCAACTGGTTTGGGCGAAAATTCTTCCTGATCTTTCAGCCTTGCTACAGAGCTTACTGCAAAAGTTCAAGTGATATTTATTTTTGGCGCGTTTTGGCGCCACGGATTAGCTCGTGTCAATAACATTTGGCGATAACATTTGGAGAACAACTTTTGACGACATTTCTAATGTCATATCACTCATTTGAGCACAAGAACAGCACCCTGATTTGGACTTTTTGGTCGCTCCAAATCGCTGGGTTCAGGGCTGCAACCGATTGTTTCTGGATGCGTCATAACTCTAACATCACATCCCATTGGGCTACGGAACTTGCTGTAAACATGCCCACATATTCCCACACCTTCAGGTGACGTGAAGTTGTGACTTGTATTCATGTTTCGAGCTGCGCCTGGATTCCCAAGCTATTTGGGTACCTAGAAAGTATGATGTGACATCAGAAGGAAGTAGAGAAGTTGTTTACCAGTTTCAGTTTTTAGTTTCAGATTAGATTTCTTCGGGTTAACTCGGTTTACAAGTGGCAACACTTGGATATCAGATTAGACTGAAGTTTGATGTAGTTTGCTTATCATCAAAGTTCAACGGACCTTTGACATCTTGATGATCGGTTTTCTAGGAGATAGAAGTCCTAGTTCAAATTGGGATAAACAAAATGCTAGATAATCCCCTAAAAACACTTTTGAAAGGATCAAACACTTATCAAACACTTATATGTAAACTTATAAGTAAACTCATCAACAAGATAACAAATCCTAGCCGGAAGCTTTGGATGTAAGCAGATTAGTGAACAACTTGATCCGGTTACTGTAGATGTTTCCTTCTCTTGTGTTAGTCTCAAAATCGCAGTTCAAAAGGTTCTTCTCTTCTAACCATACCCTGTGTACTACATACATACGTTCCCCGGTAAAGATCAGTTCCACTACCTCGGTTCCTTCCTCCCTAATAAGGTTGCAATTTGTATCCAATTTCTCTGTCCCTTCTAATCCTCTTCTCTCTTCTCTTTCATTTTCTATGACGACTAAAAAAGGGGCGTGGCCTCCTTCCCTAGAAGAACAAAAATCTGGCTCCACCCCTTGAGCCTCGTGGACACCGCCCCATCTTGAAGCATGTTTCGTTTCATTCATTCATTCATTTAATCCGCTTCTTTCCTCTCTTTTCGGTTCTTCCTAACCTCTTCTCAATCCCTTCTCTTCAAAAGTGTCCATTTCCAGGTACCCCCGTAAAGCCGATCATCAAGATGTCGTCTAGCTCAATCATCCTCGCCATCCTCCTCGTTTGCGCCGTAATGGCAATCGTGTCCGCTAGCGGATCGGTCGAGGGATGTCTGAGGAAGTTGGAGAAGTACTGCCGTGTACTTGGAACCGAGCACTGCAAGACGGTTTCTGCCACGCAGACCTTCAGTGAGTTATCAAACTTCAGCGTAACTTTCAGCGTAGCTTGTAAACCTAGTTATCTAGTTAGATATGTAGGTTCTAGCCCGAAAAATCTAATCTGAAACTACTAAAAACGGGTAAACAACGCGTTTCACTTCTTTCTGGTGTTCCTTTTCGGGAACGTAACTGCTTGGAAACATGCATACAAGTCACAACTTTACGTCACCTGGAGGTGTGGGAATGTGTGAACGTGTTTTTGACAACTTTAGAGAGCCAAATACAATGTTAGAGTAATGATTTCATCGGGTTCCAAAGCGAAAAAAGACCCACAAACCATTGCGCCCCATCTCAACTTCTGAGGCTTGAACCCAGCAAGATTTAGCGACCAAAAAGTCGGAACCAAAACTTTTTCGACAGGAGGATTTAGACATAACAGAAATTAGAGTCCCCTTTTTCCAGAAGCCCTGGCCGATTGCTGCGGAGCCCAATGCACCAAGGACGAGATCCTCGACGCGTGCTGCTTCTAGATCCCGTTTCTGCTCTGGCTCTTGTTGATTCCCCGATTGAACGTCTTTTGATTTCTTGACCCGGCTGATTCCATTCGAACCCATCCCATTCGAACCCACTTTATGAACCCCTAAAAGTAAAGATCGCAGAAAAGTTAAAGTTTACCCAACCTATCCTATCAGTCTTTTCGCAATTGAGCCCAATCATTCTTATTATATAAGTTTCTTAAACGTCCGTTTGTCTGTTTGTCTGTTTGTCTGTCCGCTTTTTTCATTTCTTAAAAAAAGAGATTCACGCAGAAATTATGAACACGTGAAGCATGGCGGCACAAGCCGGCGCAGCTCGGCTTGTCTCTAATAATGATAATAAAGAGTTTTCATGTTAAAGGTACAAGGTACACGTAGCAATATCACAACATACAAATTTGAGCAAGATGACTAGAGCATAAGGTACAATTGAGAAGGAATGAGGCGATAGAGAAGTACATCTTGTCTAGTGAGTAGGGGGTAAAAGTTATCAATCATCTCCCACCTCCTTGGGAGTCATTGTGGCAGTAGAGATGGGCCAATCGGCCGTCCGGATACCGGACAAACGCCGACACGGCGATTTTCTTCTCGCAGACGACGCATTCCGACGAGAAGTTCACGATTATCTTTGTCGACTCGGCTTTTTGTTTTCGCTCGATTTTCTTCGACATGGCGTACTCGGAAACGGATTTTTCCAGGTTTCGCTGAAAAGAACATAGTTTTCATTTAGCCCTGGCCAAAATCTGAGTCTTACCGTGCTAGCCTGCCTTCCAGTTGTCTGCAGCACTGCACTGATCGCTGAGAACACCACTCGCAACGGTGTCGTTGGTGGCAACATGTTCAAAGCAGCGATTGTGTCAATCTTTCCGGCGTACTTCCCCAGGATCTTGATAGCGGTGTTGACGTCGGGTTGGAAGGATGAAGAGGCGACGATGGTGGAGGTGTCGGAGATGTCGTCGCGGAAGGATCCGACGGGTGTGGTATCGACGGCAGAGTAGGGATGGGTGGAGTACGGGTTGTGGTGGTGATTCGGGTGGATCAGGGTCCGGAAGAGCAGCAGGTACACTTGCGAATTCGTCTCATCTGCCACATTGTAGTACAATCTACAGTACTCCTCGGCCGCCGGAACATTCTTCAACGTGTTTACATACAACGCCAATGCCTGATCGTGTTGCTTCAATCGCCCGAGAATCAGTGCTCGTTCCTCGAAGAAAGCGTGAGGAGCCAGTTGTAGAAGGACGGTTTGTGGGCTATAGGCGTGCGAGATCTCCAGGAACTTGAGAAGTCGTTTGCGGAACAGTCCGAGTTCTCCGTCTTCATCGCCGGCACGTTGAATGTTCTCATCTGTAAGAACTGCTGGGTTGAGTGGGGAAATCCAAGAGGAACTTACCATCCGGAAACGCATGCACATAATCTTTGAAGAGCGAGTTGACTCTGGCGACGTAGAACTCCAGAAGCGTCTCATGGAAGTAGGAAGAGGGTTCCTCCCATCGAAAGATCACGTGTTCCAGGTAGGGAATCATGGCATCTGGACACTCGGACTTCATGAATTCGACAACCGATTTGCGATTGAGGTTCCGAGCCATTTCGGTTTCATCGCTCGTGAAAATCTGAACTCCTGCTTCCAAATCCTTGACTAACACCCATTTTGCGTATTTCAGAATCAGCGGCAAGTTGTTATTCCCCAAACTCTGCAAATACTCGACAATCTGTTGAACGGCGTCTTCGAAGAACGGGTCTGCGTCTTGTTTGCTGGATTGTTCGATGAGCAGGTCGAGGGCCATTTCATGTTTCTTTCGGGATTCGTAGAGGATGAAGAGCGAGCGGAGACGGTTTTCCGATTTGAGGATTTGTTCGGCGTCGTCGAACGAGCACGCGTTGCTCTGCAGCCGGATTAGGGAGTCGACGAGAGCGGGTTTGGTCTTGATATAACATTTCAGAAGCGTCGTATCCACTACCCTCAACGTGATCAGCAACTTTCGAAGTTCCTCATGATCCGCTGCTTTCGCTGCTCCCGAAGTCCTCAGGCGATTGTACAGATCAATGTGCTTTGAGTGTTCCGTGCGGATCTCCGACAAATAGTTCCCCAGTGCCAGAAGCGCTCGCATCCTGTCATTCGCTGCCATATCCACCGTGGTAGCCGTCGAACTCTTGATTCCATCTGGTAGCAGCTCCGGGAACATTCGCAGAATCGTCAGCACATCCGTTTTGATCTCTCCGAACAGGGCAAACGACTCGTTGAACTTTTTCTGATTGAATAGATTCAACGCCGCCTTCTTTTTGATCTCAATGATGTGTTCCTCAGCGAACGCGTTCGAGTTGTCAGCAAGTTGTATCGCCAATTCGAATTGTCGCTCTTGGATCAGATGAGACACGTTTTTCCGAACGTTCTGCGTGGTGTCCAGAATCCAGATATCGGAGACGGCTGCGACGAACACTTGGCCACGAGATCCATTGCAGAGGGTTAGAGCTTTGGGGAGTGACATGGTTTGGATGAGCGAGTTGTCGAAAATGGATCGGACTTCGACACGGCCTTTGGAGAGCATTCCGATGAGGTAGGGGGAGTCGTAGACTGGAAAACACCTTGAATTGACAAAAAGAGGCTGGAAACTTACCAACTTGCATCGGAACTTCACTAAACTTGTACTCATCAGCCGTCCTGTTTCCCCAGATATCCGTCGTCACAACCGTCTCGTTTCTCACAAACGCCACTCGATTCCTGTCGATCATCGGAACAATCCCTGGCTGACAGTTGAACGTCAATAAGCTTGCTACGAAGCCATTCCACTCTTCTGGAGACTCTGACGACGACGTCTTCACTTTTTGCATCGTCATTGAGAAGTACTCGTTGCGGACTGAGAAGAAGATCATTTCGCCGACGCATCTAGAAAACAGAGGTTGTGAATCGTTTAGAAGCTTTCGAATACCGTATAGACGATGGGGTGTCAGTGAATACTGGGTTATAGTCGAGGGGGACTTCGAGGAACTCTTTGTGGCCCTCCTTTTCTCCCCATTTGAATAAAAACAACTTTTTCCGAGAGGAGACGATTACGTAGAGGTCTCCGGAGGTCTGCAAATTGAAAAGTGGATTAGATAGAGATCCGGAGAGCAAATACTCACTTTCGGTGTAAACCTTGCAAACGTGACGACTGGTTTCACTTTGTGAATCAACGTCTCCACTTTATACTCGGGATCGCTGAGCTTGTGAGCCATTAGTTGGGCGTCTGAGACGCAAAGAAGCAGGTCTTCTCGCTGACACACATTCAGTTCCAGTACTGCCTTCTTGTGAAACGTTTTGCACGTGTTTGTCAGCTCGAACCCACGACGATCTGCAGCTTTTTCACCTTTTTAGTGGAGAAACTCATGTTTTTGAGAAAACTCACTGGCAGAAATCGAATAAACATACAAATGACCAGCCCGTCCGCCTGCTAACACACTGTGCGTAGATTCTGAATCAAAATTAACAAGACAATTAGAAAATCCGCCGGGGAAAACGGGGTTTACCTTGAAACGAGAGGCAAGTCACTTCGACGGGCAATCGGAGGGCCACTTCGCTGGGTGTGTATGCGTCGTACATTTTTTCGGGTTTAGAACCCACTGAAAATAATTAATTTAGGTGGGAAACACCGAAAAATTGAAGAAAATAGCGGAAAAACGTGGAAATTAGAGGTAAAAAATAATTGACAATGTTGTCCGAGAGGACTACACGGAGCCATGGACTAGAAAACTCCAGAGAAAATAGTTAGTCCGCACTGCAAAAAACGGCGGAATTTCAAATAGGGATATCGGGAAAGACGGGAACCTTATGTTTTTCGAGGATTTTTGAGTTCTACATCATCTCACTATCACCAATAGACATAGTCTATGTGTCGATCTGTCGGTATGTCGGTCGGCAGCGTTTTCTCACAGATAACAGAGCCGTTGAGCCCATTTCTTGCAGAGAGGACATCTATGCAGCCGTTATGATTTCTCGGTCCTTTTATAGATTTTCTAATGGAGGGGACGTTCCTCTTTACGTTACGTTTGTTTTGGCGATTGTTTGTCTTAATATTCTATAACAGACAACGTTTTTCTCTCCGTATTGCGAAATACATACCTCGGATGGCCTAGAAAACCCACTTCGGCCACCGTGACACTCGCTTATCAAGTTTATAATCACGACACACAATAGGGAAAGGATAATTCAGTCATGAGACAGATTGTATAACTGATTTCTTACATTCCTTGATAACAAAGACTGCGGTAACCCGGAAAAACACCATCCTCTTTATAAACCACCCATGAGCAACGAAAGGGGGGTCGATGGTCCCTCGAGGTTCATTACACACTCAATAAACCGAGCGTGTTACGACACTCCATTGTTCAGGTTTAGGAACACGGATAACATCTTAATTTGAACCAAAATTGACAAAATTGCCTTTGTGTCTATCTATTTATGACCCAAACGTGTAATCTAGTAACGTCTAAAAAATTTCGCTTCGATTCTTCTCATTCTAACAATGCTCCGTCACACCAACGTCACAAAAACCTCGGCGACTCGTAAGTTCTTTTGAAAACCTAGCAAATTCCAGTTCAAAATAAAATTCAGACCAACAACAAGGTGAACAATTGTATGCGGGTTTTGATGCTGCCGCCAACAATCGTCGGTTCTTAGTCATGGGTTTGCTCTCGGTTCCACATGAGGGAATCGTCGATGACGACCTGTACATGCTCGCGGGTATTGAGAGAGTGAGTTTGAAGCGTTTCTTTTGGAAGATAAACCGATCAAAATTTCAGGATCCAGCCCCAAACAACTTCTGCGAAGGATCCATTGATATGGATGTTGGAAAGAGTTTCGCCAAATTGAAGAAACATTTCGAAAATCAGTATAAGGCGATCCAGAACGCATACGTCTCCGCTGGCCCTCTCACATACACAGTACTCAACAAAAAACGACTGAATTTGATCAGTGTCAAGGAAAGAAACGATAACCTGCACCCGGCAGTACCGACATTCTCACCGACCACAAACAAGGAGTTCCAAGAGCTGTTGCCAGTGATCTACCAGCTTCCATTTGCTCGGATCAAGAATGTTCGCGAGTGTTCTGGAATGGATTATGAGCAGTTCAATGTTGAACGGCTTTGTGGGATTGCGGGAGAAAGGGAGATTGAGGTGCTGCAACAGTTGAATCAGAGAACGTGTGACAGTTGGAACTTTTTCGATAATAAGGATCGTGTGACGTTTGCCCCGATGTCGCGTATCCCATCGAACCAGTTTGCCAAAGTGTACACCAAACAGATTGAGTTCTTCAAACGCGGATGGAAGAAGCTCAAGACCTCTTTCTCACTCAACACATTGGAGGAACTGGAGATGGAGATGGTCGCTCTTCAGTTGAAGCCCGACCATGAGATTGAGAAGTTCCAGACTGAAACACACTGTGTCCTCTCCACCTTTGGCACCAACTTTGATCTGGACGAGGAGAACTTCCCAGATGCGTATGCGGAAGTCATCAAACTCGCTGAGGAAGTTCACCCTATCCATGACAACAGTCTTCTGAACTTCATCGATCTCATCATCCCCGGAATCAATCAGCCACAGACATACTTCAAGGCTCCGGGCTGTCGCACTTCTGCGCACATCGAAACTGTCTCACTCTACTCTGTCAACATCAATTGTGGACCTGGAAGGTGCTTCTGGTTCGGAGTCCCAAGTGAGTACGCCGGCGCCATGGAGGACTATGTCAGAGAAGAGTTGGGGATGAATGAGAACGAAAGTGTCTATGGTATCAAGTTTTGGCCCGATTTGGAGAAACTCAGGGAGAAGAAAATCCCAGTGTTCAGTTTTGTGCAAGAAGCAAATGAGATGGTGTTTGTGGGTCTGCAAGCATGGCACTGGGTTCAGACTGAGAGCTACACCACCAATGTCTCCTGGAACATCGCACCGAAGACCGAGCAACAGTTCGACGCCATTCTCGAGTTATGTGACCATGCCCTCATTCGTAGAGCAGAGCGTTTCTTTCCTGTCAAGACGTTGGTTCAGAATCTTCTGAACGATTGGAAGAGTTCCCCGCAGCCAGTCTCCTCGTTTTCCAAAGCAGTCGTACGTACCGCAGAAAGGTTTGTCGTCTTTTTTTTGCTGTAACTTATGCTTCTATTGCCAGAATCCTGAAACACGAGGCCTACATCGCGAAGCTCATCGAGAAGAAGGGAGAAACCATCGAACAGTGGAAAGAGAGCACTGTCGAAATGTGCTTTGCGTGCGACGAGGAACTGCTCGGTTGCTTTGTTCGTGGAAAGAACGACAAGATGGAGGAGGTGTCCGCTTGCTACAATTGCAGATTCAGGTAAGATTCTAAGTAATAAAGAAGAGAATAGCAATCCAAAATTGCAGTGTCCAAGACCCGACGTACTTTGCCATCAACTCCACATTGGCCGCCGATCTCGCAGCTCTCAAGGACTTGGAAAACAACAACTAGAGGGACCGATTCACACAGTTTTCATGTTTTTCTTGGCATTTCCCTTATTGTAACTTCAATTGTTTGGGTTTCTCTTCTAGAATGTGTCTACCCTCTGAGATATTTTCATGCATAACTCATTTTTGCTCTCAATTCATCCTGCCATTGATTCAATTCAAGTCGAACTTCCGGGTTCCTGAAACCAGTTCTTCTCTCTGGGCTTTATGGATCTTGCCACATTGATGATGTTTCTTTTCCCTCATTCACCTCAAATTTTCATTATAAACTATTCCCTTTCTCTGTATTGCGAAATACATACCTCGTCTGGCCTAGAAAACGCCTACAAGGCCGCCACCGTGACCCCCTTATCATGCTAAACACAGCGCGGAACAATGATCCGTTTTCAAATCATAATCGTAATGTTTCCCGCAATAACCGGTAAATTCGAATGAAATCTATCCCGAAGAAGTCATGGATCGGTAAGTTGTTTTGTTTTTTGTCTCTTTATCTTTCCCAAAACATATTTTATCAGTGCTCACTTCAAAACTACCATCGAACAACATCAGAATGCGATCGAGAAACTTCTTCGAGAGAATTCTGTGAAAGCTCCGGCAAAGTTCGAAGAGTTGATCAATTTTTGTATCAAAAACCACGTTCCTTTGGAGAACTGGAAGCCAGTGGCCAAGATTTTGATGGATTATGTGAAGAATGCCAGTATTTATAAGAAGAGGAGAATGGCGGAAGCGGTGAGTATTATTCTTGGTTTTCAAAGGAAACTGTAGTCTATCTTTCAGTTTATCCCACTTTCTCTCACTTCCAAAGTGATCTTGCTGCGAGAAGTCAACAAGACATTTCTGGGGGCGTTTAGTTGGGAGGTAGCATTGACCAAGAGGAAACGAACCGGGAGGCACAAGGAGACAGGAGCGTATTTTGAAAAGACACGTGAGTGGGAGCACTGATAAAGTTCAAAACTGTATGTTTGCAGAGTTAAGAACAGCCGTTGCCATCGGGCTCAACCAAAACGGCAAACTGGGAACCGGCTTCATCACCGAGTATCTCAGCGAGCTCACACCGATTCTTGTGCCGAAAGATCTCATGGTAAGTTTATATTTTAGAGTCTGAGTTCTAATGTTATTTCTCTTCTTAGATTGCCAATGTATACATGTCCAACAGCCACACCATCTTTTTGATGGATAACGGCGAATTCTATGCGGCAGGGAATGGCGAAAACTTCTTAGCAGTCAAGGCGGCTCGAAACTTTTCGGAGCCCCATCACCTGGGCTATGTGAGCGTACCAAAATCAGAATTGAATGTTAGATAGGAAACTGTTTCACAACTATGTTTAATCCGTTTTTAGGCAAAAGATCATTGCTTTGTTACCAATACAAGTTCTCACTTCTTCGACTTCAACGAAGACATAAAGTTGGTCGTCGGTCATTACTATGGGAGAGCAGAGGAGGAGAAAGACAACTGGCAGCTGGTCTGTGTCCCGGAGTCCTTTTCGCATGACCCGACCACCAAGGTGACTCTGGAGGCTCGAGGAAGATACTCTACTGTAGGTTCTCACTTGAAAGTCCTGTGTTTTATAGTGGACCCCCCGTTTTTAGTTCACAATCTACACTAATCGCGGCATTTGGAAACGTGATAACGAGTTGGAACACAATATCGTGTTCATAATTTGCGGAAGAAAGGTTGATTCGCAACGTCTTTGGAATAAGATCAGTGTGTGCACTAATGGTAAGACACCTTCATCGGAAATGTGTCAACAGAACATTCAGGGACAATCTACGCTCATGATGAAGGAACTCTGTACAAAGGAAAACTGCAGGTGGCCCCACATAAGAGTGATTTTGCTGAAGATGATGAAGACGATGAAGACGATATAGAGGCTGGTAATGGGTGGCCTAAGGAGGTGATCGTCGCATTCATGGACGAAGTGGTTCTTCCGTTTGCAGTCGAAGGATTCTGTGTGAGCTCAACTGGAGATTCCATGATATTTTATGTGAGTCATTAGACCTGAAGGAACGACTCAAAAAATGTTTTTCTCAGCCCCAGAATGCCAAACCTCGGTCCTCTGAAAATGGCAAAAAGGAGCTGAAATGCATGACCCTACCACTAGCTCCCCCGATTACTCTTCCTCAAGTCGTTGATTTCTCCATGCGCACTGTAAATTACATTTACAAAACGCTTTCCACAAAGCTCGTCTCTAGGACATTGTCCTATAATATGCGCGACAAGTTAGTCTACGTAAGCCCAACCAACAATGAAGATAAAACGACAAGAATGGAACACTATCCCGTTGGACTTCCGTGTTATAAAATCCAAGCGTGTGCCTTAGTCGCCCTACATCACTTCCTTCGTATTGACGAAGAAACCAAGGTACCTGTGGTGATTTCCAAGTTCAAGGCAATTGGAGACAAAGATGCATACGATGAACACCTGGAGGCCGCGGAAGCCGAGGCGATTGAGGTGGGAAGGAAGATGAAGCCGTTGATGGTGCTGACTAGTTGGGAGGATTCGCAGAGAAAGGTTCAGATGTGAGTTATCATTCAAAGTACCGTGTTCTATTACAATATTTAGATCGGCTAAAAGCGTACAGTTTCTAAGCTCAATATCCAAAGACATCGTAACGTTGCTCTCTTATTTGACAAATATCCCTTTGGAGTACAGACGTGACCAAAAAGACACCCTGTTTTGTCACTCGTAAGCTTCAAAAGTTTCAAAAGTTTAGCAGCTTTTTACTATCATTCAGAATCACAAAGTTCCTTGATTTCATCGCCGAACCTGGAGTGTATTCCATCGCACACGGGAATGAACTGAACTACGAAGTAGTAGAATACCCTCCATCTCCGATAGACTTGAAAAAGATTGTGGAGACCCGCATTAGGAACGGAGATATTGATGCAGACGATGAGAGATTCAAAGTGATAAGAGTGAGTCAATAATGCATTTCTGCTATACAAAAAGTGTTTTGTTTCCATTTTTCAGCTCGAAGCGATTCCCACAGAGAATCCAGATCCGGGGCGTAGTCGTGGTCGGTTCCATGTGCTGTGCACCCACATCAATGAGTTCCTCATCAGAGTAATTGACCCGGAGTTGATAGCACACATTGAGGAAGGAGTTCTAAATTTGAACGAGGTAGAATGCAACGAAAATTTTAAAACTAACATACAAGTAACTGTTTTTCAGGTTTGCTACGATGATCCCGTAAAGTTTGAACGCCTCATCAGAACTTTCTTCGTAGTCAATCACGACTTCCATGCCATGATGTCCTACGAGAAGCATCCGAACATCAACATTGCCAAGATCTGCCACTCTCTCCCCCCATCCGAGATCTACACGATCACAACTTCAGATGACCAAGAGATTCGGGTCCCCTCGATCCTTTTCGAGCTCTACACAAACGGTTATGATGCTGGAAGGAGACGAGCAGCGGTGCAAAGTGGAAGGAGTGAGCTGGCATTCTCAGTGAATGTCAGTGAAGAGGCAGTGGAACTGTTGATGGAAACCCTCATGGACTATAGAAGATTCATGAATCTGGATATGAAGATGGTGAGTGTTTTTTATACGGCAACAGTCAACGGGAAACTTCAGAAAGAAGAAATCTTCACTTTGGTGGACGAAATGATGGTCGACGCATTTCAACCGGTGCTCCTTGAGATGATCGTGCTCACCGCTGGACAGTCCGATGCCCCATTCATCGGGAAACTACTAGAGCTGTACTCTGAGAAAATGTATTCCCTTATTGCAAAGCATCGCCCGGATATCGTGTTCCATTGGCCAGAAGAAACATTCGGAAACTATCTCCCCACTATTCACAGGTAAACCGGTCAAATATCAAACTGTTCCAAAGTCTATATGATTTCAGACTTTCCAAAGCAATGCGTGACAAGCGGTATAAGAGAATGAAGAGAGATCTTCTCGTCACCATGACCGCCGATGACACGGATGTGACGGAGGTTGCAAAGGTTCGGAAGTCTTGGCTGTTGAACAAAATGTCCAAAAAGGACCAAGATCAAGATGTTCATTGGTCGCTTATGGTAACTAACGTGGCGAGGTTCAAAAACCAGATTGTTTTCAGAACACTGTGATGCTCTGGTCGGGTTATGAAGACAAGACGAAAGCTCGGAAGCGATCCCTTTGTTAGTTATTCTCGTTATACATACTTGAAACAGATCTCTTATTTGTACGACTCGATCTGAACTTCAACTTGCATTTTGTTTTTTGTTCGGAAGTTGTTTACCTTTTTTGTTGAGATAAACTACGTTCTGTTTCACACTCAAACACTTAGTATTGCGAAACTGCATATGGCCTAGAAAATGCCTATTCGGCCACTAAGTCACTAAACACAGCGCGCAACAATGCTCCGTTTTCCAGATATTGCTGACACTAAAACTGAACGCAACTCGTGGAAAAGCAATGCAAAACCAGAAAATGATTGAAGAAGTCGACGATCTCGATGATGAGTGAGTTTTTTCTTCTTTTTTTATAGATTTTCAACGAAAAAAATTCAAGGTTGGACCCTCAAATTCCAATCGACCGGCGAATGGATCGAATCAGAAAGTGTCTTTTGGAAGATCCATTGAAAGCTCCGGCTCTTCTTCAAGAAATGATCAAGTTTTGTATTGGTGAGTTAGATTTTGCCCTTCTTGCACTAAAAATCATATTTTTCAGAAGACAAAGTTCCCCCGTCAGGCTGGAAGCCCGCTGTCAAACTCTTGATGGATTATATGAAAAATGCCAGTATGTACAAGCAAAGGATGATGGCAGCAGCTGTAAGTCTTTGTTCTCAACATTTATGTATCAAAACCTTGTAAATTCAAGATCTCCCAGCGCAATATGACAACAAAAGTTGTTTTAATGCGAGAAGTGAATCAACCACTTCTGCATACCTTTAGTGTAGAGGCTGCAATGGCGAGAGGAGCAAGAACAAGGAAGATCAAACTGCCAGCAGCAGTTCTGAAAAAGACTCGTGAGTTGGATAAGCCGCAGATTAAGATCAAAACGGAGTGTTTTAGCCCTCCGAAAACCCCTCGCCTACGGCCTGAACCAACACGGAAAACTGGGCACTGGATCCAATGCAAATAACATCGGGGAGCTAACACCGATCCTTTTGCCAAAAGGTCTCATGGTAAGTTCAAAATTTGGAGTCTGCGATCAAATCTATCCTCTTAGATATCTGATGTCTACATGTCCGAGAATCACACAATCTTTCTGATGAATAACGGAACATTTTATGGAGCAGGCAAAGGAGAAAACTTCATGACAAATGGGACAACTGGAGACGTTTTGGAGCCCTATCTCCTGGAGTACGTGAGCATTGAAAAATGGCGATTGGCGATAAAACCAAATTGCATTCTCTCCGATACCAACTCTCACTTTTTGAACTTCAATGATACCATGAAGCTTGTCGTTGGTCAGTTTGAAGGAGAGGATGTGATCCAGGAAGGGCCGAATTGGAAGCTGGTCAAAGTCAAAACAAACGGATTGCCGGGCGACTTCATCACCACCAATTTGACTCTAGAGGATGAAGGACAGTACCGTGAAGTTTGTTGAAGTTGAAAGTTTTGTCATGCCCACCTAGCCTCCTTTCAGTTTCCGATCCGCACTGATGGTACTTGGTTGGATTGGCGAGATCAGGTTCATCAAATCGTCTTCATTATCTGTGGACGGAGAGTTGATTCGGAGAGGCTTTGGAAGAAGCTGGCAGTTTGCAAAGATGGTAAGAGACTTGGATGCATTCTTACCCCTCAAATCTTTAGGCACCGTCTACGCCCATACCGGAGGTACCCTGTACAAGGGAAAACTGCTAGTCGCTCCTTGCAAGGCGGATCTTGGAGAAGAGGAGGAGGAAGACTATGAAAAGAGCAGCACGGCGATTGTCGCGATGATGGATGAAGTGGTTCTTCCGTTTGCAGTTGATGGATTCTTTGTGAGCTCTAATGGGGATTCTATGGTGTTTTATGTGAGTTTCTTATGACTCTTCTATTCGATTTAGAGCCAAGCGTCTTTCAGCCCAAGACAATTGAAGACCGGAAGAAGGAACTGGGATGCTTTTCTCTCCCACTAGCGCCTCCCATCTCTCTCCCAAAAGTCACCAATACATTGCCATATTTTGGCGCTGACATGCGTACGATGTTCAAGCTCACACACTGGCACGATGGTTTATCGGATGTGTACAAATCAGAAGTGATCATCAGGAAAGAAAAAGATTGGTTTAACGTCGGACTTCCGGGTCTTCCGAGTGAGAAAGTTCGATTTGTCTCGGGTCTTCTTGCTCTTCAACACTTTCTGAGAATCGATCCAGAGACCGGAGTGCCGGAGGTGATTTCCAAGTTCAAGGATGTGGGAAACAAAGAAGCTTATGAAAAGCATCTGAAGGCAGCGGAAAAGGAGGCGATAGAGGTGGGAAGGAGGATAAAGCCAGTGGTTGTGCCGGCGAGTTGGGAGGCTTTGGAGGCGAGGAAGACACAAATGTGAGCCCCCCTTCAAATCCTGGTTTGTACAATGACTTTCAGACTTGCAAAAGGCCAAGAATATCTCGAATCTGTACTCAAAGACATTGGTGATTCAATTGAGCTCCTTGCCAACATCCCATTGAAATACCGACGTTTCCAACAAGACACTCTGTATTGTAACTCGTAAGCGTCAAGTTTCGATGCAAAACTCATCATTGCAATTCAGAGTCTCAAAGTTCATTAAGTTCATCGAAAAAGCTTGTGGAAACAATACAACATCTTCCTACGAGTTTCTACGAGGCATTGTGGAATGCTACGCTCCATCTCTGATTGACTTGGAGGAGGTTGTGGAGGCTCGCATTAAGAATGGTGATATTGATAAAGAGGATAAGAGATTTGCAGTGATAAGAGTGGGTCTATGGCACTTTTCTACAAATATAAACGATTCCTACTTATCCAGGTCGAAGCGATTCCCACAGAGTATCCAGACAACTTTTCTAGCCATCATCCTCGGTTCCATGTGTTGTACACCAACAGCAATGAGTTTTTCATCAAGGTCATCGACCCGGAACTGATGGACCATGTTCAGGAAGGAGTGTTAAACTTGAACGTGGTAATTTACAACCAAATTGCAAGGTTCCAGAGCTTGAAATCCATTTTTCAGGCTTGCCACGACGACCCAGAAAAGTTTGAGAGCATGATCAGAGTGTTCTGGGTGATCAGTCGCGACCATCGCTCCTTGATGAACTACGAGAAGCACCCAAACATCAACATCGCCAAGATCTGCAGCACCCTCCCTCCATCTGAGATCTACACAATCTCCACTGTAGATGACAAAAAGATCCAGGTCCCGTCGATTCTTCTTGAGCTCTACACAGCTGGATATGATGCCGCGAGAAGGCGAGCAGCGGTGCAAAGTGGAAGGAGTGAACTGGAGTTTTCTGTAAATGTTAGTGCAGAGGCAGTGGAGCTGTTGATGGAGACTCTCATGGACTACAGAAGGTTCCTGGATCTGGATATGAAGATGGTGAGTGTTTCTTATCGGCCACAACAAAAGGAAAACTTTAGAAAGCAGAAATGTTCACTCTTGTCGACGAAATGATGATCGACACCTTAAAACTGGTGTTCTCCGCGTTTATCGTGCTCACCGCTGAACAGTCCGATGCCGCATTCATCGGGAAACTAATGGAACTTTATCCCAAGCTAATGTATGAACTGATAGCACAAAAACGCCCCGACATTGTTCTCCACTGGCCCGAAGAGATGTTTGGTGATTTTCTTCCGACTATTCACAAGTAAGTCCAAAAGACCGGATCTAAAAAGTGGAAAGATTGTTTCAGAATCTCCGAAATAATGGTGTTTGGAGGTTACACAAATGATCCAGAGGATCTGCCGGTCACAATGGCGCCCGATAAAGATGTGGATGGCCAGTTGGTTCAGAAGTCTTGGTTGTACGAGAAACTGTCGAATAAAGAGCAAGACCAAGATATTCATTGGCCTTTAACGGTAACTTAGATTCCCAACTCAAAATAGGAACGAGATACTTTCAGAAAACTGTAATGCTCTGGTCGGGTTATGAAGACATGAAGAAAGCACCAAAGCGATGCCAGGGATGCGGAAGAGATCCGAAAAAGGGTTTCGGTTTCGGGAGTTAGTTCCAGTTCCTTATGCTCTTCTTGCCAAATTCATCCCGTTTGCCATATCGTGATGCTCATTCTGTTAGCTTTACTGTATTCCCGTGCAAAATCTAGTCAATAAACTTATTCAAAACTGCTACGTCCTCAAGACAGGCTTCTCGGAGCTCATGACACCCTCATAATGCACACGCCAGTTCCACCGTATCCAGATGAAAAGCACATTCAAAACCCCATACACCCGCGCAACACCTCCAATTTTCCCCGTACCCATTACTTTTTGCTCCAGGTTGCCTTGACGCCGCCTACAGCTCTATTGGACCTGGAATTCACACCAAAAAGGTTTCTATTTTATCTGTTTTCCATCTGTTTCCCTTGCCGAACATTTCAACAACGAAAAAGTCGAAAATCTATAAAACCATTCCGCCGCCGCCGCCGCCGCCCTTACTCGTCTTCCGTTTCCCCCCATTGTTTTTCTCAGTTTTCCCATTTCCTGTAAACATTGGAATACTGAATCGATAATGGAAGAAAAACTGCTCAATTTACTAAAAAGATTCCATAAAAGACTGGAAAACAACCCACTTTCAGCTGTGAAAACTTACCAAGACATTGCGGATAGCTTGAAAAGTATGTAGGTCAATCAACTTGCAGACTACACAGAATCAGAACGTGTTTAGAATCTCCTGAAATGACGCTTCTAGAAGATTGCGCAGAAGTTCTAGCTTACTATATCAAAGAAGCAAGTGTCTGGAAGGCTAGGGCGTTTGAGGAAGCAGTACAACGCCTCCCCTTAACCTCCCGTCTTCTGATTGCCAGACACTTTACTGATTTCTTTACTAGTGGAATTTCACTTGTAAATCTTTTGTCAACACAAGAAATCCATCTTTTCGGGAGAAATATCAGTTTGTTCAGAAAGTCTAGTAGGTTTCTAACTGGTAAGACAAGACAAAAAGTGTTGTAGAAATGCCCGAGAAGGCTTTGGTTTTTGGAGATGACAGTTTGACTCCACTGGACTTTGAGGTATGTTGTTCTATCTTTTAGCACCTCATGCCCTAGTTTTTGTAGTTCACCGAAGCCTTCCATTCCCAGAATCACACAATCTTTTGGCGCCGCTTTACCGGAGAAGTTTGGGCTTGTGGGAGGTCTCAAAACTTTTTGAAAGAATCGCTTGGAAGTGGTTATAATGACGCTCCTTTCTACAGTACCCCAATCAAACTAATCGACATTGTACTGAATGATACGGTATGTTTTATACCCGCTTTTCCCCATCAGTTTTTCAATGTATTTCAGAAAGAAGGCCCTCTAATAAAAGTCAGTTCAGACTTTACAATCTTCGAGAACTACACTTCAGAGAGAAGCCTCTTCATTGGAGCTCCACCAAGAATGTTCAAGTTCATCAAATCTAACCCGTTGGAAATCTGGGAGCAAGGAGAGAATTACATGGTTTTCACAAGAAAGGGGGATCTTCTAAGGAACCAAAAAACGAGTATAAACATACAATTCAATGGTAGAAAAGTCAAGGTTCAATGCCAAAACGGTTCTTGGTGGTGTGCGGAAATAGGAAAAAGGGGTACTATGATAAACTACTTTTGTGGAAAGAGAGTCCCGAAGATGCGGGATTTGACGATTTGTGAGAATGGAACTGTTTGGTATCTAGACAAGGATACTCTGTACAAAGGGTCTCTGGAGCTCTCGGATCATTCGGAACACGGCCTTCAGCTTATCTGCTCCATGTTAGAGGTTCCATTTATGTATCGGATTGGTGGATTTTCAATTTCCCCAGCTGGAACTTCGGGGATCATTTACGTAAGTAATCCGAGGTGTTATGAAACGTTGAAGTTTGTTTTTGTTTAGCCAAACACAAAAAACCAGCACATTGAAGAGTTGCATCCACGCCATCAAATGGACTACTCCATGTTCATGTTGTTAACCTATGATCCTTGGGCGACATATTTCAGCGACTTCTCCAGAGCTACCTGCAAATTGGATGATACTGAAACCTGGCTCATAGAAAAGCTACCAGAGTGTTTCAATGAATACGGTACGTGTTTCCAATCTTCCTTCCTTATCAGTTACATTTCAGGATTCATAAAAGACGAGCTAGAGACTCTTACTGCTATAAACCATCTCTATGATCTAATAAAAGTGCCAGAGGGTCAGAGGCTTCCAGAAATGATGCAGGCGCTTGATGGATGGGGAGATGACAAGTTGGCTCCTTTGGTTATTGTTCAGTACTATCTGCAAAAAGTTCTAGAGGAGGAGAATCTAAGGATTCTCATAGAAAATCAAGATCCAAACCAATCAATCCTAGAACAAGTGATACAAAGAGCTCAATCCCTCTATTCCCATAAAATCTCTGTGATCCGAGAAGGCCTAAAGCTCCTTCTAGACCTACAGTACCCCAAGGGGCATGAGGGGATTTGGATGTAAGTCCCTTTTCTGAAATTTGATGAAACTTACCGAATCCTCTCATTTAGATATGTAAAGTTCATGGAGTTCATTGGTTACTACCGAAACCGATCTTTGGGAAGTAAAGGAAGATTCGAGACCAAGCCCCATATCCCGACATACTTTCAAAATAGAGATCTAGAAAGGATTGTAAAGAGGCGATTGGAACAAGGGAATCTAGATGTGGAGGATGAAGAGAGGATCTTGAAGAGTTTGGTGAAGGTCCAAGCAATCGGCAACCGAAGTGACAAAACTAAAATGGACAACTTCTACATGTATCCTTGTATCCTTTACGTGTTCCGAACTTTTCTAGAAGCCCTGGATCCCTCTCTTTTAGAGCATATCAACAAGGATAACTTTCTGGACTTAAATCTAGTAAGATATCTTTGATTTTTCTTGTTTCTGCTTGTCTTTTCTGTTAATTTTGAAACTTTAGGTGTGCCACAATGACCGGGATAACAAGAGATTCGTATGGTACATCAGGGAATTGACAGGTTGTGATCATCCAAGAGATTTTGAGGGGTATTTCAGTCGCATCTCCCTTCTTCAACTATCCGCATCCTTCTCTGAAAACTACACCATCAAAACTTCTGATAAGACCCTCCTGGTCCCGAAGCTCATCTTTCAAATATTTTCCTCTGACAACTTTAAAGAGATCTCCAAATCCAAATTGGAAAGGATACAAATCCCACAGATCTCGGGATCCTTATTGAAGCTCGCAATAGAAGCACTTTTAGATGTTCGGGAGTTGTTGAGGGTTTCTACTAGAAAGGTATGACTGCTACGAGTCCCAAAAAACCATGCTTCATTCAGAAATACAAAATCTACCAGCTCTACCATAACCTCCGATTCATGGAAGCTGTGGCGGATGTCATCAAGCTTATCGTTATCACTGGTGAGCCAAAAAAGAGCCAAAAAGAGCCCGCAAATCAGATGAAAACCTTTATTCAGGCTCTGAATCAGATGTCCAAGTGTTTCGAGCAATTTTCCACTCTCATCCCCTTGAAATCTCTCAAAACATTGCAAAGTATCGACCTGAAATTTTGATTTTTTGGGGAAATCTTCCAGTTCCTGAGCCACGCCTGCAGAACCTAGAGCAGTGAGTTTTAGTGTGATTATCTATCAAAAGGCATTGAAAATTTTTTAGAATCACCCAAATAATCCTTGCAAAAAGGTATCAAAAACTGGAAAACTCATCCTCCTCGAGGCCGAAGATTATGAGTGACGAGCAAATGTTTGGGTTGAAGATGGGAGAAGAATGGTTGCTGAAGGTGTTCACTGATAATGAAAATGATAAAGGAGAAGATTTGCAGAGAAAGTTTTGGGTGAGTTGGAAAAATTCAAATTTTGAAGAAGAAAAAAATGTGTGATTTTTTTTTTTGGATTTTTCCAGCAATTCGTCGACGAGGAAAACGCAATTTTGGACTTTGCAACTGCTTGACTGATACTATTTACGTTTTCTTATTTTTTCCTTCTTTTGACGCTCTCATCATTCAGAAAGTGGGTGAACCATTCCATTTTCGTTCCTTTTACGCAATTCGACTCGTTTCGGCGCCGCGGCCGTGGCCGGCTGGCCGAAGTTTTCCTCCTCTCGGACTTCTCTCGGACAAGCGCTTTTTATTTTCATTTTTTGAAAAGCACTCGTTTTCTCCTCGATTTTACTTGATTCTTCCAGTTTCCTGTATGTTTTCTAATGAAATGCTCCATTTTCTACAGTTAGCAATAATTTCATCTAAATAAAAGGCGTTATACAATGTACAGACAAGATGTTCTATGGGGTGGGGGCATCGGGAGAGAGAGAGGTACAGTAGATCGAAATATGATGTACAAAGATGAAGAAGAAGAGGGGAAACCCGTAACGGGTATGTACAGGACAAGGAGAAAGAAGAAAAACAGAAAATATTGGTGAAAACAAGCAAGGTGAAGAAAAATGGTTAGGATTGGGTGAGGGGAGAGGGATTTCTGTTCTTCAGTTATCCGGATTGCTCATTTCGATAGATTCCAGACGTCGCCACATTGTTCGGCGTGACTTGGCAGTACATTTCGTAGCGGAGATCGTAGGGAACTTCGTATTGGAGCGAGTCGAACATGTTGGTGCTTGGGACTTTGAGGCCGTGCATCACACTTCGCATTGCCAGTTGTTTTAACGAGGGGGCTGGAAAGAAATTGGGTTTTCAGGGTAAAAATTTTCAGAAAAACTTACAGAAATCGAGAACATGAAGATCAGAGAGATCCGCCAATCCACTAGTCGACGCAATGTTGTTGAAGAATCCAGCGGTGGAGCAGTTGGGGGAAGAGGGGTTCGGCATGGTTCCACCGAACAAGTAGACCTTTCCATTGGACACCACGGAGCAGTGACGACGACGAGCAGTTGGATAGGAGCCATGGACTGCGATAATCGACCATGTCAACTTCTTCGGATCAAAGCAGTACAACTCGTTGTAGTGGATATTCCTGGTTCCGAGGTATCCTCCAAACATGAACATCTTTCCGCCGTACACCCACGTCGAATGGCTTCGTCTTCCGCCCGGTCGGGTTCCTTCCGTCTCCAACTTGTTCCATTCTCCAGTCGACAGGTTCAGAGCCATCAGGGTGTCATCGTAGACGTCTTGAGCGGTGTGGAACTGAAAAGGAGTACGATGGGTTGAGGGAGGGTTACTTGGGGTAGTGGTTATTGTGATAGGACCCAGAGTTACATGCAAACTGCAAGAAAACACCACACCATTCATTAGCCACATCACCAAAAGCTGAGGAGTTACGTGCAAAACAAGGAAAAGCTTTCTTTCCGTCACCGTTTCCCATTGAAACCTATACTGTTTGGCGCTTGCAGAAAGCACCAAACAGCGTCTACAAACCAAATCTCACTGCACACATACCAAGTGCTCATCACCGACCTGACCGGCGTGGTCACTCCTGCCGCCGAAGATGTACATGACGCCGTCGACGACTGATGCGGTGTGGAAGTCGCGCCAGATTGGTGGGGTGCTCTGGAACAAAGTTTTCTTGGGTTGGGTCTCAAAGCGAAAGCGGTACCTTTGTCGCCATTTCTCTCCATGTGCATGTGGCAAAGTTGAAGACGTACGTCTCTTGGCTGAACCTCTGCGAGTCTTCTTCGAATCCGCCGAACACGAACATTTGGTGATTCCAGACGACGGCAGTGTGACCATCTCGAGAAGGGGGCACGAATCCGTCGACTTCCACTTTTCGCCAGACGCAGTATTCTGGAAATTGCGAAAATAGAACTCTTCCGGGTAGATAATCGTGTTTTGAACAAGAACAAGTGAAAATGCCGCCAACTCCTTCTAGCAAAGTCCAAGTGTACCCGGAAGAACCTCTGTTGTTGGCTGGCGACTTCATAGTTCGAGCGATTCAAAAACTCACCCGGATCAAACTCGTGCATCAAATTGCACGCTCCATAGTCATCGTTGCGTCCTCCCCACACATAGGCTCGTCCGTCGTACTCCACAGCAGTGTGTCCGTACCTTTGGAACGGTACCGTCTCTCCGATCTTGTCGGGATTCTCGATGATCTGCGATTGTGTGAAGATGGCGCCGTTGTGACTGTAGTGTGGTTGCAGCTTTATCCATCGGTAGTTTACTGGAAGAATTTTGTCGATCATTTTTAAGTTCGGTCACATGGTCATTATCACTGACTTTCGCTATGACTGATAACGTTAAAAATACGTTTTTGAAGAGACCAAAGATGGTCAAAAACGTGTTCAACAAACCGAAAATCGGTATTTTTCTGATAACCATCTGGTCTGGTAGGGTCTTTGACCTTCTTGGACACGGTTTTGCAAATTTTCGGTTTAGCGAACGGCTAGAATTTCGAAAAACGACGCACCAGTATCCAGAACATGAACATCCAGCGGATCCTTCTCGTCTGTCGTCTCCCCACTGCAGTAGCCGCCGAAGGAGAAGATCTGAAAATTATAATAGGTTTAAGCGTTTCGATCTCTAAATTTTTTATGGGAACCCGTATGCCCGTACTTTCCCGCCTAAAGTGCTTCCGATCATGAAAAGGTTAACGATCTTTCTCTTCCTGCCATCTTTTCGGAATTGCGTCATAAACCCCGGGGAAACAGCTGACTTTTCCGAGAGAAATCGCGATTCCTGGCGGAAAACCGAGGAAAAGACAAGATGGATTACGACTTTATACTCGACAACTGTTTCGGCGTGACGGAAATAGGGAATGACGGGTTTCGCACGGAAATTTAGGATTTCGGCGATTTTTAGAAGTTTTTTACTGTTTCGCGGCAAAAAGTTAGCTGATAACAGCCACTTCGCAACTGTTCGTTCTGAATTTGACTAGAAATTCGAAAAAACAATTTTTTGAAAATAGGTCTCGCCAGAAAATTTTTCCGTCGGTTTTTCGCATTTTTTTTGATTCTTGATTAAATTTTCAAATTCTTACTCTAGATCCAACTGCCACTGCTGCATGATTCACTCGTCGCGGTCCACCTTCCAAGTGTACCGTCCATGTGGCCATTTTTTGAGTTTTCTGGAAAAAACCGAAAAATTAGCGATTTTTAATGAAAATGTAGGTTTCTAACAATTTCCGCGCCTATTTACACATATTTTAACGAGAGAAATCGAAGAAAATCAACAGAAATCACCGAAAAAAGCGGAAAAATGGGCGAAAAATTCGCAGAAACTTGAAGAAAAACAAAAGCGAGAGAGTGCGAGACGCAGAGAAACGGGACCAGCGAGAGAAGTTGACCGACGAGAGAGTGTGTGGAGAGGAGAGACGCAGACACAGAGACGAAGAGTTGTTGTCAAGGGGGCCGGAGGGGAAAAAGCAGCAAAAAGCACGGGGGGAAATTGAAAAATGGATGGGGAAATGAGCGAGCAGAAAGATTGTGTGGGAAAGAGACACGCAGACAGCGAGAAAGCACGTTTCCGAGAATCTCGGTGTTTTTCTTGGCTGGTTTGCCGATGGTTTTTGATGGTTTTCGCATTTAGGATGTTTTCGGATGGAATTTCAGCGGAAATGTGATAGGAAAATGGTTTGGGAATGGAGCAAATGAGAAGAAATGATGATTTTTCAAAACAAATGCAATCGCGCCACGAAAACTACGAAAATGTGACCAATCTTTTGGCAAACTTGAGATACTATCAAGTAGATCAATACTGAAGATAGCAGGTGTACTAACTAAGTGACTAACACAAAGAGAAGCATGAAGAACAATGAAAAAAGGGGCGGGGCGTGAATGATGGCTTAAAGGTCGGTCGGTTCGAAGGGCGATCATCACGCGCCGAGAAAGGAAAGGTGAAGGTTGGAGGGGATCTGGTGGCAGAAATGGGGGAATTAGAGGACATTACATTGGCAGAGGGGCAATGGGGAAGGTCATTCAAGAATGGAGTGACTGTTCGAAATGCCGAAAGAGGTTAGCTAGACAACGAGTCTCCATCGACTATCAGACGCCCATCATGTCATTTTCTGACTTCTTGACCTCGAGTCTTGTGAGAACTGGAGAACTTGAGAACAATTGATTATGACTTGTAAAAACTGGTTTTTAGGACAGTTTTCTGTTCGAAAAGTTGCAAAATGTCTATTTGGCTTTGGCAGCTCGAAAAACGTAAAACAACAGAAGGGAAGGGTAATTGAAAATGACTCAAGAAAAGGAAAGAAAAGAAGAAAAGAACATTAGTTCAATTTCCCAAGAGACCTTGAGAAAATGGAAAAAGATAGGAAAGTAGTCGAAATTTCATTAGAGCACTCAGGAACCTTTGCTCAGCTCTTCATTTGGAGAGTTACAGAGGTATTGTAGTTCCCGTCCCAAGGCCTAGGGGCCACAGAACAAAACGCCCCGAGGCGAAAAAGTAGGTCAAGTCGAAGAGTAGACGTGTCCTGAGCATTTGTCACTTTTCTAGCTCATAGATCCATGTTCTGGATTAGACAAGACATTTGGACGTCAATAATCAAGAACCAAACGCACTAGAGCATCACATGTGGTCTTGGAGCAAGACGGCATAAAACTAATCCATGTGAAACTTGACACTTTTTCGGGGTTGTACGTCAGAAGCGGAAACTTTGTATATATCAAAAGTTACGTGGTTAGATTCAGAATCCACGTGGTTAACGGATCAAAATCTTCACAACGTTCCGAACATTTCGCCTAGCAAATGTTAATGTTGTTTACAGTTGACTCACTAGTCACTAGTCCTCAATGATTATCACTAGAACAAAAAACAGCTGAATGGCACAGCAGATAGAGAGATAGAGAACGTGTGTTGTACAGCAGGCAGTATGTACTGGTACAAGTGGCCAGGCACACACACACACACACAACTGCTGTTTTTTATTGGGACGAGGGAAAGGAAAAGTGTACATGGGGAAAGGTGTATACGATTGTTTTCTCACGGAAAACGCATATCAATGGTTTGAATAGGGATTCAGATGAAGCTAGATTTCCTTTTGAATCCGGGATTCGTCATTTCACACAAAAATTACATGGTTTTGCAAAACTGACTGGACATTTTGAACCAGAAAGACCGCAATTTCGAAGTCAAGCAAATGAATAATGCATCGGGTTCAGCAGAGCACGAGCATTAGAGCATCACCCTTCAGATAACGCATTTTCTAAGCTCACTAACCTAACTTTTGAGCCAACTAACCCTCTGCTTTGCCGACCTACTCAAAAGACTGTCTTTTTCTCTAAACCCCATCTCTCTCCATTCTTCCGGGGGTCTAACAGGGGGCAAAGTGTGCTGAGCAAATAGAAACGAAGACTGGAATATTTGGCAAAGAATCGGGGTTGGAAGGCATATTTGAACATTTTTATAAGAATCAAATATGAATAGGGTTCTAGATCGAGCCTAGAAAGTTCGTCTAGAGAGCTTAGCAGCGCCCAATTCGTCGCTGCTAAGAGTTTGTAGCTGCTGAAATGCGCCGCTGCTTAGAGTTTAGCAGCGCCCATTTTGTAGCTGCTTAGCGTTTGTAGCTGCTAAATTTCGTCGCTGCTTAGAGCATACCAGCGCCCATTTCGTCGCTGCTAAGAGTTTGTAGCTGCTGAAATGCGTCGCTGCTAAGAGCATAGCAGCGCCCATTTTGTAGCTGCTGAAAGTTTGTAGCTGCTGATTTTGTAGCTGCTAAAAGTTTAGCAGCGCCCATTTCGTCGCTGCCATGAGTTTGTAGCTGCTGAGATTGTGTAGCTGCTAAGGGTTTCTAGCTGCTGAAATGCGTCGCTGCTATGAGCTTAGCAGCGCTCATTTCGTCGCTGCTAAGAGTTTGTAGCTGCTAAAGTGTGCGCTCTACTACCAAACGGAAACCAAACTAGGTAATACTAGTAGTAACTGCAAAATGAAAACGAGACTGTCTCCATACCCCTCCCCCGGCCCTTTCCCCTTTACTTCCAATTCCATCTCCCACCAATTCACTTCAATCAACTAGGCGTGACTGCCCTGCCTTTCTTTCTAGTTTCTCCCTCTCCGTCTCTACCGCTCTACAGTTTTTCTTTTTTCACACTCTGCGTCTATAGCCTAGTACCTTTGCCATTGTGTTGTTTGTTGTTTTGTTATCTCGATCCGATTTGGAGATTGGAAAAAAAGAGGGGATTACACGGGATGCAAGGGGTTAAAGATATTGACGGCTATGTAACTGGTTAAAAATATAGCGGTAAAGCGGATTCCGAAGATCAGGAACATGACAAGAACACAAGCACAAGGTGTTGGGGAATGTGGAAAATAAGATTATGGCAATACAATCTCAAAACAGAAAGATCAGAAGGCAGTCAGAAGCAAGAGTGACAAATCTCGCGAGAACCAACGACCTGTACACACAAAAAACATAAAGTGTTGTACAATGTCTTGAATCTCGCGGGGTCACGGCGGGAAGTATCAAAGGCAAAGAAGGAGGGAAGCCACTTTCAGTGTAAAGCCGTTTGAAACAAACCCGTATATGCCCCTTTGTT
>LR537885.1:74900-85767 GCA_900883565.2 Caenorhabditis panamensis
GGTTCGAGAAGGTCACACGGGGGGTTCTGATGGGTCTCGGCGGGCCCTCCTCGAGACTTATGAATAATGAAACTAGTTTCTCCTAGTCACAATTAGTTACAACATCAAGGGGGAATCGAGTACTGAAACAACGTTGTACTGTTCAGTTCCATTTCAGAGAGGAAGTGGAACCCCTCCCCCTCTCAAATGGGGCCTTTGAAGAAGATGAAACATCTGTTGTTTTAGGCACGTGATTCAGGGGGTCAATGAAGATTTTGAAGCAAGATTAGAGGGGTAGTAAGTAGTGTACAAACACCATGAAAAGAATCTTGAGGGGGGAATTTGAAAGAATACATACTGGTTGTCACATAACTTTCTAACTTTGGAAAGTTCTTATCAGTCTTTTCAGGCGGAGCCACAGCACGTGGGTGCCTGTTAGACGTCGATCATCTGGTATGTAATCAACACGGTACAAAGTAAACGCAATTCCTACACTGATAGTCTTGCCTTATCAGGACGCCGCAAGTGGCTCGTATTTGCATGATGTGCACGCAGGTATGGGACAAGGTACACTTATGGTATTGGTCTCATCAGATTCCCAGGACATCGAAACATTCCGACCTGACCTTTTGGCCTTCTGCAACAACGTGAGAACCGACTCAATTTGCATAACACTTGCACGTACTCCCTCGGATTAACTTTTTCTGAACGTTGACCATACCAACCTACACATGAGTCAAAAATCAGTGCCATCACGAACCTCCTATCATCTATTTCAAGATACACATGATTTTCGATCAAAACTATGACCGGTATGGTCAGTGTTTAGAAAAACTACCGTAATCCGCCAGGGTGTACGTGCAACTTTTATGCAAATTGCCGCTTTTTTTGGTGTGAGGTCACTTTTCTCTGCAACTTTGATGGGTATAAAAGGAGATGAGAGGGCCAAGTGGTCAAGTTAGAGATGGTGTTCAAGCGGAATTGGTTGCTGTACGCGGCGTACATATCCACGTGTCTAGTGAGTTTGAGACGTCTGAAAAAGAGATACAGTCATTGTCCAGTTTGAGACCATTCCGATCAAAACCAACCTATGTATATCAGAAATCAGCGCCAGTACGGCAAATATATCTTCTTTTTTCCCCGAATAAAGCGTTTTTTGTAGTGGTTCTGTGTCAGTTTTCTGTTTGATCAGGGTTTATAGAAACTACAGTAACCCGAAATGTTTGCAACTTTTATGCAAATTGCCGCTTTTTTGAGGTTAGTAAAGCAACGTGCAAGAGTAGTATAAAAGGGCGAACTGGTCAGTGAGAGCATTTGAAAATGGTCTCTGCACGAAATTGGTTACTGTATGCAGCTTACACATCCACATGTCTTGTAGGCATGAAACTCTAACAGTTTTTGAGAGTATACTTTACAGGAAGATCGGGCCTGGTCGTTCTTCTCCTCAATTGTCCTAGAATCTATAGGAGGCATGCGATTTGTTTCAATTGGACAATTCTCCGAGAGCTTTTTGCAAATGATGCTCAGCGGAAGTTTAGGAGGAGTAATTGATAGAATATCAAAAAGAAATGGTATAAATTCATCAACCGACATGTTCATTAACAAGATCAATGTTTTAGCTATCATTCTCACAGTGTTATTCAACAATTTCAGTATGTTATTAGCAATTGCACTAATGATGAGTAAGTTGCAAAAACGTTCAGAAAAGCTAACGAAAATCTTGTATCTTTCCAGTCTCTCTATCTCAAACCTCTATGATCTCAATCTACTTGACCTATTTTGCCATTTTCTTCTGCTCCCTAAACCGTCTATTCCTAAACGCTGAGAAATCCATAATCAGTAGAGACTGGATAGTTATCCTTGGTGATAGTACAACGCTCAGCCGTGAAAATGCCATATTGACAAGTCTAGACCAAATTCTGAATATCATTGCGCCAATTGGAGTTGGGGTACGATACCGTGATCCTGAGTTGTAACTGTAACATGGCTTTCAGGCGTTGGTAACTGCATTTGGAATATTTTACACTTTAGTAATCTTTGGCATCTGTTGTGTTTTATCATTGATCTCCAAGTCTATATTTTTGAGTTTGGTTTTCAAGTCTCTGAACTATAAGAGACAAATGACGGATTCGGAATCTTCTTCTGAATTCACGTCATCTTCTTCATCTCTGGATTCCAAACTACCTAACGAAAATAAGCCGTCTAAAGGAGTCATTAGCACGTACTACCACCAGAAAACCTTTACTGCGGCGTTGGGAATGGCTCTCTTCTACAAGACAGTAATGGGATTTGACAACTTGGCTGTGGGGTATGCCACTTCCTCCTCGGATCTTTCAATTTTCACAATTGGAGTTATAAAAAGTTACGGTGCAGTTGCTGGGATGGCTGGAGCTGTGTCTTATGCAATCATGGAAAAGAGGATTGGGTTGATTAGAGCTGGATTTGTTGGGTTGGTAGTCCAACAGTTATGCTCCCTGGTGGCTGTTGCAAGCATCTGGATGCCGGGGTCACCAATGGATTTGTCGGGGTACTTTGGAGTTGAAAATGTTGCTCGCAATGAAGGATTCTCCTACAACTACAGTATCCCCGTCTTCCTTATTGCAATCGCTACAGCTCGATATGGACTCTGGTGCCTGGATCTCGCGGTGACCCACGCCATGCAAATCCATGTCCCGGAATCCGAAAGAAACACGGTTTTCGGTGTGCATATGGCTCTTTGTCAAGCATTTTCGGTCCCTAAGGAACTCCTAGTTATCTTGTTCCCCGAACCTTCTGTTTTCGTGTTTTATATTTTGACCTCTTACTTTTGTGTGACAAGCGGGCAGGTTTTGTATTGTAGGTATGCTAGGAGATTTGAATGAATTGTTTATTATCTTGCGTATTTTATCTCGGTGGTTCTACTGATATCCTGGAGTGGATAACTTTCGAGGAATGCACAGGAGCCACTTGGTTTCGAGTGGAGCAGGGACATGGAATCCTTATGTACTTCATGATGAAAGCTCTGTATAATGGGTTCTTCAAGATGAATACCAGCATCGAAGGTATTGGAGCAGAGACAAAAAAGGAGAAGGCAAGGGCGGAGAATACTGGAAACAAAAGTTTGAATCTTTCACTAACTGTAACGTACTAGATAAATCGGTGTCCTCATCGAGAAAAAACTTCACTGCAATAATCAAAGGTACCAGAATGAAGAACAACAAGCTTACAGTTGTCTGAAACATCTTTACTGAAGACATCGAATACTAAAAACACTTACATGAATGATAAACTCCATGAGAAGTCGTTTATGAAACTTGTTACTCGCCTTGCTCATACTATTCACTTGTAAATCCAACTCGATGACTAGAATGATCAGAGCTATACTAAAGATTATGAAAACCACACCAACGCATCCTGCTGTGTTGGTTATTAATGCCACAAAGTGTCTAGTGGTTGTCAGCATCCATAAGAAGGGGTATCGCAGAATGAAGATCATTTTGGGATGTTGATTGTAAAGAAATGACTCTATTTCCAAACGAGAAGAGTATGTGGCAAGGAGGACAAGTATCTGGGAGCCGAGCAACATGAAGAACATGAGGAAAATGAAGAGTTTCTGTCCATTGGGTGTCATTTTGAATGGGGAATAGGGTCTAGCAATAGCGCCGACTTTCATGATCATCATAGCGGCTAGTAGGATGCCTTGAAAGGAGAACAAGGTGGCGAAGAGTATCTGAAGTAGAGAAACACTCCTAGATAATTGGATTGCAGAACTCACAAAAGCCAACAAAGCCGGTAACCCCGACAACTCCTTGAGCAACCCAATACAGTAAGCTCCGGGAATGGGAAACAAGAACACAATGTTGAGCACAGTACCCGCATAGAACTGTGAAAGGTACAGAGCAACTTGATACAGAAGCTGTACATAAGTAAACGTTCGGTTCTCTCGAGTTTTTTGCATAATGATAATGTAGAAGCCAAGGAAGTTTACAACAGTGGAAACCAAAGAGATAACACTAGTGAGTTTCAATTGAAGATCGTCTGCGGCCAAGTTCCGAGTGGAATTCATAAGAACATTGTTGAACTGAAAATGGGTTTGTTTGGGATGTTTAGACGTCTAAAAAGCTGCAGTCAAACGTGTTAGGGCAGGTGATATGAGGGAATAAGCTAGATTTGAATGTGAAGGTAGAAGTTTTTGAATACGCAAGAAAGCAATTCCAGATCTCTCTAACATTTTCACACAAAACTCACCTGTTTTAGTCACGCGGTGGATAACATTTAGACGACTATCAGCACCAAACTCACTTTTTTCTTGGTCAATCAATACCTAGCTCTAATTATGAATAGTTCTTTACAATTTGGAGTCAACTCCACCCGCAACCTCTTCGCAGATTCCCTCCAAACCACCCTCACCAACATTGTATCCATTTTCTCTACCTTGACGACTTTCATCGGCGTCTACACTATCCTTCGTGCCAGATCCCGAGAGACTTTGGGTCACAAGTACATCCAAATCATCTATCATATCATTCTGTATCTTGCTCAATTGTTTGCTGGCTCTGCACTGAACATGGTATTGCTGTTTCCAACTCCCGCTATCTACTGTATTGGCTGGTTGCGGAATGTTACTGATTGGGGAGTCATCGGATTCCTTACTCTATTCTACTTCTTGTTTTCCTTTCAAGGACAACTCCTAGCTATTCTGTTACTCGCTGAAATCCAGATTGTAGCAAGAAGAGACTCTGTTTTCAAGGTTCACAAGTTCCTAGCTGTCCTGGGATTACTGTGCTTTGTGGCTCTCAACACCGCACCTCATGCACTTGGATTCATTCTATCCTATAACCCAAGACCTATTCTTCTGGAGTATGTAGAGAAATCTCTCCCTTATCACGGATTCCTAGCTCGCTATCCATTTTTATGGATCTCAACATCCAAGAAAGTGTACTTGTTCATGATTGCTGTACTTTTTTGCTCCGTTGGTCTTATCATTTTTATCATTTTGGTGGCTTACATTGTGGTGTTTTATGAATTGGAGAGACAGGTGAATACCATGAGTAAGAAGGTGGCGAGTGCTCATAAACAGCTTATCGATGAGGTTATGTTACATGTAAGTGGTAGTACATAATATAAACCACAGAATGAACCTTCAGGGTAAGATAATCTTCCCCTTCTTTGCATTGATTCCTGCTCAAATGTATGCGCAGTTCTTTGTCAAGGAGGAAACCGATGTTTCAGTACCATTAGCAATCTCCTTCTCAATTTTCACCAGTGCTCCAATCCCCGCAATGCTGGTCTTCTTATACAGTAACCCAACTTATAAGAAGTTCTTTGTGGACATAATGTTGATGAATAGAAGGAGCACACCTATCCGGGTGGCATCTGTTGGGAGTAGTAACTTTTTATGTACATAAATAAACTGATAATTATGGCTGATAAACTGTGGATTTTGGGTTGGTTGGATCCCTGGACCATTTGTACATTATCCAGACACAGTAGGCTCTTTTGATGTGTACTGTAAGTATCCCTATGTTGTTAAAAATAAGCGTGGAACCTTGCAACTTACAAATAGTCAAAACCAGTAAAACGCCGTCCACGATGAAAAAGTTCTCTATTGATGATGTGTCACTTGTCTCATGTTCCGAGAAGAACTCTTTCACTGAAAGATAGTATTAGGAGTAAAGTTATCTCTTTTAAAAGGTACAAATGATTACCTCCAAGTCCCAAAATAATTAAGAATCCTATTAGATAAGGAATGATCCAGAGAATCTGAAATAGAGAAGTGCATATCAATTTCTAGCCAACCACTTACCGATATCCCAATCCCCACAGGAAGTAGCATTTTCGACTCGAAAAACACCACATAGAGAAGGAAGAGTTCAAAGGCGGCAAAGATAGAAAGGCCGGTTTTCACTTCTGGTGGGAACTTTTCTTTGAATTGCAGGAAACCAAAGGCAACGACGCAGATGGAAAGGAGGGGGAAAAACGTGCCAAAGACCTTTGCACTGGTGACAGCGCAACTTCTCTCAACCATTTTGAATGTCTGTTTTCACTTTTTTCACTTCTCTTCCTTTTATACTTGGGACTGTCTCGCCAGGTGTGTTTTGAAGTCTGTTTCGTTAGGTCAAAGATCTCACAATTCGCACTTTATTTTCAAGAAAACAGAAATTCTAACTAGGCATAACTAACAGCCGGCTTCTGCTCACTTGGAACTCTAGCCCATTTGAAGACCAACATAACACCAAAGAACCGGAAAAAGTATACTGATGATATCACAAACATTGTGATCACAGCGGAGATGAGGACTAGAGGTGTTTTTTCTTCTTCTTTCTCGTCCTTTGAATCAGTTTTGAGCAAGAGAATAGACGCTGCCTTTCCAATCCAGACGAACACAAAGATTCCCCACATGTAGAAGGTGAACACCTGAAGTTAGTTTCAAAGTAAAACAGGATCTCTTGCTTCTTTTCAACTTACCGAGTACCCCAGAGAAACCGGAAGCAGAGTTCTGAACTCTCCAATAACTGCGACAATCACCAAAACCTCTATCAAGGCCATGACTCCAAGAAACAATTCCACCTCAATTTTCGGGACACTTTCGCTTTGAACAACACCCAAGATTGCAGCATTGAAGAGGATGGATAAGAGGGAAAGGGCGACGACGAGGAATTTGGATCGTCGAACGTTTCGGTGAGTTGGTTGGTAGTCTACGATGGACATGGTTTGTCTAGTCTCGTCTCTTCTATGTATTTCTTTTATATCGGTAAGTTTTTTGGATCTTTCTTGACGCAACTTTTTTTCGTTTTCGATTTTCATAGACACAGTTGGAAAAGAAGAACATGAGACAGGAAGGGAGAAGATAATGGGTCAAAGACTGAACTTTCCACATGACCATTCTACTAAACTGTTTCGAAGGGTTTTTCTGATAATCAGATCATCTGAAATGAACGATCAATGAGAATCTTGGAATCCTTTTGAACTGGTCTTGCTATCTGATCCTGATCCGTTTCGATCTTATCCCCAAGATGAGATCGAAAAGGATCGTTCTAGTAAAAGTGCTGTAGTACTACATAGTAAAGAACCGAGTAGTATAAAAGCCCCCAAGACCTGATGAAAAGTATCAAGTAAAGCAATAATGAACACCTCCCTTCTTCTCTTCACTTTTTTCACTCTCATTTCCCTTTCCTACGCTTGTGTAGGAGTCTTCCCTGCACCGATGTGTGGTGGTGGATGTGGAGGAGGTGGCGGAATGCCTCCACCATCTTGTGGATGTATGGGAGGCGGAAGGAAGAAGAGATCTGTTCCTGAGATTCCTGCGGTCTTTGGAAGTGCAAGTGATGACAAGGACTTTTGCAATACCCCGGAACTCAAGAAGATCATTCTAGAGGTACCCCGTTTCGAATCTAGCTCTGATAACCTATCTCTATCTGTTTTAGAACATGCACCCAACTCCAATGGACTCTTCAAAAGCCATTAACAGTGTTCTGGAAAGCAGACAACTTCACAGATTCGTTGTGGTTTGTGCAGAAAACCAATTTGAATTCGCTATTCGAGCCGAGACCACTTATTGCGGAGCTGTGAAACATGGACATAAGTGTCATGCTTTTTCTCTTTGAGTTTTTGAAGGCTTTATTTATCTCTTTGTGTTTGTAAATTATTGAAAAACATAAAGATTTCTATCAAAATCGAGAAGGAACGCTGCTAGAGGAACCATGTTCCCTCGGGATCCGGGACCATCTGTAGACCACCAAAACGCTTAGGAATCGAAGGAGGTATACTAAACTTCAAGTTTTGATCAATAGCTTACAATTAGAAGCAACTCACATGTCACCAAAGCCACCATGAAAAACGCGGCCAGCACAAAATCAGTGAGAGAAACTTGATCTTTTCGATTGTTCTGATCCTTTTCACTGGATAGTTGAATGACTCCATAAAACAGCCAGAAGATGGAGCAGATACCCCAGATGAACAGATTGAAGACCTGAAGACAAGATTCTACTGTTTCAGGCTAGAACAAAACTTACCGAGTACCCCAACGCAATAGGTAGTAATGGACTGATCTCCAGAACCACCACTAATATCAAAAATATCTCCAAGAACCCTAAAACCCCGAAGAACACCTGGATGGCCAATTGGTTTGAGGTTTTCATGCTGCTAGAAAAATACAGAGCTGATAAGAATAGAATGGATAAAATAGATAAGATGATAGTGGACACTGTGCACCATCTAGCAGAAGTTTGAGTTGGTTGAAAATCCAGAATCATGGTTGAACTCGATCAATTGCTTTGCAGAAAGGAGAAGGAATTGTGTTGTCTCGTGTTGTTTTCAATGTTTCCCCCTTTTCTCGATGTTTTTGGGGATGTCAAGACAAGAACAGGTAACCAGACAGAAGAGGTCAAAGATTCATTCGTGTTAAGTTACAGACATTCAGACATCAATCGCTGTAGATCTGGTACCATCTATATACAATCCAAACAGCGAGGAACTTGACAAAGTGTACTGTAAAATGTTAGCAGTTAGGGAGGGATCAAGTGATAGACAACTTTTGCAAACTTACGAATCGCTAGAACCATAACTATGAATCCAGGAAGGATCAATTCCGATGGTTTCCTTGGAGCTTTTCTATAGTTCTCCCATTCTGATGTGGGCTTTTCACCGGAAAACATCAGAACCACTGAGTACCCAATAAGAAACAACAGTAGCAGGGTGTGCAAGACGGTTATAATGCCCTGAAATTTAAAAGTTTTGATTATGAATAAAGAGAACCCCTTACAGCGTAACCAAGACACAATGAAAGAAGTTTTTTGCATTCAGTAATCACCAAAAGTATCAGGCAAATCTCTATGGTTATTATGGTTCCAGCAACGTATTCAGTCCAGATACCGGTGTCAAATGTGGTGTAGGAGGTGTAGAACGTGAAGATGAGGGATATGACTGATAGGATTGATAAAATGGACACAACTATCTGGAATATATGTACGCGTTTTGTTCTGAATTTCAGAGTCCTACTTACTTTAGCCCAACCGACATCAGATCAGGATGGTTCGTAGGTTAGGATGGACATTTCTTCAAAACTGAAGGGTAATTGTGGTGGAGGGTTAGGTCAGAACACAATGTCTATGGTAGGATTCCTTGTTTTTGACTAACCGACAGTCTAGGTACCAAAAAAAGACAAAAGATCATGAAAGTTTATTGGTTTGAACGCATACAAATGATAACAGTTAGGAATCTAACTATTTCTGTCTAACTGCATGAATCTGCATCTCTGTTTTGGATCTTCTGTAGACAATGAAAACGGCGATGAAGCGGAGGACGTACACTGAAATCTAAGGATCATCCGAGAATCTAGAAACACCCTTACAAGTCGCTGTAATCGCTAGAAGTACCAAGGGGAACAACAACTCCACAAGTGTCACTGGTTCCTCTTCCTCTTCAGCAGTTGTAGTTGCTCCTGGCTTTGGTTTGGGGGTGGTTTTGTCGCTCTCTTTTCCATTCTCTATCTCTCCATCAGTTACTATGAACACGATAACATAGACGATCAGGAGAATGAGTAAGATTAGGTGGACAATCACTGTAAACGCCTGAAATTCCGATGGTCAGCAGACACAGGCCTGAAGATAACTTACGGCATATCCAAGACCCACTGGGAGTAGCTTTTTGACTTGGAAGATCAAAATTAAAAGTAGACAGATCTCAAGAACCAGTAGGGTTCCAGAAATACAGATCTCTAACAGTTGACTGTACAACTTGTGGTCACTATCGTACAGATTGAATACAAAGGCACCCATTGACAAGACGGTTAGGAAGATTGCAACGATCTGGATATACTTACACTTGCTAGCATGTTCTATCTCAAAATTTGACTTACCTTTGCCCATTTCGCCTTTGAAACAGTCGGCTGATACGAAAAACATCCCATGTTTCGTTACTTTAATGAATAAGAGTGGTAGAGACTGATAACTGTTTTTCCAAGAAACTGATAAACAACGGTATCAACCCTGCCCACATCGTGATCTACGATGTCTTTTTGCTGGGAACAGACGTACAAATAGTCACGAATTCTTCATTTTTCGATGAAAAGACCAAAGGTTTCTTTGAAGGTCGCTAGAACAGGAGATAAGAAGGATAGGGGAAGATGGAAAAGTATAGTTTGGTATGACAAGGAAGTGGATTATTCTTTTTGTTACTGATCATCTTTGGACCATCTGTATACCACCAAGGTGCTCAGGAATCGAATGGTGTACACTGAAACTTTCTCTTTTCCCCCATTAGATTGGTTCCAACTCACATGTCACCAAAACCAACATGATCACCCCAGGGACTATCAAATCTGATGCTTTACTTGGAACAACCTTCTCTTTCTCCTTCTCTTTCTGTTCTTCTTTATCAATGAAAAAGAGGAAGAAGAATGCGTAACCAAGTACGCAGATCAAAATGATGAAGTAGAAGATGAGGATCAAGATCTGAAGCAAAACTGATGTTTTCTGAACTTTGAAGTAACTTTACAGTGTAGCCTAGACCAATGGGCAGGAGCTTTTTGACTCGGAAGATCAAAATGATCAACATGCAAAGTTCCAGGGCAATGAGAACCCCGGAGATGTATTGCGCCCAGATGCGATTGTGAAGTGTAGTGTAGCTTGCATAAAATGAGAGGCAGAAGGAGCAGAGGGATAGGAAAGATATGAAAATTCCAATGAGCTGTAAACCCAGGGTATACAGCTCAAAACGGAGAACGAAAAACTTACCCTAGCCCATTTTGCACTGGAACTTGTTGGTTCGCTTAAGATAGACATTCTTCTGACAACTGACCGACAGAAAGGGTTGTTACTGTTTTGGATGTCTTGTTTTCACTTCAAATTTCAGTCGTTTTCAAAACGTGACGTCTTGTGGACATTGTTAGGTCGAAGATTGGGGGGGG
>LR537885.1:85788-99135 GCA_900883565.2 Caenorhabditis panamensis
GGGGGGGTCTTGATCAACTTTATCAATAAACAGAACAAAAAAGCAAAGTTATAACTCTGAATCTATAAGAGAATTAGTTACTATCTTTGTTTGACTGCTCCCGCCACTTGGCGCAATCCTGGACCTCCGGTACACCAACCAAACTCCAAGGGATCGCAGGGAGTACACTAAACACTTTGCTATCAGTTAACCGAAGATCCTCACAACTTACGGATAGTAAAAACCAATACAACAGGGAACGCTGCAATGAAATTCATCATGGGAAGCTCTTTTCCATGAGTTTTTGGGTCGCATTTGCTCAGAATTTGAATAACAGCAAAACAGAAACAGAAGATGAAGCCGATGGAGCTGTAGAATAGGATGAAGGTCTGAACAAGATGTTCTTATCAGTTTTATGACTTCTGGATCTTACAGTGTATCCTAAAACAATAGGCAATAAGACTTTGAACTCCCAAAACACCACAAAAAGCAGAAAAATCTCAATGCCTCCCAGGGCTCCACTGATAAGAAACACAGTGTTCCGGATATCAACTGTGACATCCAGATAGATAGGATAAAGGATGAGAAGAATAAGTGATAAGGAGGATGATAAGAATGTCAGTACCTAAATGATATTTCATAGGTTATAAAGAATAGTAGAGAAAACCAAAACCTTTGCCCATTGAACCAGTGAACGTGTCGGTTGGTAGTTTCCAAAAGACATGGTGTTTTGTTTTGACACAATGTACCTTGTTTTGTTTTGACCGACTTCTTATACAACAGTGTCTTTTGTCTTGTGAAAAGGAGAAAATGGAAAGAGAGGGAAAACGAGTTTATTGAAATGGAAACATGTTAGGTATGTTAGGTAGTTGGCGAATTGGAACATTGAATCAGGAGGATTGCAGAAGTTGAGATTCATCGAACTTTACATTCTTCTCAGTTTCATTCAATTCCCCGGATTCTAGGAAGGGATCTCTGTCGTTTTTATGAGTTCGAGACCATCGGTACACTATCCAAGTTCCAATGAAGCGGAGAACGTACACTGAAATTTAAGGATATCTCGAGAAGTATTGGTCATCAAAAATAGCGGTTACTATCAATCGAAAGCTCTTTTTGAGCTGATCATTTTGCTTTTCACATTTTCTCATGAAAGTTAATGTAAGTTGAGATATTCAGCAAAAACTGACCTGCTAACACCACAGTCAACACATTAGCAGCAATGAGGAAGGCGATTATCTTCTCAATGACTTCTCCATTTGGCATGTAGTAGTTGATTACTTTCTCTGTAACTCTAACTGTGTTTTCTGTCTATAAAAGAGAGATAAAAGTACCTCCAGTGAACATAAAAACCACATAGGCAATGAGGGAGAAGAAGAGTTCAATGGCCTACAAGATATTTTGACTCTTTATAATGGATTCTGGAACTTATTTACCGTGTAGCAAACAGCTCCTGGAAGCAAACTTTTCTTTTCAAATATCAAAACAGCAATCAATAAAACATCCATAAAAATACACAATCCAAATGCAACAATTGGAATTGTGGGAATCCGATCATTGGGAGCGATGAAAATGTAGTTTGAAAACTTCAAAAGAACTATCAAAACCGATAGAAAGATTGCAAGAGATTTATAATGCTTATAGTACCAGAATGGTGGTTGGTAGCCCATTAGAAGTTGTTGACACTGATTGGAAAAGAGAAAGGAACATTTCGATCATTGCTATCAATCAGTATCAAATGAAGGGGGACATTAGGAAGATAAAGGTTTCATTGCGGAACAAGTTTTGAAGCAATAAGAGTTAGAACATCAATTTTTAGGTTTGGCGGATGTTCTGGGATCCAACTAAAAGAAGTGCATACAAGTTTATTATCGTTCTATCGATCAAAAGTTTCAATAAACACACATAAAAAGTGATTAGCTAGGCTTTGAGAAGAGTCGCACGTTCAGCTTTATATCTCTCGTCCTTGTTCCTAGTCCAACTGTACACAATTCCAATACTGATGAAGCGTATTATATGTACAGCAAATGTAAGAATCTCTAGGAAAACTGCGACAACAAAGATACCAAACACTTCTAGTTCAGTGGGCTCAATGAACACCTCTTTGATTACCTTTTCTGAAAGCGTAAGTTGAGATTAGGAGTGTTTTTTGGCTTACCGGCTGTGAATAAGAACCCAACGAAGCTGCTAAGGAATAGAAGAAGAGTCAGAGAAGCATATCCGAGTGCAACTAACAAGAAATACTTCTTCCCAGAGGGTACTGCAAGGATCGAGAGGACCTCTAGAAGAATCCCAATTGCCAGAAAGATTATGAACGTTGGTTGAGTGCCAATGTATTGAAAATGAAGCAGAAAGGCTCCGAATTCACAAAAGATGAACAGAATTGCTATGGAGATAGCAATAATCTTGGCCTTCTTACAAGCGTCGTCAGTCGGTTGGGTCGCCATGGGGGAAACGTGAAAAAGCTGAGTAACTTGTAGGTATGTGGTGTCGGCACGCGTTTTGTTCCTCTCCTATTCTTCTTCGCCACGTAAATATTGACAAACGCAAGCAGGAGCACGGGACTTTTCACAGAAAACATGGCGATGGACAGAAAGACAAAGATCGCGCGTTCAGGGTCAATAGAGATGCGAGCTTGGTATGTATGTTAGCTAGCTAAGGTATCTAGGTGAGCTTTGGGACTTGGTTTCTTGATCTAATTTGCTTTCCGTAGACACCAAAATGCGTGCAACTAACCTCGAATTTGAATGTAATTATAGCTCTCTCTCACCGCGTACATATTCGCTCAAAAACAACTTGCATGAAATATTGATCCCTCTTTCTTTTTATGACGTATACTAGTAACCGAACCTTTTACGTCATTGAAAACTCCCATCGCTACCTTCATACCCAACTGTTACTTATGGTAAACCTGTTTTCCACACTGACAAACTTTCTGTTATTCTACTTGATCCTCAATCATTCGAAGAAGGAGAAAAAGAGCTCAAGAGTGGTGAACTTTTTGCAGAATGTAGGATTTGGGATTGGGCTTGATTTAGGCTGTACCTTCAAATTTCAGTTGTTCCTCTACCTCGGCCAGTTCCATTGGGGAAACGCGGGAGTGGTAAACTTGCTCCCATTCCCTGGTATCTTTTGCAATGGCTTCTACTCTAATTTCTTCGATACCTTGTGGTTGGGAGTGTTCTGGACCTTCTACTTTTGTCTTTTCGCCCTTATGATGTTCCTAGTAATTTTGATTAGGTTGAAGGCTATTGCAAGGTCCAGGGAGTTGTTTGATGTAAGCAGAAAAGTACTAGAAAGATAGAAATCGTAGAGTTTTAGTGGAAGGACTCAACGTATCTCATTATCACTATCATCCTATGTTTTTCCACATTGATTCCTGTCCCGTTTGCCTGGTTTTCTGCACATCGTACCATGGACCAGATGACGAACACTGTTCTAGTGTACTTTCCAAACTGCCTCAAAGCTCTAGACATCACGGGAATCCTCATATTCACAGAAGTTATAGTGCTGAAAGGTCTTCTCATAGCAGCAACTGCTTCAATATCAATCGGGGGCTTTGTAAGCGGAAATAGGGTTTTTCAATGATAAGCAGAAACGTTTCAGATCTATCTGTTCTTCTGTGGAGCTATCATCTTTGAGATCAAGCAACAGGGAGCTTCAATGAGCGCAAAACACCTGAAGTATCATGTAAAACTGCTCAAGGACACCATAGTTCAAAATGTGTTTCGTTTCATTGTCCTAGTCATTCCCCCAATTATCATGTTCAAAAACGCCTTTTCGGATCCTGCAGATGACACTATAAGTGAGTTTTGAAACCTGTATCCCCCATTTTGTACCCCAATTTCAGCTGGCTCTATTGTGGCCAATGTAGGATTTGTTGGTGCGCCAATCCCCTGCGCGATAGTGATCTGTTATCAGAACACTATTTATCGACAGTTTTTGAAGTCGAAAATTTTGTACTGGAAAAGAAAAGACACGTTTGTTCGGGTTTCTAGCGTGACGTGAAACGACAAACGTGCTCCAATTTTGCGGCGATGTGGAGTTTGGTTCCAACGCCTCACTTCAACACCTCCGCATTGCTTCGTTGTCTCTTCATATATCGATACAATGGCAGATTCTGGAAAGAAAGATTCTTGCATGGATACTAAACAGAAAGAAGTGAATTTGCTCCCGGAACAAACGCTCTTCTGCGGAAAGAGCATTGAGGTGACTGCAAGTTATACAGCTCATGTATACATACTCGAACTGTTCAGTGGGTCTTTGACAAAATCTTCTGGTCATTCGCGACGCTCTACATGGTACAACCAGTTGGAACTCTGTGAGTTTAGCGCTATTTTTGTTCGTCTAACTCCTTGGATTTCAGTTGGTTGGTCATTTGGGGTAATAAGTCTTGCTACGACGACATTAGTGAAAAAGTGAAAATCTACGGGTTCATTGTCTGGGCGAGTCCTTTCCTCGTGATGGTATGATGTTGGCTTCATTCTGAATCTAATTTTTCTTTATCATAGTTCTTTTTGTACTTCCAATTATGGCAACTCACAATGATGGAAGGAAAGCAACATAACACACGTATAGTTGCCACGGTACTTCTGGTCCTTCTCATTGTCTTTCTGGTCTACAACCCCTATTTCGATCTGATTGACAAGCAGTTACAGTTGTGCTTGAATGGTAAGACACTAATCATCTTACAAACAGAATATCAGAGCGTTTGAGTCACTTATGGAGTCATAATCTACATCCTGATCCCACTGTTGATCCTGATCCTTCTGTTCTGCGCGTTTGCCATGTACAAAGTCAAGTATGATTTGACATAAGAATCTGCTCAACTTCACAGCTTCTTGTTTCCAGAGATGTTCCATGGTACGAGGAAAATGACATGTACGAGGTGCTCGATGATGGGGAGAACAGTTCGAAGAAGAGAGTCAAGGCGAAAATGGATTGATTGATTGATTAAGGGACTTTTAACCAATAAAGATAACACGCTAAAGGTTCCTGGAATGATTTTCAAAGTTTCTAGAGTACAAGAGATGTGAAAAGGGTCTTTTGAAACGTGGAAAACTGATAAGATGTGATAAGATATCTCTAATCAGCTCAAAAACACCAATGTTCTGGTATTCCGAGTATGCATTTTTCTATCATTCAAAGCCTAGCTATCGCTGTTTTTCTCATGGTTCTTTATGTGTATTGCGTGAAAGCTGTTGTCAGGTAGGTGATCTTTTCCTTGTTTAATGACGGAATGCGGGTTTTCAGCTTGCTCAAACGGTGTGCATCAGCCAAGGACAAGAAGGATGTCCATACCATTCAGATGCTCTGACTCTTTGAACTGATCTGTAATGTTTGTTGATGAATGAAACTTTGAAAATCAAAAACTTTGACTTGTTTCCTAACAGTTTCACGTGTTCTAGTTTTGGGATAACGTGATAACGTGGCTACTAGTTGGAAGCCTCAACTTCCAACGAATACCTCAGCATTGCTTCGTTGTCTCTTCATATATCGATACAATGACAGATTCTGGAGAGGAAGATATGACGGATACAGAAGAAGAAGACTCTTGTATGGATACTAAACAGAAAGAAGTGAATTTGCTCCCGGAACAAACGCTCTTCTGCGGGAAGAGCATTGAGGTGACTGCAAGTTATACATCTCAAGTATACATACACAAACAAACTTTCCAGTGGGTCTTTCACGCAATCTTCCGGTCATTCCATACGCTCTACATGGTAGACTCAGTTGGATTTCTGTGAGTTTAGCGCTATTTTCGTTCGTCTAACTCCTTGGATTTCAGTTGGTTGGCCAATTGGGGTAATAAGTCTTGCTACGACGACATTAGTGAAAAAGTGAAAATCTACGGGTTCATTGTCTGGGCGAGTCCTTTCCTCTTGATGGTATGATTTTGGCTTCGTTCTGAATCTAATTTTTCTTTATTATAGTTGTTTTTGTACTTCCAAATATACCAACTCAGAATGATGGAAGGAAAGCAACATAACACACGTATAGTTGCCACGGTACTTCTGGTCCTTCTCATTATCTTTCTGGTCTACAACCCCTATTTCAATCTGGTTGACAAGCAGTTACAGTTGTGCTTGAATGGTAAGACACTAATCATCTTACAAACAGAATATCAGAGCGTTTCAGTCACTTACGGAGTCATAATCTACATCCTGATCCCACTGTTCCTCATGGTCCTTCTGTTCTGCGCGTTTGCCATGTACAAAGTCAGGTATTATTTGACAAAGGAATCTGCTAAACTTCACACTTTCTTGTTTCCAGAGATGTTCCATGGTACGAAGGTGATGATGAGTACGAGGTGCTGGATGATGGGGAGAACAGTTCGAAGAAGAGAGTCATGGCGAAAATGGATTGATAAGGAACTTTTAACCAATAAAGATAACATGTAGATTGATCTGTCTCTTTGTAAACTTTGATGTTTCGTTTTCTTCTAGCAGCTGCTTATGACAACGCTTTTCTTTATCACCTGTAGATTTTCCGCTTTTGAAGCTCACCACTTTGTTCAGGAGGTGCTCTAAACGGTGTGGATCAGCCAAGAACTGATCTGTAATGTTTGTTGATGAATAAAACTTTGAAACCCACCATAATTGCCTTGTTTTCAATTGCCGCCATGTAGAACGTAGAACCCATTGCCAAATAAGGGGAGTTCCGCGTGTTCCACTTCTGCGATAACGTAATCACGTGGCTACTTGTCATGTTGGAAGCTTCAACTTCCAACGAATACCTCCGCATTGCTTCGTTGTCTCTTCATATATCGATACAATGGCAGATTCTGGAGAGAAAGATTCTTGTATGGATACTAAACAGGAAGAAGGGAATTTGCTACCGGAACAAACGCTCTTCTGCGGAAAGAGCATTGAGGTGACTGAAAGTTTTTCTCAAGTAAGTATATTCAAACTTTTCAGTGGGTCTTTGACGCAATCTTCTGGTCATTCTTGACGCTCTACATGGTAGGAGTGTCGCGAAGAGGATAGATCTGTAGATCCATCATCTCACGACTCTAACAATCATCTACACACCACCGGACCATACTCTACTTCGTCAAACCCAATTGGACCCTCAACAACTCGCTTGCCCAAAGGATTCGCTCAAAACACTGCCGTCAATACAATCCACGTGACCTGTGCCAATTCCGGAGGACCATCGAACCATTTGCTGCCGCCAACCGATGCCCCAACCTTCGGCCCCTGACCTTCCACGTCATTGCCTCCAACAAGTCACGGTCGACGAGGATGGAGACGGACCAACAACTTCAGTCTTCACTTTTACTAGCCGCTAAATCGGTTGCCCCCTTTGGGCCGTAATAAACCTTACTCACTTTCACTCTCTCTTTTCGGTACAATCTTTTGCATTCGCTTACCACTGAACCTACTCTTTGCAACAAGGAGCGGTTGGAACCCTGTGAGTTTAGCGCTATTTTTGTTCGTCTAACTCCTTGGATTTCAGGTGGTTGGTCAGTTGGTGTTGGTCAGTTTCTTGCTGCGACGACTACAGGGACAAAGTGAAAGTCTACGGGTTTATTGTCTGGGCGAGTCCTTTCCTCGTGATGGTAATGGTTGGCTTTGTTCTGAATCTAATTTTTCTTCATCTTAGTTCTTCTTGTTCTTCCAAATATACCAACTCAGAATGATGGAAGGAAAGCAACATAACACACGTATAGTTGCCACGGTACTTCTGGTCCTTCTCATTGTCTTTCTGGTCTACAACCCCTATTTCAATCTGGTTGACAAGCAGTTACAGTTTTGCTTGAATGGTGAGACACTAATCATCTTACAAACCAACTTCCAGTGCGTTTCAGTCACTTATGGAGTCATAATCTACATCCTGATCCCATTGTTCATCCTGCTCCTTCTGTTCTGCGCGTTTGCTATGTACAAAGTCAGAGATGTTCCATGGAACGAGGGAAATGACATGTACGAGGTGCTGGATGATGGGGAGAACAGTTCGAAGAAGATAGTCAAGTCGAAAATGGATTGATATGGGACTTTTAGCCAATAAAGATAACATGCAGATTGTTCTGTCTCTTTGTAAACTTTGATGTTTCGTTTCTTTCTAGCAGCTGTTTTTATCACCTGTAGATTTCGGGTTTCTGAAACCTGAAACTCAATGTCACTCTATTCAGGAGGTTAGAATGTCTGAAGTAGACTATCGCACCTATTTCGTAATAGAACATTCCGACAGGTCCCTGCAAACTTTTTTGATGACTTTGACAAGTTCTATCAGTACTCTAGTAAACCTATTGTTCTTCTATCTGATATGGAAGCATTCAAAGAAGGAGAAACGGATTTCAAGGGTGGTAAACTTTCTGCAAAGCGTCAGTAAGAATCCGGGCTTTCTGTTGATGATAATACATTGTTTCAGTTATTCTTCTACCTCTCTCAACTCACCTGGGGCTCTATTCTAGGCCTTGTATTCCTCCTGCCATTCCCCTCTTTCTACGGGATCGGCCTCTTCTCTAACTTTCTCAGTGCCTTCTTTATCGAGTCATTTTGGCTGGTATTCTTCTGCTTTTTTGTTCATATGATGTTTCTAGTAATTTTCATAAGACTTCATGCAGTAGCGAGACCGAATGAGATTCTGGATGTAAGTTTATATTCTTTTTTGCAAAATCCTCCATAATTTTAGTGGAGCCGCTCAACCTACACATTCCTCGTTCCTCAAATGAGCATACTAATCTACATCCCTGTCCCATACACTTATCTCTCCTCCTATCGCTCTGAAGCAGAGATTCGAGAGTTTGTACTGGAGTACTATCCAAGTTGCAAAAAGGCTTTGGACATTCCGGGCATCTTTGTGTATTCCGATTTGACACAGTTATATCGGGTGATATACGTTGCAGTTGTGATCATGTTTATGGGTGGTGGGATCTATATATTCTTCTGCTTGGCAATCGTCTATGAGATCCGACAACAAGGCAGGATTATGAGCGCGAAACACCTCAACTATCATGTGAAACTTTTCAAGAACACTTTGGTGCAAAACTCCTTTCGGCTAGTTTTCATCCTGGCTCCTCCGGTTTTGATGTTCAAGAATGCGTTTATGGATCCAGGAACTGATACAATTAGTGAGCAATTTCCCTTCGAATTTAGGTTTGTGCAACATGATTTCCAGCCAGTAACATCCTTGCCAATGTCGCCTTTGTTGCTGCTCCGATTCCTTGTACTGTGGTTGCTATTTTTCAAAACGACAACTATCGAAAGTTTCTCAAGACAAAGCTGCTGTTGGTTATGTTCTGGAAGCCAAAAAAGAGCAGTGTAGCCCAAAATAGTCGAATCCTTGGAGTTGATTCTGAGAAAAGGAGGAAGATGTTGAATCGAAGGGCCGTTTCTATGTATTGAAACACATAACTCGAAATGTAGATCTATAGCCTCTGTTATCAGAGTTCCAAGTACCTAACCAATCCACCTGTTTCATCTACATATGTGTTTTTGGTCGTCCTAATTATAGCACCCGGTTTCTAGTTCCTAGAACCTGAAACCTATAATTGTATGAACAATTCTGTTAACCACTTTGTCTAAACGCAATTTCCCCACCTTCGTCATATCTTTTTGGGTACATTTTATGTCTTTCTACACCGGCATATCCCAATGAACAAAATGTCGGATTGGCCCGACTTTGACCCCTCTACCTCCAATTGCAGACAAAACTATTCTTTCTTTACCACCTCTGACTTTATGATTTACTCCTATCACTTATCAGCTATCATAAACATCCCGTTGTCTATTCTAACATTCTATCTAATCAGTGCCAAGACTCCAACTGCAATGAGGAAAATGAAGCCGGCGTTGATTTTTGCGCAGATTTGGTACACATCTGCGTTCTTTCTAGATCAAAGTAGCATGTTTAGCTCTACAAACCTGGATCTTATTTGTAATGTGTTATCCTGTCCGTACGCCTTCTTCCCAACTGCTTCTGGGGTGACACTCGGGATTCTTTCAAAGTTGGGGATGGGGTTCAAGTGGCAAGGATATTGGGGTCAGGTTGCTATTGCTTGTGAGTCCGATTGAACTTTTTCTGAGACCTGCATCCTGTTTAGTAAATGGTGTGGCATTTGTAATGCTCTATGAGAACCGTCAAAGTCAGATTACAACTATCAATTGGAAGATTACAAAGGAAAGTACTCGTCGGGTATACTGCATTGTTCTCATTGTTCTTGCCTTTATGTCCATGTTGCCGTTTTACATAGAGGATTTTGATCAGTTAGAGCTACGGAAGATTGTGCTAGCTGTAAGTTGGAGATAGGGGCCAAAAAGCAATGTACATGGCTTTCAGAGAATCCCCTGTCCCACTATAGAATTCTTCAACGCTAACACCTATGTAGTTTTGAAGGGCGGAGAAGCTGCTCCATTCTACTCCATGTCTCTTGTGATGTGTTATGTTGTTTTTCAATCCTTTTTCTTTGGAATCCAGTCTATTTTCCACGTGATCATAGTCCCAAATGCCAACTTATCAAGAGCGACGAAGAAGTTACAGAGGAAGTTTTTAGGGTGTGTTACCCTGCAGATCACCATCCCAATGATGGTCCTAGTCTTCCCATCTTCTTACTCGTTATACGCTGACAAGTACAACTACTACAATCAAGCCTATAACAACTTTGCACTGTTGGCTTTTGGATGTCATGGATTCCTAGCGACCACTACAACATTGATGATTTACAAGCCTTATCGAGATGTGGTTTTTGCACCGTTTAGAGGGAAAGTGGAGGTTGCGCCGAGTTCGGTTATAGAGCCAACAAGGGATATGAGTGTTGTGGACTAAACAGTGTTGAATGAATGAAAATTTACCTTAACTTTCTTAGTTCGACTTGGACAACCAACAGATCAAAACTTTTCCTTTTTTCCTGGCTAACATGCAATTTGTAATCGGGTTGAGTTGTGTTGCTCCCTACCTAGCACCTGCTCCCTTTCCCTCTCTCTTTCTGTTTCTAACAGCTAGAAATCAATCCCATTTCCCCCCCCCCTATCCAGAATGGAAGACAAGAAATGGTCGGACTACAACAATCTTACTACCTGTCGTCAGAACTATTCCTACTTCACAACCTCCGATTTCATGATTGCCTCCTATAGCATTCTATCCTTTGTAAACATCCCTTTAGACGTGTTCACCTTCTTTGTGATTATCCGAAAAACCCCGGCTTCAATGAAGAAAATGAGACCCGCGCTGCTTTTCGCGCAGTTTTGCAATACTAATTTGGACATTTGTACTACTCTTTTAGCGTGTCCCATGGCATTTTTCCCCTCCGCTGCTGCTCTAACACTCGGGGTTTTGACAAAGCTAGGAGTTCCATTCAAGTGGCAAGGCTATTGGGGACAGGTTTCTATTATGAGTGAGTCCTTTTGCTCCTTTTCCTGAAACTTTCAAACTTTTCAGTGAACGGGGTGGCATTCGTAATGCTCTATGAGAATCGACACAGTCAGGTGACCACTATAAAGTTCAAAATCAAGTCGGAAATCGTTCGGAGGCTGTTTTGCTTGGTTCTTATTGTGTTTGCGTTCTTGTCAATCTTACCGTTTTATCTAGAAGATACGAATCAATTGGAGTTGAGGAAGTTTGTACTGGCGGTGAGTAGACAATTGTTCTCCTTTTTCAAACAAGTGTAACTTGGTTCAAAGTTTTCCATTTTGGCTCAAATTTTGATATGTTGTAGCAGAAACCTCTGTCTTTCAGCTGACGAAAGATTAGCCACAAAGCACAACGTTCAACCGAGTTATAGCTGTCTAAACCCCTGTTCCAGAGAGTCCCCTGCCCTACCATTGAATTCTTTGACCCTGCAACCTATGTTCTTCTCAAAGGCGGAGAGGAAGCTCCCTTCTACTCTATAACCCTAATGGCTGGCTATGTAGTTTTTCAATCCTTCTTCTTCGCCATCCACATCCTCCTACACACCGTTCTAATCCCCAATGTCAATGTCTCGCCCGCCATCAAAAAGCTCCAGTTGAAGTTCCTCGGTGCAGTTACCCTTCAGTTCACCATCCCTATTATTGCACATGTGGCACCTACACTTTACACGTTGTACTCTGACAAGTACAACTATTATAATCAGAGTAAGCCTTTGAAAAGAGAGTGTTTCTATAGGGGGTTTTCAGCCTTGAACAACTTCACAGTGTTGGGATTCGCCAGTCACGGCTTGTTTGCTACTAGTGTCACTTTGATGATCTACTGGGCTTTCAGAAGACCACAAACTACACCGGAACCTAGAAATGTTGAGAATGACATCATGAACACCATATAGAATTCATTAATTTGCGGAGAATAAAAAGATCTTGTTTGTCCTTGCTTCCTGCTTACCTCATTCCGTTTCCAAGACACACTTTACAACACCTATAATCTAGAAAATTGGTTTGGTTCTTATTCGGTTTTGAGCTTACCGCTCACGCCTAGCTTCCTATGTTATCAGAAAACCGAACTTTCGGTTTTGAAGCTTATTCTTTTTGCTAACAAAGCAAATGTGGCCTGACTATGATCCCTCGAATACCTGTCGTCAGAACCATACATCCTACTTCACCACTTCTAGTTTCATGGAAACCTCTTACTACATCATTTCAATCATCAATATCCCATTTTCCGTGCTCTCATTCTTTGTATTGATCCGAAAAACTCCAGTGGCTATGAAGAAAATGAGATCGGCACTGATTTTTGCGCAGATTTGGTGGGTTTTAAGGGCACTGCTCCTGGAAGACAAGACTCGCTTCAGTTCTACCAATTTAGACATCTGTATTACCCTCCTTGTATGTCCCTATGCATTCTTCCCAACTGCTTCTGGTCTCACTCTCGGAATCCTTTCAAAGCTAGGAGTCCCATTCAAATATCAAGGTTACTGGGGACAAACTGCTATTATGTGTAAGTGCTATCATGTTCAACAAAACTGTGGAAAACTGTTGAACTGTAACTTTTCAGTGAACGGTGTGGCATTTGTAATGTTGTATGAGAATCGACAAAGTCAAATTTCTACAATAAGGGTAAAAATCAAGTCAGAGACGGTTAGAAAAGTGTACTATTTGGTTTTGATTGTTCTGGCGTTCTTATCAATCTTGCCGTTTTATTTGGAAGAGACTGATCAAGTGGAGTTGAGGAAATATGCGTTGGCGGTGAGTCAGGGGAGCAACGCCGTAAGTTCCTCATACAACTCGGATTGTATGAGAAACTTTCTGAGAACCAAAGGATTGTATGAGAACCGGGCGCGACCCGGGGGAATGTGTAGGGTTTGTGGAGCCGCGCTGACTGTGGTGTAGCGGCTATCACGTCTGTCTGACACACAGGAGGATCGAGCCCGACCGATATTTCCTTTTCTCGCGCGCGAATCGATCCGGCATGAGGAACTTTCTCATACAATCCGAGTTGTATGAGGAACTTTCTCAT
>LR537886.1:0-27733 GCA_900883565.2 Caenorhabditis panamensis
GTTTGAAACTAATTTGGGGGTCAAATTAGTTTCACAGGACCCCTCGAATTAGTTTGAAACTAATTTGGGGGTCAAATTAGTTTCACAGGACCACGGGACCGGATCGGAATTCACGGGACCGGCACGGGACCGACATACACGGGACCGACATCTCGCTTCTGCTCGTTCTGAAGAGATTCTTGACCATGACTTTTCTTTACGGCCCTTTTCCAGCGTGTCCTGACTTGACCCTTCACCTTTCCTGTCCCAGGGCAGTGGGACAAAGATCTAAGAGGGTGCTATAAAAGGGGGAGAGATCGGGAAGAGACTTCAGATAATCAGTCTCTTCGAACATCCGTCGAATCACCATGGCCCAATCCTCTCAAAGGCTCCCCAAACCATCGGAGCTGCTTTCGCCGAAGGATTTCAAGAAATTCAACGACTTCAAGAAGACCGATTCGGAGATGATGGATAAGTGGGAAGCCGTCAAGTCAATGCGGCTCTGTCCTCGGAAGTTGGCGGAATCCATGAAAATCGACTTCTCGATCATCAACCAATGGCTGAAACTCGAATCGCTACCACAAGGGAAACCACGTGAGGACTTACTGTATTGGTTCGAGAATACGGTCCTTGCTGATGTCTTCCCTCTGAAAAAGAAGGGACTGTCGCCGGAAGTCAAAGCACTAGCGATGCACGAATACGACAATGGGAAGTCGATTGCGGAGGTCACGGAGATTGCGAACGACTACTTGCTGGACGAGTTCAACGACGGAAAAACCAAACTGACCGAAGAAGAGGTCCAAAAGCTTATTGATCGCTTGAAGAAGAAGGACAAGGAATGAACTAAACTGTTGTGCTTTTGTTTGTAATAAATTTTATAGTTATCAGCTCTGTGTTTCTTCCTTGGTTATCCTAGGTCGTCATGAGCAAGTCATCGATCAGTTTCTGCCGAGAAAACCTCGCTGACCTTTTAGAGTCATACGTGAAACTGGTACACCCACCTTCCACGTAGTGTTTCCGGTCTCTTCTCTTCAACGCGTTCGAAGGACAGTTTCGATTCAACTCCCTCTGCAAGTTATGTGAAATTGATGGGATGGATGGAGAGAGCTAGCACTTTCTCACAATTGGTAAGTTTCAAGGGTCTGCTTCATTGCTCTCGTGCTCTGAAACTTTGAACTCAAGCATGACAGAGAAAATATAAGAAAGAATGCTACGTTTATTGTTTACATACAAATCAAGAAACCAATCATAACTTGTCACTCAGAAGTAGTCAGGGAACTCTCCAATAGCTGTCTCGTATTCTGAAGCCATCAACGTCGCTTCAACCACTTTTCCAATCAAGTAGACCGCCGCAGCGCCATGTTCATAGTTCTTGTTTTGCACTCTCATCAGAATGTGCTTGGATTTATCGTCCATCTGGATGCGAACCACTCCGTCTTCAGTGTACTCGTCGCTGAAAATTGACTTCTTCAACTCAAAAATGAGTCTTCAAACTCACATGACTCTTGCAGAGAACTCCGAAGAGAAGGAAGCCAGCGCATTGTCCTGAATCGACGTGTCGTCATCCGGATTGGGGACCTCGTAGACACAAACGAAGATGATGAGCTTCGAGTTGGTCGCTTTGTCGTGATCAAGCCACAACGCAATGATAGTGTTGATGGGGACATCATCGAACTCGGTGAACCGCATGACACGACATCCAATGAGCTGTAATTGATAGCGTACTGGAAAGGCAGAAGAACCAACTGACCATCGGGACAATCAGCGGGTCGCGGAGCACTCTCTGGAGTCCAAGCCTCGGCGGTTTCTTGAAGGAAAGCAACTCGACTCCATCTCCGAAGTTCTCCATCGCCGTGTGCAGGTTGTGATTCGAAAGCCCACCGAGACTGAGCGCGTGGAAAGGTCTCTGCTTCACCCGTCCGACTCCTTCGAGCAAACTCTCTTCGTCATGGATGAATCCATCGATAAGAAGATGGTCAATTCTGTGATACTTTACCAGGGACTCAACAATGTTCTGGTATCCCTCATCCAAATTTCCTTTCACATATTGCAACCTGAAATTCAAGTTTTCGATGTACACAGTTCCTAGAAAAACTAACATATCCAACGAGGCACCATCGCGATCGAAGTAAGCACCCACAATTTCGTTGTTCTCTCCAAAGTTCACCAGACCCAGAACCTCTTCGTGTGGCTTATAGAGCTCAACTAGCTGCTTTTCAAGGCGAGCAGTGGCACGAAGCTGCATTCTGGAACGGAAGTCCGGTTACAGTAGAGAATGGATTACTCGATTTGCTGACCTTGAAGGGAAATCCATTCTTTTGATGCAGAACAATCGGATTTCAAATGGCATATCACACCAATTTGGAGTTGGCGATGGATTCGAGGATTCTTCCATTTTTGATTAGAGTTGATGTGAAATGAGAAATGAGGGAAGAGGGATTGATAATTAGAGATTAGAATGCTGATAAAGGTTTCAGCACGCACAAAGAACTACCAGTATTTATAACACGCATACTTTGTGGCGTCAAACTCTAAATTTATCCTCTGTTTACCACCACTGGTCAACGTGATATTTGGCTCGAGGAAACAGTTTTCGCTCCGATGAATCTGACGTTTCGAAGGGTTGAGATTAGTCTAGAAAACTAGCCATTCTCGAAACTGACCACTACCACATCATGCTTCTTCTGATAATCTGGCTGGCCTACGAGATCCCATCCCTTCTCCTAATCTTCTGGTTCTTCCTTTTCCTAAACCGCAAAGAGTTCCAGTACTCTTTCTATCGAATCCTTCAATGTGATATGGTTCTCAATGTCTTTTGCTACTTGAATACATGGACCATTCGAATGTGTCACGTGGACAAAACAATGGGATTGATGATCTGGATAAACTACAACTTCCCAGTTCTTCTGAAAGCTTCTTCGTTTCTCAGTTACTTTTTCTATAACGCACAGGCGTTTAGTGTCATGACAATGTCCATTCACAGATTGTGGTCGTCCCGGTCAACTAGCGGGAATGAGGTGGGCTCTGGTAAATCTTCTACTCTTCAGTATCATTTGTGTTTCAGTTTTGGACCCGGAACTACCTACGTGTATACTTTATGAACATCCTTATCTCTCTCGTTATCACTACTCCAGCATTTTTTGGGAAGTTCTTCAGTATCTTCTACTACAATGAAGAAACAAAGAAGTTTGTTTCTTCGACAATTGAACAGGTAACTTTTCTCATTTCAATCAATGGAATTTCTGTTTCCTTTTAGAACAAAAAGATCCTATTCGCCCTGTTCTTTCTGTTCCAAAGCTTCATCTACTTCCTCATCATCTTTATCACTAACATTTGGACGATTTGCGCGGTAAAAAAGCATTTCAAGTTGAGAGCAACGGATTCAAAGACGAAGACAATGATGAGAAACTTGACAACAATCGCTTTCATCAACACTATTGTGTTTTTCATTGTGATTATCTGGCAGTTATTTGGAGGCATGTTCCTCGATAACGTCTCGGCAGAGTTGAACAATATCATTGTGATGGCGTTGTCGGATATGGTGAGTCGTCTCAACCACTAAAGTTGTGGGACGAAAGTTCGAGCGCATCGCACACTTTTTGCCTTCATTTTGCTCATTTTTGACCGATTTTCTTACGGTTTTTTGGTAAAACAATAAAGGATAAACCTATTTCAATGGTTTTACCAAAAAAAGTTTGAAGAAAACGGTCAAAAATTAGCAAAACAGGAACGCAGCGCAAGTCACTGTTTCTGTGTGAACACCTACCGACAGTGCGCTCACACCGCACATTTTTTGCCTTCATTTTGCTCATTTTTGCGCAATTTTATCAAAATTTTCTGGTGAAACAGGAAAGAACAAATCTATTTCAATGTTTTTATACAAAAAAGTTTAAGAAAAACGGTCGAAAATTAACAAAACAGGCGTGCGGCGCAATTCAGCGTTTCTGTGTGACTTTCTGTGCGACTGCGCGCATTCACGAGACCATAAAAAGTATACTCCAATATCTTTCAGCTCTCCCTCTCCCTTCCCTACTGCCTTCTAATCTTCGACAGAAACGTCCGGAACACCATTTTCCGGTTAATAGACGATCGCAAAATGTCCGTCAGAGTGGAGAGCATTCCACCGGTTTCTGGAGGGGCTCATTCTAATTCTGTTGCTAACAAGAGCAGGGTATAAATGTTTTTAATCAAGCTTTATTTTTGTTTTCCTGATTCTTTCTCATTACCTGAATACCCAGGAGACTTCGTAGCACACTAATTGTCAATCTCATGCCTCATCCCGTCATCATCCCAAACCGACTCTTATCATACTCGTCAACATGCTCTCTATTTGGCTGACGTATGGAATTCCTTCCGTTCTTCTAATCCTCTTTTTCTTGAATTTTCTGAGACGGAAAGAGTTCAAATACTCCTTCTACAGGATAGTCCAATGTGATATGCTCTTGGTAAGAAGGTTGACAGCGTCACAATGAAACTGCAAATTTCAGAACCTGTTCTGCTACCTGAACACATGGACCATGAGATTTTGTCACGTGGGAGAGACGTTTCGGACAATGCTCTGGGTCCATTATCACGTGCCCCAAGTGTTTCTGGTCGCCGCGTTCTTCGCCTACTTTTTCTATAATGCGCAGGCGTTGAGTGTGATTATAATGTCGGTTCAGAGATTATGGACGTCAAAGTATTATTCGGGGAATGAGGTGAGCTAATGAGCATTAATTCTGAAGGGTTGTAGAACTTTAACTTTCAGTTTTGGACCCATTACTACCTCCATTCTTATGTTCTCCTTATTGTGATCTGCCTTCTGTTTACCTTCCCAGTTATCTGTTGGGAACTCTATCTTCCATATCGCTACGATCCAGAAAAACAAGTTTTCCATTCGGGAACAGTTGAGCCAATGAAATCTCAAATCTTCGCAATGTTCTTCTTGTTCCAAAGTTTCATCTACTTTGCTGTCATCTTTGTGGTGAATATTTGGACCATTTTCACTGTCAAGAAACATTTGGCGAATATCACTACAAGTCTAAACACCAAAAACATGATTCGCAACTTGACAACGATTGCTTTCATCAATACCATTGTCTTTTTCTGTGTGACAATGTGGCAGATTCTTGGGAAGTTTGTGTTCATCCAGTTCACAGAGACAACGGACTTTCATATCATTATGGTTATGTCGGATGTGGTAAGCAGAGAATATAGATTTTACATGATAGGTTGTTTCAGTTATCACTCTCCCTTCCGTATACACTGCTAACTTTTGACAAGAACGTGCGGAACACATTGTTGAAAGGGATGACTGGGAAAGTGGCAACAACAGCGGAAAGTGGGAGTGTTTATTGAATAAAGGATAAAATGATGAGAGAGTTTACAAAATAGTAATCCTATCACTTGTCTGAGCAGCTTGAGTTGTCACAGTCGCCACTGACGCTCTATTCTTTGACAACTCATACTTCAACTTTCCAAAAGAAACAAAACACTCAAAGTACTTCTTCCGAACCATCCGGTTCGTACAGACGATTGTTAAGCTGTTGAAGGACACCAGGAAGAACAAGAACATCCTGCTCTGAAACAGGAAGTGTACGTAGTTTCAAAGATGATTCATTGCCCTTACCAACTCATTAGAAAACTTTGAGTAGCCAGTGATCTGGAAAAGCATATCCAAATTGCAAAGGGAGACCAGGGTGTCTGGGAGGATGTGAAGGACTGTGACAAGAAGGAGACTCTTGTCATAGTTGATATTATGCTTTCTAAGTCGATACATTGTGCCGATGCTCAGTACCATTCCAAGGATTCCATCGGTTATCAAAGTGGTGATGAGAATGGAGCGGTGGACATTGAAGGATTCAAAAAAGCCTAGAAAATGCATTGAACTCTGAGTTTGAATTGTTAAAAGTACCAGTTTTCTCATACTGAGCTTGCAAACTCCAGTCATTTTCCAGAAACACAAACATCAGAGCGGCAAGTGGGATGGAGGCAAGAACAGAGGAAGTGAGGATGAAGATGTAGTAGATTTTGATGCGACGGGTTTCAAAGTACTGAAAATAGAACATTCAAACCCTCAGAAGCTTGAATTACGACTTACAGTATTGTAGAAAACACTAGTTGCACAGAACCGGTTGATTGACAAGAGGGCATTAGAGAGTAAGTTGAAGAAAACGCCAACATACGAAAAGATTACAAAGATCACAAAGACAATCTCGGGAAAGAACTGGGTGTAGTGCAAGAACTCGCAAATGAGTATAGTGCACAGATGCAAGAAGTCTGAGATTCCCGCGATGAAGAAAATGAAGAAGAAAGCATTAGTCTCTTTGAGTTTTCGAATGATTCGCAACACGAGAAAGTAGTGAATGGTGACGGGGATGCAGTAGAATAGGTAGAGAGGATTGAAGAGTTTCCAGGTGGTGAAATGGAATTGGTTGGAAGGAGAGAGAAGGTCAAGGAGTGGAGGACGGGTGAAGAAGCTCATGGTCGAATGTGGGTTGTGGGGTGTCATGGTGTGGAGTCGTGTGGTGCTGTGGAGCTCGTAAAAATAGAACCTATAATTGACAGAGCAATTATCTTTTTGGTTTTGGTAGCGAAATCGGAGAAAAAAACGGTGTTTTCCAATTGTAATTGTAAGCTTTTTTACGTGGGCGGTTTTTCCGTGAACCCCTTCCTCCCACGTGTTCCTTTTGTTATCACCCCTTCCACGTGTCCTCCCCGTCCCTTCACTGATTCCATAATCATCCTCATTTCACCCTCTCGTCCATCATTCTTCGGCTATACCAATTCGTCTAGAAACAAGCTTGCGGTGGTCCTCGAATCGTCCAAATCGAAGCAAACATGAGTGTTGAGCCATTGTGAGTTTTGGGGAGATTCAGAGAGATTCAGGAAGATTAGACGCCACTCTCTTTCAGAAACATGTCCCGTGAAAAGAAGCGGTTGTTCCGTGCCGGAAAGTTTCCAGAAGACGTCATCACAAAGGACATGATCCGCGAGTACACGTGTACTGTCGAGTGGCCCCAGAAAGTCGTAAGCTACAAAGAGTTCAAGGTGACGGAGGGAATGCTGTTCACCAATGTCCCAGCCGACTTTTCGCCGCCCCTCGAGTACTGCGACCATCTGCTGGAAATCGAAAACATAAAGATCACATCGAAGCTGCAGATGTACAGTATCCTACGCAAGATCTGCAGAAAGCCAGGCAAATTCGTCGAGTTCAAAGTGCGTCGTATCATCAGTTGCGAGCGTATCACCGACGACAAGTTGCTGCCGTCGAATGCGGCCATTAGGAAGCCCTACTCGTCGGATTCGAGCGTCAAACCGAACTCGGGATACACCTACTTCAAAGTCGTGCTGGTCTACTTCCCGCGCAGCAAACTCGGCGTCAACATCAAGTCGTATCAGCAGGTGGTGTACGTGGAGTCGACGGATAACACGTGGGGATCAACGACTCGCCGTTTCCTCTACCTTGGAGACGCTATTCTGAAGATCGATGGCACTGAAGTTCTGGATCTGAAATCCACGTCGGCTGCTCTTCGTGGAGGACTTCAGTCCAATGGAATCGTGACAATGATAATCGAGCGTGCCGTCGACCAATCCGCCAACAACTTTGTCCGTTCCGTGCTCAACTTCCGCAAAGGCGTCGATCCGCACATGGCGCAAGACGTGATCCAGGCCTGCAAAGCTCAACTCGCCCACTACAACAAGAAAGGATTTAAACCTGAACCGAAAGGAATCTGGGCTGGTGTCAATGTGTAAGTTGAGCATTCGTACTATCATAGGCTGTTTCTTGCAGTGACTACTCGACATATCATCGAAGATGCGAAGTCAGTAAAGATGCACCCAAAGTCTCAACCATCCGCAGTTCGCAGTTCAACCCGGCGACACTGATGCAGGTTCCCGACTACAGAAACATCACCGTCACAAAAGACTGAACTCGATTCTTCTCGCTTTTCTCGCTCTTCTCGCCCATCTCGACCCGATCCAAATAAAGCGAACATTTTCTTAAACATTCATGAACAAAGAGAGAAAGACGTGGTGAATAATACAAAAAGGAACATGTGAAAATGGCCGTGTCTACCTCGTCGGGGAATCAGGATCAGGATCAGAAAAGATAGTTGATGTACAGAAAATGAGATCGAAAATGGGAACAAATAAAGGGAAACGGTTAGGGAAAAGGGGCGGAGGATGCGGTGATAGAAACTTTCTTGACTATAGGGATCTCCTTTTTGTCTGGTGACCTACTAGTCTTGCTCCGATGCCCTCCATTCCCGTGATCCGATGATCTCCTCCGATGGTGTTTCTCCTTGTAGAACACTGCCACCTCATCGTACTGATCCCCACTGTCGACGCTTCTGTTCTTCTTTAAAGAAGGTCGTCGAGTTGTTGATGGAGTGTGGTGGGGATCCCTAAAATGCAGATTGACTTATCTGTCAGATCAAGGAAACGGCTTACCGAGAGCTCTCACTTGATTTTAACTTCACATGCCGTTTTGCGGCACTCGGGGAGTCTTTGGATTCAGCTCTGTGAAGATGTTCTTTGTGATGATGATGCGCTTCTTTCACAGAAACCATCTTTCGTAGATCTTCCTCCATCCTACTTGTACCCTCCGATGCTGTTTTCTTGACACTCCGAGGCTTGTAATCCTTCTTTGGGGACTCAGAAGCTCCTCGATTCACCCGATGCGAAGAGTTAGAAGTGTTAGAACCCCGCCTCTCCTCTGATCTTGACGCAGTTCTATTTAGCTTGGAAGCTGTTTTAGAGGGAGATGGCTCTTTAACTTCATCTTCAGGAATTGGACTCAGTGGAGGTGTTTCCACAGACTCAATCCTTGCCAACTCCACTGTTTCCTTCTTGCTGCTCTTCTTCCCTGCTTCCACATCGGTATTCCACTGTACATGGAATCCCTTGTTCTTCACCTCTTTCTTGGGTCTGTCATATTGTCCCTTGTACTGTTGGAAGCCACCTCCCCAGCTTGTTGTCCTCCAGAGACCGTTTTCCTTGGCAATTCGGACTCGTTCACTACACCGCTCGAATGCAGATTCACGACGGCGACGGGTTTCTTCAATGTCCTGGAAAACCGGGGTGTTAGGATAAGATAAGACACTCTCTCCACGTCACATGATCCGCTCATTACGAGTGGTCTGGAACGTGGTGGCCCGGGGGAAAACAAGATAAAGACGACTCACGGCCAAGTATAAGCTACACCGGATCACCGAGGAAAACAAATAGCTTTGTAATGCGGCGAGCACTAGTAGCAAAGTGGCCAGCCACATGCGCTCGAACATTGATTGCAGCTGAAAAAAGGTTCTGTAAAGAAGAAAAAAGAGATTTTTCCTCGCCATAAAAGTCCTATGATGAACTACAAGATCTCCGTAGAAGTAGGAGAAGGCGTAGAGGACAAAGTAACCGATGGAGAAGAGAAGGAAGAATGCCTGGACGACGATATGGGGGAGGATCAGGCAGGAGGTGTCACTGGCGACTCCGAAGAACAGGCAGATGACGGAGAACAAGATCAGAATCATCATGAGGATAACCACGTAATCGAAGATCAAAGTGACGTTGAAATGATTGAACTGGAAAATCAGACAATCCCGGAAGATGCTGAAAAAGTAGGTTGTCGGTAAGATCTTTTGCTTGAAGTTTACTTTTTCGCGCATGACGAAGAGTGTTGATTCTTCCAAACAACTTGTTGCAATGCTCCAATTAACACTGAAACCGCGATAATCGCCTCAATGACTCCGAGAAATGCGGCACCTGAAAATCGATATGGTGTAATATTCGGGGGGGGACCAGGTGATGGCGTTCAATTAGTCAATCGGAGTGCAATTCGAGTGCAAGTTTCCTTTGAATTTATTGCCTTTTGGTCTAGAGAAACGTTTTCTGATCAAAGTATGTGAAAAGTATAGGTTTTCATACACTTTTTTGTGTTTTGTGTTAAGCTGAAGGGTTTGGGAGCTCAAAAAACGAGGTGGGTCGTAAAGATTTTATGCGCGAACAGACGAACGCACGAATGACTGAATGCACATCTGGTTGTTTTATGTGGGGATTATGGGGAGTCTGATCAAGAAACAAGAATCAGGGATCTGGAATAGGTTTCAGGATTTGAGCAACACGGAAGCACCTCAATTCCTCAGAATCCGGACACCTATTCTTTGACCTTCCTTCATCTTGTCCATCTCAAAAGTTTGTCAATGACTCACCGAGTTTGATGTGACACAAGTTGCAACACGTTCTCTGATAGTTCTTCTGCCTGGCTGCCTCTGCCGCGGCTTCTGCGGCGTTCGCCGGTTTCGTCGCATGCACCGAACCGTGTCGTTCCACCATTTTAACGGGGTTTTGAAGCAAAAGAAAGGGACGGACCAACTGTGACAATGCAGTCACATTTGGTTGAGGGAGGTTGTGGAGGGCTGGAAGAAGGGGTTCTGGAAGTTTGAAGTTGAGAAAAAACGGTAAAAAGGAAGAAGAGAGAAAGAGAGTGATAATCTGTGAGGCACCTCGAATCTTATCATCACATAATCAACTCGATATCGAGTGTCTCAGTGAAGGTTGGAGCTAGAGAGAGCCAAAGCCCCCGGGGCGTCTGGGACCTCTATCAATCACACAATGCCTCGAGCACGGCTCGTCGACACATGTGACAAACGGTGGGGCTCCCGAGTGGAAAGTAGTAGGTGAGAAGGTGGAGAGAGAGGGGTGGGGACCAGGAGAGAGAGAGAACACGAAGCGGGTCTCTATTAGCTCGAGCGAAAGAGTTAGTGATAATGACATTGGCAGAGAGGGCGAATCGGCAATCAAAACGATGTTTTATCGCCGGGAGAGTCAGAGGCGACTGGTGACATGGATGCTTCGATCTCTTGTCTCTTCGGGTCGAGACGAGTCAAAAGTGAGTCAAAACGTGAGAAGGGATTGGGTTTCAGGTGTCTCGACGTGGCATGACAGGGGTAGACGTGATAATTGGAGGAACTTTGGGTTGAGAAATGTGTTTTTGTGCTGGAAGGTGTTGAGATCATGAAGATGCTCTTTCAGTTTGATGGATGTGTCTGGGAATCGAGAATCCTTTATTATCAGTGATAGAATACATTTGTGTTTTCATTTGTTCATTGCAAAAGATGAGTCCATTGATGATCCTTGCTATTCTTCAAATCCTTCAACGTCACCTCAATCCCCTTCTTGAAGATTTCGGCGAACTGCGCAGCGACAGTTGATGGTCCTCCTGCTGCCACAGCGATCACCTTATCCTTCTTGAGGAAGTATCGTGTGAAATTCACTTCCTCCGGTTCTCCAAACGTGTATTCCTTGGTAGATCCTTGATTGTTTCCTGCGAATTTCAAGCCAAAGGAAAAGAAGAAGAGAGTCCAGAAATAAGGGACAATTGGGCCTGGTTGCGGCTTGCCGACGATGGTGTAGCCGAGGAATTGACCTGGAAAACAAGAAGTTACAAACGGTAAGGTCTGACAATGATACCATGAGTTTGAGCAGTCTGGAAGTGCTGGATATTGATGCTTTCAATGTCCCAAAGTGGCAGAGGAGCAGTGACAACGTCGCCAATTGCGAACACGTAGCTGATGTTGGTCTGAAAGATGCTAACTTGTTTTCTAATGTACCCCCTTCTTCACTCACCCTGAACTTCTCATCAACTACCACGAATCCTCTCTTATCCAACGCAACCCCCGATCCTACCAAGAACTCTGTCGCCGGTGTGACTCCGATTCCGCACACCAACAAGTCCACATCCAACTCGTTTCCATTCGCCAAGATCACCTTGTTCACCTCTCCCTCAGCATTGCCCCTCAGAGCCACTAGATTGGTAGCCAACTCAAACTTGACTCCCTTCTCCTCGAACTTTCTTCTGATTCCCTTTCCAATGTCTGCTCCAAAGACTGGAAGTGGTTCTGCTGAGTTGGAGATCACTGTGACAGAGGCGGCGTTTGCGGCGAGAGCGGATGCCATTTCCATTCCGATAAAAGAAGATCCGACGCATACGACGTGCTTTCCGGCGTGCTGATTGGCGATGGCGTTGGCTTCTTCGATTTTGCGAACGTAGAAGATGTTCTGAACTTTTTAAACATAAGATTGGAGCTTCAAAACGTATTCAAAGGTACCTTTAAATCAGCTCCAGGGACTTGTAGTTTTCTGACGTTTCCTCCGGTAGCAATAATGAGTTTTGAGTACACGATAGACTCTCCGAGAGACAGACGGACCTCTCGCTTTTTGGTGCACACACTTGTAACTGACGTCTTCAACAGGAAGCTCACATTTCTTTCGGTGTAGAAGGCGTCGTCTTTTCTCAAACGAATGTTCTCTACGGTGGCAGCGGGGTTTTTGGAGAGAAGAACTCTATCATAAGGTGGAGAGGATTCCTCTGAGATCACAAGGATCGGGGTGACCAGACCATTCAATCTAGAATGCTCGATAAACGTGGCAGCAGCAATTCCACCTCCGATAATTACAACTGGACGATCTTCACACTTCTTCATCTTTGGGAGATGCCGGATCTTTCTATCAGACTCCAACTTCTTCTCGGTTGTTTTGATGACAATATCCCCGTTGGTAGCGGTGACTTGGAAAGCGTGGAGACTGTCAAATCCCGGGTAATCTTCGATGTCTCCAGTTCGGACATTGAAGCAAGCTCCGTGAAGTGGGCATCTGATTCTTCCTTTCGCGTAAACTCCGTTTTCAAGTGGGAAGTTGTAATGGGAGCAGAGGCCGTTGATAGCGAACAGTTTTCCGTCATCGTTGATTACAAGGATCTTCCGGCCACGGACCTCGAAGATCTTCTTCCTGAAGTCAAAATTTGAGGAGGAAACCCTTTTCATAGATTACTTACGTTCCAGGTGGCACATCCTCCAGTTTAGCAATGACTTCCTCGACAACTGGAGAGTCATCTGAATCGCATTCTGGCTCATGTGGAGGATAGGAGCAGAGACTCATCTTGCTGAAAGCAGAGAATGACAATACTAGAAAAAGACGTGAGAAAAAAGGTTTGTGCTCGCTCAAATGATGATGATAGAAGCGCTTATCAGTGGGAGAAAGGAAAGTCTAACGATGAAAGTTGAATAAAGAATCGTATAGCTCTATTTTCAAAAGTTTCCCTGCAACAAACATATAGGAAATTGGCTTATGGAGTCCATGGAAACAGAGAGAGGGAGACCAACAGGAGCAATTGGCGGAGTGCTAACAAGAATGGGAAAGAAGAAAGAAAAGGGTTTCTCTATTTGCGGAGGGGAGGAGATGCTGACAAATGTCTGCCGCAGGCATGTATCTTGTTCTGCACGAAGGTTAGGATGACTGGAAAGTTCATGGGGAGTGGTCAGGAAGGGGACAACAAAGTGGTACTCACTAGCAAATGGAGAACGGAAGAGGGAGGGAAGGAACTGTTCCAAGTGCTCATTCGAGCAGATAGGACTGTGTAGGACTTTTTGAACACATTTGTGACTATCACAGCTTATTTTTCCGTCTTGAAATGCTTACTACAAACCATAAGAATGTCTTGACCATGACAAACAACTTGTCACCCTTCCTTCCACCGGAACCACACTGGGAACAACAACACATTTTCCCTAACTCTAATCAGAAAGCAATCTAGGAAGGGTTGTTTTCTCACCCAAAAGTCACTAGAACCTAGAAAAACAGGAAACAATCAAGGTTAAGAGTGTCGTAAACATGTACACTACTCGCTTCTTATCACGCATTTGACGCACCCAACAGAAATTTGATCCGTTAGGTTGGAGAGAAGGAAATCCATACGCATCAAGAGTCAAGAACCAACAAATGGGAGCTTAGAGGGGTTCTGAACTTTACGGGTTGCTGTTGAAACGAAGAGATTTGCTTCACTTCAGTTAGAGAGAACAGAGACGCAGAGCGAGAAAGAAACGGGAAACCCTCCGTATGCGGAACACAAACAACAACAAAACGGGGTCGAGCGGCGCGGAGAAATCGAGAAGAGAGGAGAAGAGGGAAAGAGAGAGGGAGGAAAGGTGCAAAGTTCTAATGGGCAGAAGGTAGTTATGAATGCATAGGTATACCAGATGATAGCCTTGAGAAAAAAAGAGTCTAGGAAGGTCATAAAATGGCTTTCAAGTGGAGAGGGAAGAGGGGTCATTTTCTCGTCTTCCAGGTCGTTTGGTAGACGGCAAAGTGGAGGTTGAAAAGGGTGCTGTATTGAATAGAGAGCGAAAAGATTTAGACACCTATTTTCAGAGAAACAAACTGAACAGCATAGAAAGTATAGGGAAGTTTTAGAGATTCGTCGCGAATCGCAAATCCCATTGGAAAGTGGTCAATTAGACACATGAAACTGGCTATTGTACAGTGCGCGTCATATTTATAAAACCCCCCTAAACTTTGGGCGCCCTGGGCGACAGGACTTTTCTCGTAGAAAACTGTTGTTGGCAATCGAAAGAGGGCACAAAATAACCTATCGAGGCAAAGTTTTGTGCAGATTGGTTGATTTTTGACCTCAAACGGACCAAAAATGTTGAAAACAGGCCGCGTCATAATTATAAAACCCCCTCTCAAACTCAAGTTTTTTGTTCGAAAATGGCTCGATTCTTGGTCGGGATGATGTAAAATAGTTTGAATGTGTTCGAAAACAACTTTCCACAACCCCGCCACCACCTAGAAACTATATTTCGAACTTTGAAAAAAATCATGATGTTCGCATGAATTTTTTGACAATCTGAACAAAATCAAAACTTTTGTTTCTGGATTCCTAAAAGCTAGTGGAAAGTTGTTTTCGAACACATTCAAACTATTTTACATCATCCCGACCAAGAATCGAGCCATTTTCGAACAAAAAACTTGAGTTTGAGAGGGGGTTTTATAATTATGACGCGGCCTGTTTTCAACATTTTTGGTCCGTTTGGGGTCAAAAATCAACCAATCTGCACAAAACTTTGCCTCAATAGGTTATTTTGTGCCCTCTTTCGATTGCCAACAACAATTTTCTACGAGAAAAGTCCAGTCGCCCAGGGCGCCCAAAGTTTAGGGGGGTTTTATAAATATGACGCGCACTGTATTATCGGGATTATAAAATGCAGTGGCCATTAACCAAGGCGAATCATACCAATTGTAAGTGCGCTCCACTGAACTAAACACCGAATCCCACTTGATCACAAATCATACAGTTTTTGATCCTCTGAACATTCAATGTTTTACAAATTCAGTTTAAAACCAAAGCCGCATAGTCTCTAACCATGAAAAAGTATGAAATGTATTGAACAACCGCACATCTCGCTTGCAATTATTTGCGCAGCAGTTGCGGTGGTAAAAGAAAGAAAGAAAGTTGTTTGCAATGTGTTTTTCTTGTTTCTCTCAAGGTTTCCAAGATCACCGTGTTCCAATTCATCTCCTCTTGTTTGTTATAAGTGCGCTCCATTGTACCGGATGGTCAACAGTTGATCTTGTTCCTCAAAAACCACCCAAAACCATTATGATTCATATTCTAACATCACTTTTCCACCCCGTCACCCCCTTATTTTTGTTGTTACACTTCCTGTCTGATTTCCGCCGTCTCTCTGATCCACTCACTCTCTCTTTTCCCACTTGACCGATTCAATTCGTCAACCACCGGTGTCTCGATCAGTCTTCGTTTTCTTCGCAACCAACTTCTTTGCTTCATTTCCTTGTTTTCCAAGAGCTTTGGTGGTTTCAGATGCTCCCAAAACTCTTCACATCCCTTCTTCTCTTATCAGTGCTTATTGCTATCACCTTTGCATGCAAATGCAAGGATCAGACAACCAAGGAATCCTTCTGTAACGCGCATTGGGTGTCGCATGTCAAGGTGAAGGTTCGCGTTGGAAAGCAAGGACTTCCAGAGGGTTCTGAAAGAAAGGGATTGAACAATTTGAGATATACCGTGCAGCATGTCGAAGTTTTCAAGGCAAGTTCCTTTTGAATATAGATTTTGATGTTATAAGATATTTTTTAGAAGCCCTCCAACATGACCACTCTCCCCGACGAAATCTTCACTCCATCTGAATCCCCAGCCTGCGGTTTGACCATCTCGGCTGGCCACGAATACCTGCTCGCCGGACGCGTCGAAGGACCCAATGCTCTGTACACTGTGCTCTGCGGACAAGTGCTCCCGGATGATAGATCGCAAGTGAACTTTGAGAATGTTTTGGAGTGGAAGAATGTAGGTTCAAAGTATCAAAAACTTTGGAGAATTGTAGCGTTTAGGTCCCGGCCGCCTTCCCAGCCCAAATCAAAGCGATCAAGTGCTAGAAAAGAGCTGATAAGAAAGAGTCATGACTGTTTGATACCTGCCCATAAAATCTAATAAAATCTTTTTTTTCAAGTGTCCAGGTTCAGAAAAACTGTCACATGTTTCTACGTAGCATGTTTTATTGCGGAAAGAGTCCGAAGGGTTGAAAGTCTTATCAGAACTCAGAAACGGAGAGTACTTATAGAAGTTTGAACCAACGAAATGCATGTATTCTTTGTAACTATCAGAACTGATACTGAAACATGGGTAGAAAAGAGACTATTCTGGTTTTTATTCTTCTTGTACTTTCTGTATTGGCAAATTCTCTGGTGATTCCGGCTTCCAAGATGGTGAAGAGAACGGTGAATACATTGAAACTAAAGAATGGAGATGTTATCAATGGTATGCAGTTTGTTTTTTGACTCTAGAAACTCAACTTGCTTTTAGGATCCTTCTGAAGTTTCTGGATTCGGCATCACCTAGATATTGGAAACCAAACTCTTTTAATTTTGTTTTTCTGATAAAAATATAGATCCACTGTTTCTTCTCTTACTCATACGACATGCAAGCCCCCGTGTTCCTTTCTCATGTCCGTCGTCTTTCCCCTAGTCACAAAGTAAACATCACAATTATCACTGCAGTGTGACCCTTCCCTACCCCCTCCCAAACAAATGTCCTCTCCTCTCCTTACCGGTACACCTTCTCATCTTGTTTGCATCTCACAAACAGTCACCCTCTCTCCGTATCTCCTCTTCCCCCAGTCTCTCCCCGTTTCATTGCTCCCCCGCCGACAGTGCTTCTCTGCTCCATTTGCATACCCCTCCTTCAGGTCATTTCCTCTTTTTTGGAGCTGATGTGTTCTTCTTGGGTTTTGCTAGGATTTCTCCTAGTTCCTAGTGTATTTTGTGTGATTAAACCCAAGGTTTCAACGACTTACGGACCGATTGTGGGGTTTGAGCATACTTCTTCTGTCAGTGGCTCTAAATACCATGTTTTCTTGGGAATCCGATATGGAAATCCACCAGATCACATCTACAGATTCCAGGTAACATTTCGACCTTTGTTTTGAAGCCATCCCTTTCACTTTTAGAAGCCGGAACCAGTAGAAAAATGGCCGCATTTCAACCACGACGCCACTCACTTTAGAGCATCGTGTATTCCGTCGTTGAGATCGGAACTTGATGAGCATGTAAACTACAGTGAGGATTGTCTATTCCTTAACATTGTCACCCCACCGAACGCTGTAAGTAATTGAATTTGTGATGAAATGCAACAGATTTTTCCAGCGCGAAAAGAAGCTCCCTGTCCTCGCCTTCATCCACGGAGGTGGCTTCCAATTCGGTGACTCCTCAATGGTCGGATATGAAAAAGCCGCGGACAACTTTGTTTCACAAGACATCATCTTCGTCTCCATTCAATACCGTCTTGGACCTCTTGGCTTCTTCACCACTGGAGACTCCGAAATCCCTGGAAACATGGGACTCTGGGATCAAACTCTCGCTCTCCAGTTCCTGCATGAAATCCTTCCCGATTTTGGAGGTGACCCGGATAGAATCACTCTTGCTGGACATTCAGCGGGTGCTGCTAGTGTCTCTGCTCTTCTGTACTCTCCGCATTCTGATCGTGAGTGTTCTGAACCCCTCTTATCCCTTAGCTTTGTGTTTCAGATCTGTTCTCCCAAGCTATTCAACTCTCCGGATCTATTTTCTCCGAGGGAAATCTTAACCAGAATGTTATCGATGACAGTCGAGAGCTTGCAAAGGCCGCTGGATGCCCACAAGAAGACTCGAAGGAGTTAAGAGATTGTATTGAGATCCGAACAGTTGATGAGTTGTTGGATGCCATGGAAACAATAGGAGAGTTGCTTCCAGGACCTCGAGCCAAGAAGTTCCATCCTCATTTTGACAAGGACTTCTTCCCGTATGATGTGAGCTTTCTGTCGAGATTACCCATTCTCAATTTGCCCTTTGCAGATTGAAAAAATGTCCCGAAAAGCGCCAAAGAAGCGTACTATGCAAGGCGTGGTTAGCTTGGAAAGTGGTCTTACTGTTCTTTATCCAGTCAAGATGGCCAAGCTCCTGGGAGTTCACAAAGAGAGTTGGGCGTCTTATAGCAAGGATAACTTGGTGGATTTCATCAGAGCACAAGTCGCAGGAGAGCAAGAGTTTGGTACCGCTGCTGCAAGGTTTTCTGGATTGGTAGAAGAGTTCTATTTGAATGGCCCGATGACTGGAAACCATAGCTTCTACTTGAATGCTTATGCTACTTTGCTCAGCGATCTTCAGTACAATATCCCGAGTCTCCATGAGATTGAACTCAAGCTTAATCATGACTGGGAGACCTACTTTTACGTGATCAACTATGACAGTGAGACTACCAAGGACCCGACACATCCAATCAAGGGACCATTCCATGCTTCTGAGCTTCGATTCTTGTTCAATTTCGATGAGAAAGACAAGATTCCATTCAATGAAAAGGACAAGAAGTTCGAGGGTCACTTGGTAAACGCTATTGTTGGATTCGTAAACACCGGGAATCCAAGCACCAAGGAGGTCCCATGGCCAGCAGTCTCAAAAGCTCATCCATTCGGAAACCTACTGCTCAATGATGAGCCAACAATGCAACCCTCCTTCCGTCCCGAAGCCTATGAACTCTGGCAGTCTGAAATCGCCAAAACCGTCGGTGCAGATCTCATGAAAAAGCGACTCCCGGCCTCTAAGGCGACCTTCAGACACAGTGAGCTGTGACTAGAGAAGCTTCGTCAACAGTACCTGCAACCTTCTCGTCCGCCACCTTATCAATTCTATCATGACGTTTTGACAAGGAACAGTCTGATCTATCGAATCGGCTATAGTAGCTGAGCTCATATTCTTACGGTTATTGTTTTACTTAACTTATTTTTGATAAACCTTTCATGATCCCAGTTAGCTATGATTCTTTGATCGATGACTGCATTCATGATGATTGGTCAAAATGGGGCAGAGCGCCGACAAGGCCAGTATCCTTCTCTTTTTGTTATTTTCTGTCTCTGTTGTCGACCGAAAACAGGTCGGAAAACATACACAGTCGCCAGTTGAACTTTACTGTCTACTTTTACCTTTCTTTTCTTAGTTCCTTACAGAATGCTCTCCCCATTGGTTTTCGGATCCCTACTTCTTTTATCCCTCCCAAACTTGCTCGAAACATGTAGCTGTGTGGATTTTCCAACAGAAAAAGAGGGCTACTGCGCGACCGCGTGGAGTGAGTCAACCGTGAAATATGATTTATCCTTTTGAGAATTGCTTGCAGTTTCCAAAGTGAAAGTTGTATCTAAAGAGACGGACGGATTGGGATTGATGATGTCGTATCGGTTGGAACATTTGGATGTCATCAAGGGGATTGGAAACGAGAATGGAACATTGCCAGAGGTCATGAACACAGCGACACAGGAGAGTGCATGTGGACAGACTGGTTTCAAAGTGGGCAAAGAGTACATTTTTGCGGGTAAGAATAGAAAAAGTTATCTGTATTTGAAGCTCAATAAACTTCAGGATCCGCTGGAAACAACTCTACCCTCTTGATCACCTTCTGCGACTGGAGAGTCCCTTTGAAGTACATCAATCAGCCAAAACTGGACCTGAAACCCGAATGGAAAAAGTTTGTGGATTCTGTAGGAAAGTGTCCGAACCTTACCACGTCTTCTATCTAATACCATTTACTGTAAATACATAGAGAATGAGAATGAAGAGATGAGAACGGATAGCTAGTGAAGTTTGGAAGGTTTGGGAAAAGGAAGGATAAAGCCGTTGAAAAGAGAGAAAGGAGGGGGAAGTGTGTGTCTCGATGCAAGTTAGAATGGCAAGCGGAAGATAGAAATCAGAAAGGAAATCAATCAGAAAGAATCACAATCTATGTTAGAGCCAGGACGATACGGACTATGTGGACTTTTTCGGAATGTAGAAGATGATCGGACGGGTTTGGATCACGTTTCCCTTGTTGCATTGAGCGGCGTTGATGAACACCTGAAACATATCATTCTTTATAACGCGATCTTCCCATTTCTTACAGTTTTCCCATTACTCATGCATCCGTGTTGCTCGTGGACGTGACCGAAGATGTGGTACTTTGGCTTGATGCGTTCGACGGTGTACAGAAGATCCTTGCATCCCCAGCGCTCATCTCCGAATTGATCGAGGTAGCCGAGAGGTGGGGTGTGAGTGATAAGGACGTCGGTGTCATTTGGAACAGCTCTCCAGCATTCGGCGAGTTCAGAGGCTCGAGTACGGTAGAATGGGAAGCCGTGAAGAGGATGGTAGGAGGAACCGAAGAATTTGACCCCGTCGATCTATAAAACTAGGTTGAAATAGACTTCAGATCTAGATGCTCACCGTGATCTCCTTATCCTGAAGATACGTGACATTTGTCAGCAACTCATATCCATCCTCTGTCCCCTTATTCTTATCCGCATCGAGCCTCTCGCTTTGATTCTCCGCCGCGTCAAAACCAAGTTCATGGTTTCCAGCAACCACTAGCTTGTACTTATGGGGAAAACGAGCCATCTCCTCGTTGAACTTGATGAGTTCCTCTCGTTTTCCATTGTTCGTAAAGTCGCCAGCATGAATGAGAACATCTCCATCGGGCACCTAGAAGAATGACTCTCATGGGAACAGAGAGGGGAACGTCACTTCCTTGTCTTGCAGTCCTCCATCCAAATTTCAAACAAAAACAGAGAAAGAATAGTCCCAAGAGTCTCCGGCCCACTCCCAAACTCACCGTGACATTATGCAACTGCTCGTGAGTGTCCGAGATGCACACCACCTTCAGGTACTCGGATCCATCGGTTGGTGGCTGATTGATCTCATCGGCGGCGTTCTTCTCGACACGGTTTTGAATGCGGGACGGAGCGAGAGTGTCCCATAGGTCGTTCTCCGCGAAGGGGTCGATTCGGGACTTCTGCGCCTCCATATACTGGGCCAGCCAACTGGAAAATGGAGTTGAAGAAGAAGGGAAAGAGTGGGAGATGGATGGTGTTGAGTGATGGACTTTAGCGGGTTGATTCCACCTTGCAAAGTCCATCCCAACACCCCACTACAAACCAACCAAGTGCTCATCAAGAGAATCACAATGGAAAAGTGGAACATAGTGAAGGGAAACTTGAGACAAGAGTAACCAGAGGGGTCTGGAGGTCCGTGGGGCACAAGAATGAAAGGAGAGAGAGGAGAAAAGTGCGCTTTCTTCTGCCAAGAATCAGCGTCCCCAGGGGAGATAAGATGGAGACGTCTCGATTTTTGAGACGCTCATGTGACTATTCGTCTTCTTCGCCTCTTTTGTGCCCCTTTCTCTTTTCCTTTTGCCTTTTTTCTTCCCATTTTCTTTTCGTTTTTATGTGGTTTGAACGATTGTGTGGTGGTGGTGCCACGCCCCGAAGAAGCGCACAAAAAACAGAGAGGAAAACGACTCACTCGGAATACATCTTTTTGGTTTCGTTTGGGTTGGGTTGGGAGTGAAGCAAAGGAGAAGCAGGGAAAGGACGAGAGGAAGATTGATTGTGAGATTAGATGGGTAAAGAAAGTTGGCGAAGGAAAGGGGGAGGGGCTCTTTCACATAATAATATAGGATTATGACGAGAGATGCGACGGAGGAAGACGCAAAACAGGTAATCACGCTTCTGATGTGCATGTTGACGACGACGCGGCGCGGTACTCTTTTTGCGAGAGAGGGAATTTTCCGACTACTTCGAGAAGGAATGGGTGACGTCAGAGATGAGCTGGAAGGGATACTGTACAAGAGGAATCAAGATTTTGGCGAAAAAAGCCCTTCAACTCATTTCCTTCTAGATTCAACCCGTTCAATACCTCCCTAATCCCCACTAACAATGCCTCTTTTGATGCTGAACTGATGTGAAGTGAATTGAGCTGAATGGAATGTCTGTGACGAATGATCACTCAAGAATGAGTTAATCAGATTCCGGTTTCATAATCAAAATCAAAATCCCAATTGTCAATGAAATCACGACTTTTCAATACTGAAAAGAAGGCGTCATTTCGAAGTGCAAAATGAGTACTAATGACGCTGAGCTTCAGCGTAGTCATGGTCTCGTCACTTTTGAGAAAAAGAGGAATCTGTCGCATAGCATCGCGAAGCATCAAGATCCAAGAACAGGTACGAAAACTTCAAGATAATAAAAATATTGTCTGTCGGTCATTCGGTGCTCTCGAATCAGCGGCCGCCGCGGCGGCAGCGCCCTCGGCCACACAAAACAGGACATTTAGTGGTTCACCGTTTTCGCCTTTATTCGGCTCATTTTTGACCATTTTTCACAAACTTTTTTGTAAACACATCTAGACAATAGTGTTTTCAAATGTACTTCACAAAAAAGTTTGTGAAAAACGATCGAAAATTAGCAAAATAAAGGCAAAAACGGTAAACCACTAAATTTTTGTTTTGCGCGGCCACGAACTCGATAGCACCGATTGAAGGACAGACAATATTAGAAAATCTATACATGAGCGGGATGAAATGGGAAAAAAACTGTAGGAACTTAGGCGAAAAGAGAAGAACGCCAAGAAAACCAAAACCTAACCACAAACACCTCATACAGATTTTGGCTCCTCGCAAAACTTTCCGTGATCTATACATGCATGTTTTTCTCACTGCCACCAAGAATATGTGATTTGTAACCAACTATCAGATGATGTAAATACCAAAGACTATACCTACGTTTTGTCCAAATTATGTGTATGCAGAACCAGAACCAAGGAAACAAAAAACACGTTGAAAACAGTCATTTGCAAAGAGGTGTGACTCAGTTTCAGAAGAAAGAGGCGTTCTGAATTCTGAGAACAATCAGAATTCTCAAGAATAATTTGGAGGCATGCAAAATAGTCATAGGATCTAGACACAAAGGTATGTATAAGGGTCCAAAGGTTCCCTAAGGTACAATCAGCTCACAACTGATAAGCGGTCAATTGATAAGTGATAAGTGATTAGGATAGTGATGTAAACGTCTAGATAGAAATAACCCAAAAGTTTCAGTGATCTATGATCGCTAGAAACAGGTCAAAAGAGCTTACTGAAGACCTCCCAGAACCAGGGAATCTCAGATTTCAGACATCTCATCAAAAGCGTTTTCCAGGAATGCTGCATCCCTGAATCCCGACTAAAAGAAGGGCTAAGGCAAGAAAAACGGGTAGAAAAGGGTAGTCCTCTCATGAATACTGAGCTCTTGTGTGCCTAATGAGAGTACTCAGAGGGGCACATGCACACAGCCCAGACACGAGTGAAATGATCAGGAAAACGGGACGAAAATGAGGATGACGTCAGAAAATGAGGGGAAAAGGTCTGGACCAGATCCTGGTCCTGTATTGTGGGCGGAGAAAGATGCTCTTTGCTCATTTTGTTTTTCTAGAACAAATTTCTCTCGAAAAACAATACGAATATGTAGTTATACAGATACAATAATATATACTTAAGGGAGCCCACTTTACGATTCTCGTCGGTGATTTCTGAGAATCGAAAACAGAAAAGGAGAAGGCAAAAAACTGAATACTCAAGAAGGAAAGATGATAAGGGGACAGAGCGAGAAGAAGGGAAATGGAGAATGGTCTGACTATTCAAAGTGCAAAACTGTTTCCGTGTTTCCAGTGCACTTTTTCAATTCGGTTTGGTCTCTTTTGTCCTGGTTTGTTCTGGTTTTTCATGGTTTGATTTGAAAAGAGAGAAGAGAAGAAAGATCGAAGAACAGAGAGGAGTTTTAGTGGTCAATTGTGGAAGGTCCGATTGATCGGTGCCCTCGAGTCCGTGGCCGCGGCGGTGTGCGCCCTCTGCCGCACAAAACAAGACATTCAGTGGTTCACCGTTTTCGCCTTTATTTCGCTCATTTTCGATCAATTTTCTCAATTTTTTTTGTAAAAAATTAAGACAATTGTGTTTTTAAAAGTTTAGTACAAAAAAGCTTGAGAAAAACCGTCAAAAATGAAAGAAATAAGGGCGAAAACGGTGAACCACTAAATTTTTGCTGTGTGTGGCTGAGGGGGCGAGAGCACTTTGAAACGAATTGACTAGAAGCTACAGGGTCTAAGGCTCGGTAGAAAGTCTCTAAAAACATGTTAAGAACATGAAAATGTTAGAAAATCTGTAACGGAACAGGGTGAGGTACACAACAGTTTGAGACGGAGGGGGAAGAGGAGGATGAATATTAGAAAACCTATCATTGACTGTACTCATTGACTCTGTTCCTATATACACCTTTGAAACCCAGGAATATTAGGAAATCAATGACTAGACTCATATGGCCTAGAGAGACAACATTGGTAGTAGTACCATATTTTCCCAGCTGTGCAAATCAAAAGAGGAGTTCAGTCTAGTTAACCAAAAACAGGATCCAATAGGAAGCGAACATGAAAATACATAGTCTCTCCAACATCCATAAACGAAGAAAAATATATCTAGCTTGCTTGTGACAGAAAAGGAGAGAGAGAGAGGAGAGAGACGGCCTTGCTCTAACATCTTCAAAAAACATTCTCAAATATGAAAATCTTCGAAAAAACAGACAGACGCGTGTCCGTCGGTCGTCTCACGACGGACGTCGCCATGTTTGTTTCGTCGGGCGGCCCCGCCATCTCTCCTTCGCATTTCTCCTTTTCTGTGTCCTGGGAAGAAGTGTGTGTGTGCGTGTGTGTTGAGGCACACACACACATTTTATTTTGTGAAATGAGGAAAGTAAACGAGAGGAAAAGAAAGGAAAAAAAGGAGAAAACGGAGTGAGAGAGAGAGAGGGAGACTGCCAACGTGGACACCTCTCCCTTCTCCCTGTCCCTTTCTGGCAATGTTTGTTTTTCTTTTCTTTTCTCTTCCCCTTTCTGTGTCTAACTTCTTGTTCCGCCCGCCCCACTAGAAAAACGCATGGGTTCAAGGATCCCTTTGGAGTCAAAGTTCTTGGGTTGATGTGTGGATTTTTCATTCGGTTCATTCAAGAGACGGTATGGACAACAAAACTTTGATTTGGATTTGGGCAAAAGAAAATAAAGCCAGTTTTAGGGTAAAGTGTCTAGCATTTTTCAGCTTATAGACAGGTAATAGGAGTACTTTAGAAGATCTAGGCATTCTCCACAGAGGTTTCTGTGGGTTCTTCCTCGAGCTTGACAGGTACGAATGGTTGGCGCAGAATGGTTGGGCGAATTGAGTGGATCGTGGATTGAACGGTGGACTGAAAGAGAAATAGTTGAACGGCTCATGCGATTCGATTCCCCCATTCACTTACCTGCTCATCAGCTTCCGGCACCACACTCAGTTTCTTGTCACTGGATCTTCTCGTCGACAACGGTTGCGGCATCTTCTCAGCCGACACAACATTCTTGATAAAGTCCTGAAAACACTCAATTTCCCTTTGATACAGATCAAAATAAAATGAATGATAAGAAGCAAACTGACATGACTGATATCTCCCTCTTCGCACCGAGCGATAAGCTCTTTGGAGTCGCGTGATTCGCAGTATTTGTCCTTTCTGAAAGAGTGTGTTCTTCGTGTTGTATGGGGCATGTGTTGTTGTGGTCATTATCACTTTATCAGTGATTGGGGTAATGGGTCGGAAGAACTGGTCAGGTGGTAGGGGCATGGGGAGTACGAAACAAAGTTCAGCTGATTGAGTGGAGTTTGAAGAGAAATTGGGAACTAGAGTTGCAAAAAGATGTGGACTTGCTTGGTCTTGGTGTTTTGAGCCAGTTTTCATGGATTTTTTGATTAAAATCTGTTAGAAACATGGTTTTCACACTATTTTCGTTAACAGACGCTCAAAATTAACATAGATTTATAACGAAAATTATTACATTTTTGCAGTGAGACACAGTGTTTCGCATGTTACAGTGTTTGTGACGAACATGGATTTTCGTGAAACTTTGAGTTCTGGGCCAAATTTTATAGACTTTTGCTACCCGAAATTTGTGGAAACAATGTTTTGACACTGTTTTATCTTGCTGAACTCTAAAAATTTCATAAAACCAAAGCGTAAAATGCTTTGGTGGCAAGATTCTCGCTCAAAACCGAGAATGACACTGATGAAAATTCCTGTCGAAATTTGATTGAAACATGGTTTTTACACTGCTTTTCTAGTAGATTTCTTAAATGTACATCAAATTCTTCCAAAATTCGAAACTTTTCGTGCTAAGACCCAATTTTCCACAAACTTTTCTGCAGTTTTCGCAACCCCCCCCCCCCATTCCGAACTGATTTTCATGAACTTTTTCTCTCAAAACATGACTTTTCAGCCGTTTTTTCAATAGATTCTACGAATCTCATTGAAATCTAATAAAAACTCACCTTCCCGACGTGGCATTGACCATTGCATCTGGACAAAGTGCCATTGAAAGGAGCCACAAGAAGAACATGACGCAGCAGATGATGACGATGGCGATGATCGCCAACAGTTCGTTCATGACCTGGAACATTGTTCCGAATGTGGAATAAGGGTCTAGTAGTCGGGAATAAAGAACACAGAATAAGAATGTGAAAGTGGAGAGATTCTGGAGAGAAGAGGGTGCAGAGAGCTGGCTGAATGAATCTGTTTGATAAGACGGGCGGCGCCAAGTGTCCAGTACACGATTAGTGCCTTTTCCCCACTTTTTTCTCTGAATTTTCATGTGATTTTGGGCCTTCTTGACAGCTGTCACTATACACTTTTTGTCCAGAAAGAAAACGCAGGGGCGCTGCGACAAAAAACATTGTACGATTACAACTTGACCGGAACTTGACTTGACCAAGTCCCAAAAATTAGTAGTCGGGTCAGGGAAAAAGAGGAAAAAGACAAGAAAAAGGGGGAAAACAGGAAAACTCGTCGGGGGAAAGAAAGTGTTTTCGGTGCCATCTGGCCTGAGAAGTGAGTCTTCATCGATTTTGCCTCGGAGTCCTCCGCTTCTCCTATACTCTCTCGTCGCCCTCTTTCTCTCGTGTTTACATGTTTTTGAGAGGGAGGAAAGGGACGTGTTGCGAGTTTGATCGAATTTGATCATTTTTAATTGCACTTATCACATTTTGAACCCAGAAAAAGACAGAAAAACGGGTTAGAACCAGGGAAGGGGAAGTGAACATTGAAATACAACAGAAGGCCGCAGGGGGAAAGGCAATAAATTAACATAATATCTACACCAATTAGTTAACAAAAAATGATTAAGCTGTCGTTGAGTCTCGCGAATCTCTCCGATCCTTGGAATCCTTCTCGAACTTCAAAAGACTCTCGACGTTTTCGATGGGCAAGTAGTGCAGGTTCTCGTATCCGTTGGTGGCGTTTCCGAGACGGTCGACGATCATTTTGTAGACTTTGATGAATTCCAGCGTGTTTCGTTCGCGGATTTTTTGACTGAAAACATGAAATTTCGAATTTTTTCGTAAACGCCCTGTTTTTTCTACTCTAATCATACATGTTTGGGGAAGAGTGGACTTTTATTTTGAGTCATTCGTAAGGCTAAAACAAACTTTTGTTGTCCAATCGATTTGCAGTGTGTTTGCCACTTCGCTTGATAGGTTCGTGCCGCCAGTCTCCGCCCCTCGTAGAGAGGGGCAGGAGTGTCGGAACCCGCAAGGTGTCGGTCGCTAGGGAAG
>LR537886.1:28785-51185 GCA_900883565.2 Caenorhabditis panamensis
TATCGGAACTCGACTGAGGCGTCTGGTTGTCTCAAACCTTTTTCCCTTTTCTTGTTTCAAGTTGTATCAGGAAGGGAAGCAGCTTCGTTCAAGTCTGACCACTGTTTTGGATTACTGACACCTTGATTAGTCTTTAGTAGACATCCGATCCGCTTTTGAGAACGTGAAGCCAATCTCCAAGACATCCCGGAGTTAATGCGAGACTTTAGCTCTCCTCATGTCAACTCCCACTCGGTTATAACCCTTCTTCGGACGGCTAGAGTTCAAGATATCCTACATTTCAAATTTTTTCACTTCCGGATGGGTGGATTCTTAGGTTACAAAACAAGTATGACTCTAATCGACCTAGAGCAGTGGAGCAAAGATCGAAATCGCTAAGAGGGTGCTATAAAAGGGGAGCTCACCGTTCTTCTGAAGCCAGAATCTGCTGGAACAGATCATAGTGATGATCGGAAACCGTCTGCATGTGCAGGAACTGTGTGAACTTGACGAGCGCCTCTCCAACTGTCGCCGACTCCAATCCCGGTAGCGTCGACAGCGGCTTCTTTTCCTCGGCGCTCACTGCATTGAACTTCTGATACAACTCGAGAATCCCGGACTTCTCAAGCATCTCGGACACTTGCACGGACACCAGAACATCAGAGTTTCCTTCAATCATCGCATCAATCATCTCGATTTTCCTCTTGAACGCCGAAATCTCCGAGATGGCGCTTCGGATGACTGTGAGGCAGTTGATAGTGAACACGGAAACATCTACATCGGACTTCAAACGGGTGGCACTGAGCTGAACGGTCTGAATCAGAGGCTCCAATACGTACTCGTAGATCTTCTCGGGCTCCAGGAGCAAGTTGAGATCTCCGGTCTTGGCGGCGATGGAAATGAGTCCGTGGTAGAGGGAAAGGCACTGACGAACTTCAGGAACTGGTAGGAGATCGTAATGAGGAGCTGTCATCTTCCTCATGAGTCCATCGACGTGGTGGTTGACTCCAGCGATGCAGACTTGTCGAACAGTCTTGACGAGTTCCGCGAGCATCACTGAGAAGTGGCTGTCTTTCCGGATCAGAGTGTCAAACTTGTCTGCGTAGAAGATCAGGATGTTGCCGAGTTTGAAGATGGTGATAGCGTCTTTTTCAGTTGATAACAGTTGCTCTACACGAATCTGCAAGAGAAAAAGTTAGAAAATTTAGCAGTTGGTCGGGAAAATCACTGAACCTTGAACGGGGAGGTCAACGATTTCAGACACTCGTCGAGAACAGCCGGCAAGTTCCCAGACGTGCAGATTGAGCCGAACAGCTGCTTTTCGTGCTCGGTGAGCTCATGGATCGATGTGAGCATATCGCCGACGGCTTTTAGAGGCTCCGATAGTCCCTCTGGCATCTGGACAGCTATCTTGTTGATCTCCACGAACTGATTTAGCAGGTCTTGAGAGCGGCAAGTGATGTATTGGTCTATAACTGAATAGGAAGAAACCAAAACATATTTGAGACCTACCAATAGCTAACTGAAAGACTGCATCATTCAGTTGAATAATCTTGAACGCCTTCGACAGAATCTGCTTCTTCTGATGCGCATCCAACGTCAGATTCTGGAACTCTCGCTTCAGATTGTTACAGATAATCGCATGGCTCCTCTCGTCGATCTTCTGCATCTTCTCCATAACTTCAAAAGCCGCTAAATGTCCCTGCTCCTGCACCATATTCCGACAGTCCTCTCGGATTTCGTGGCATCTTTCGAGAACTTTGAAGAAGAATTCAGAGAGATGTCCTGTCTGCTCGCATTCTTCCAGTTCTCGAAGCTCCTCGGCGGTCAGGGAGTGATTCTCAAGGAACTCGTTGATCAAGTTGCATCTGGTCTCAATTGCCGATTTCTTGTCTTTCAGATTCGCGGTTTTCTGCACCAAATCCACACTTTTCACTTTGACAGTCTCCATTTGTTTCGACAGATTCGTACACGTCGAGTTCATCTTCACACAGAGCTCATCGAACTTCTGGACGATGCTGTTAATCTGAAGATCATTATTTCAACATTTAGACTTCTAAATTTTGAGTTTCAAACACTCACTTTCTCAAACTCGCTCAAATACTCTTTGTTCAGTCGCAACTCGTACTTTTCCAGCTTGTTGTGCAGTTTTCTGTCGAGATTCGAGTCCAGATTCATGTCTTCGACGAGCGGTGTGATGAATTCGGCGATTTTGAGGCAATCCTGCAAAGTTTCCACTATTCTTTCAATTCCCCATATTTTTTTCAAAGTTGTCTGACCTTATCATTGTAAAGCTTCTTGGCACATGCACTGGTGACTTTCTCACGGAGCGGGTTGACTGCCGACGAGGTTTTGTCGATCGTCGACATGTTTTCCGCTCGAAATTCCAAGAAAACCGTGGGAAAATCCAGGAATTTCCGTTGTTTTCGGTCGATAAATTTGCAACGTGTCCGAACGACACTCCGATATGACGGGCGCGCCTTGTTTAGCGAAGCGACGACACCGCCCGCCAATCGAAAATCTTTGAAAACATTCGTGCTCTCGCTCTTTTTCTCATCATTTTCTCGATTTTTCTGCGGTTTTTGTCAATTTTTCTTGCATTTCTTGTTTGCTGCGCGTTCGCTAATTGATTTTCCACCGATTACTTGCAGATTTACCCACTAAACATGTCCGGCAAAGAGAATAGCGCACCGGTTTGCGTAGATGATCAACGAGCCGAGGTAAATCGAACATTCTTCTAGTTTTCATGCAAATTTCCCGATTTCCAGGTAATCTCCCTGACTAGCGACAACAAGCAAACTCAACCAGCACCAAAGGCCAATGAAGAGAGCGGGTACGCATCGATTTTGAGAGTATTCCGCAATGAGTCCCATTTCCCATTTTTCAGCTGGACGCTTGACGATTTCGATGTGGGCCGACCGCTTGGCAAAGGAAAGTTTGGAAACGTGTTCATCTCGCGCGAGAAGCGAACGAAGCGGGTCATCGCCCTGAAAGTGCTCTTCAAAAGTCAATTGCTCTCGCTCGGTGTCAGCCATCAGCTGAAACGAGAAATCGAGATTCAATATCATTTGCGGTAAGCGATTCAGCGAGAAATCAATGTTTACCCGGTTTTTCTTTCAGCCACCCGAACATTCTCACGCTCTACGGCTACTTTCACGACGACAAGCGTGTGTTCGTCATGCTCGACTACGCGAGTCGCGGAGAACTGTTCAACGTGCTCCAAGCGCAGCCAGGACACAAAGTTTCAGAAACTATTGCGGCTAGGTAACCGGGAACTGTCCGCCGGTGTATCGAAACAATAAATTTCAGATTCGTTCGTCAACTCGCCAACGCCCTCAAGTACTGCCACTCGAAGGGAGTCATTCACAGGGACATCAAGCCAGAGAACCTGCTGCTCGACTCGAAGCTCAACTTGAAGGTAAGCAGAAGATCCCGACGACATGCAGCTTCACATCTGAGGAAGAGAGTAGTAGGCGTTAGCGTCGGGCTCTCTTCCTTCTCGCTGTCGGCGATGCTCCTTCGTCGATGGCTTCCTGAAGTTGCTATATAAGTCTAGCTCGAGATGCGTGTACCGGTGTGCTTTTAATGCGCGCTGGTTCCTTTTCTCCTCGGGACATTTCATCAGAATCATCTTCTTCTCCCTTTTGAACTTCCTCATTTCAGCTCGCCGACTTCGGCTGGTCTGTCGTCGCCGATCACTCGAAACGCCATACTCTCTGCGGAACGATGGACTACCTTGCACCCGAAATGGTCTCCAATCAACCGCACGACTTTGCTGTCGACATTTGGGCGATTGGAATTCTGATGTACGAGATGCTCCTCGGACACGCGCCGTTCGCTACGCAGTCTGGGGACAAGCTGATAGCCAAGATCAAGGAGTGCAAGATTTATGTAAGTTTGAAGCCGCGACGTGTCTGATTTGCAATTCCACATAGGAGAAAGAGAGTGGTAGACGTTTAGCGTCGAGCTCTCTTTCTTCCACACTGTCGATGATGTTCCCTTCGCCGATGGTTCTCTGGAATTGCTATATGAGTCTAGCTCGAGATGCGTGTGCCGGGTTGCTTTCAATGCGATCTGGTTCCTTTTCTCCTCGGGACAATCCACCGAAACCTTCAAACCCTCCCGGTTTCAAACTAACTTTTCTCTTTTCCAGATCCCATCTACTTTGAGTGAAGGAGCCGGCAACCTGATCAACGCGATAATCAAGAAGGAACCATCCGAGCGTCTCCCTCTCGCCGACATCATGAGCCATCCGTGGATTATCGAGAAGCAGGCGTTGGAAGATGTCGAAGTCCCTCTGTTCCTCGCCACACTATCGAAGCCGTCGTCGCGTCACGGATCTGCGAGCGCCGAGTGATCCCCTCTTATCATTTCCTATTTCGTTTCTTTTCCTCTGTCTTTCTGTGTTCTTTCCCATTTCTTTTCCCAATTAGAACCGTATTCCATACGGCTACTAACTTTATTTGTCCTATCTCTTCTACATCCCAGTATTCATCGGTATATCCTCGTTTCTCAATCCTTCCGCAATCCTATGATCGTGTTCCCAATCTCTGTTTTTATATTTTTGAGAAGCCCTTATGTTCTCGTGTATTGTACCGTACCCCCACATCCAAGCACCCACATTCCCATTATCTCATAAAGTGCGGCGAGCCGTCTGTCCCAGTGTTTCTCACACGAAACACAATGCTCCAAAGCTGTTGCTCAAACAGTAGCTGGTAAGTAGTGGACCGTCCGAGCCGCCGCTTCCTTTGGCAACACGCCGTCGCCCGCCAAAAAAGTCGCCATGTTGGGTAAACAGAGAATTAACAAGTTACCACCGGTTAAACGGTTCAGTGACTTCTTTCTGGGATTACTGTAGCCGTGGATTCTTGATTCCTTGTCTGTTCTTCTCTAATCAGATGCATATAGACATTGCGCGAACACTGGCTGCACATCCGGTGATTCGGGGCATATTTGAGCAGATTTGGAAGGGGACTAATTGGTCAAATATGTGATAGGTACAAGGTGTTTGGTCAAGTGGATGGATTATGAAATGGGATTTGGGAGAGTTGGAGAACAACTGGAGAAGTTTTTAGGAGGTTTATGAGGATTCTAGATTTGGGGAACTGGTGCGACTCCGAATTCCACAGCAAGTCAAGGATTGACGACTTATATTGCATTCAAACGTAGAAGAAGATAACTGTTATTTTGACTGTATTCCTGTACATTTTAATAAATCCCCAGTGAACTCGACGCGACGTGGAAAATAAAGTTGAACTTTTTACTTTTGTCTTCTCATTTCTCCATATTTTTCTATTCTTCGTGTGTGTCTCGCCCAGTTTCCTCAACTGTTTCGCTATGTGAGTTTTCGCTCGGATTAACTTTCCTCAACTTTTGGTTCATTCAGAGTCATGTACGCCTGCACGCTGACGTACAGCAAGAGCTTAGTTAATGAGCTTTACGGCGACGGAGGACTCAGTGGAACGCACTGGGATAACTGGATCAAAGTCTACATGAAACAGAATCCGGAGGCCAAGGAGAACTTCGGATACCTAAGCTTCCACCATGACATCCCGCTAGCGTCAGTTGCACACGATCACGACGAGATTGTGAACAAGTTGAAGACAAAGCACACTGTCTTCCGCCCGTTCTCCGCTAATGGTCATGCCTACCTCGTCATCATCACGGCCGACAAGTTCTACGTCTATATCAATGGATCCATGCCAGTCCCTCGCAGAGCGGCACGTCTGTACGAAGCACTCCAGAAGACGGAGAAGAAGAGAACATTCGTTGAGATCAGATCTCCAGTGCAAAGAGGAGGGAATGACTGTGTGGCGTTCATGGCATTGATGGCTACGACGTGGATGGCGGGAACTGAGTTTACTGAAGAGGTGGCTGCCCGCGAGATCCCAAAGTTCAGAGCAACACTCAAGAAGTACATGCTGGAAGCGAAGCCAAGTGGGTATATGTGGCGCTACTACTAGGTTCGAGAATTGTTACACAATCCGCCTTAATCAAGCTTCGTTTCAGAGCCCAAACAGTACATCAACTTTCTCGATTGAGTTGCCACGCCTTCTCCCTTCATCATTCTACAGCTAAACTGGTCCTCTATCATCTCTCGAGTTTTATCCTGTGTTCTCCATCCAATAAACTTCTCTTACAATAAAATGTTTCATTGAAAATTGAGCAACAATTATTAATACGGTCACGAGAAGTGGCACTCGGCGGGTCTCGCAACGAAATCAGTTTTTTGCCGTTTTCTCGTTCCTGGTCCAATTTTATCAACATTTCTTTATAAAAACGGAAAGAAAAAAAGATTTGAAACCTAGAAGTAGCCAATTTGACCAAATTCAGTCAGACTTTCATTGCGAACTACCCGTTTTTTAACTTTTTCGCCAAAAACACAAAATTTTAAATTTTTTCTTCAAAAATGTAACATTTCGGGTCAAATTAACTGTTTCTAGGCTTCAAATCTTCTGCTCTATCCATTTTCATTAGAAAAAATTTCAAAAAAGTTGGTCCAAAAACGAGAAAACAGCAAAAAACCGATTTCGTGGCGAGACCCGCCGAGTGCCACTTCGCGTGACCGGTGTAGCCTGAAAAACGGTCCGGATATGGCGGAACCAGTTAAAGAACGTCTCGAAGCAGTCTTCAACACATGACTGTACCCAAACTCTAAGTTCCCACCACCCATCTCTCCCCGCATTCCTCCTCCTGTTTGGTGTTGCCAGATCCTCCTTGTCAACAATCTTCGCAGCTTCTGTTTGCCCCATGGGCGGGCCTCCCCCCGCACATCACGGACCATTTCCCTTCGCCACTGGTCCGTACCTCAGTCACACTCGCTCGAGCATGAACTGCGCCGGCGCTCAACCGTGGATGATGTCCTATCATCATCATCAGGTGAATCTGAATCCCGACGTATTCTGGACCACGTCATCTTCTTCTTCTTCGACGGATTCTGGCTCTTCTGGATCTTCCGGGACTTCTACATCTACAGATCCTAGCTATCTGGGTTATGGTGAGTTGTTTCGATGTTTTTGACCTAGTTTCTCAATGTTTCTTGGTTTCAGTGTCCCCAAATTCACCTCCAAAGACTGCAGAAGTGAATCAGTTGGGAGGGGTGTTCGTGAATGGAAGACCCCTTCCGATAGAGATGAGATATAAGATTGTGGAGTTGGCGAGGCAAGGAACGAGACCTTGTGACATCTCCCGTCAACTCAAAATCAGTCATGGATGTGTTTCAAAGATTCTCACTCGGTTCTCAGAGAATGGAACCATAATGCCTGGAACAATTGGAGGATCCCGTCCGAGAGTGACCACTCCAAAAGTCGTTGAGTATATTCGAGGATTGAAGAGAGCAGATCCCGGGATCTTTGCATGGGAGATCCGGGAGAGACTGATTAGTAATGATGTTTGTGATAGAGCAAATTTGCCGTCGGTTAGCAGTATCAGTCGGATTTTGAGGAATAAGGTGATGGGGAGTGGTGAGTTACTACTTTTTCTAGAGTCAAAAAACACCGCCTTTATTCAGCATCTACTACAAACCAAGCAAGGTATATCCAAAGACAATTGGCTCAGGAGTCCGAACCAGAAGTTCATCAGCCCCAACAACTCCTGCAACAGTTTCAATGGCATGACCCGATGAGTGGATATCACCCGGAAACATCTCCAAATACACCACCATCTTATGATAACTTTCATTTTGTGTGATTACGATGTATAAATGAGTATTATCTTTGAAATTTGAAATGCGTAATTGGATTGACGAAAAAGAACGACTTCTGCGCCGGGGTCTCGCAGAGCGCTCGAGCGCAACCAAACTTTCATACGATTTCAGTCGTTTTTTCGGTAGTGATTTCTCCGAAAAATTGTTGAAAAAAAGAAGTTTTCTAATTATTCATAACGATAAACAACAATGTAAGTCGAAATTCCGCTGAAATTTTGCCGAAAAAACGATAAAATCATCGAAATATCAACCAAACTACAGTATCCCCGGTTTAAAGGCGCATGACTGAAATCGTTTGAAAGTTTGGCGACGCGCTGCGAGAAATAAGAAAAAAAGCGCGGCTCTTGGTGTATTTTGTCTAGTTTCACATTTAAAACTGGAAAAATGATATTAAAGTTTTCAATCATTTAATTATCAATCATCCGCAGTCCAGACATCAGCATCTTTGCCGTCGGAAGTTGTTGGAACATCCTCTCGTTCCTCGACTTCTTCGATTGTTGCTGGGGAGGTCTGCAAAAGGGAAAATAGGCTTACAAACCCCTCCAAAAACTCACAGGCTCCGGTGGCTGCACCTTCTCCATTTGCTCTTTCTGCATTTGTTCCAGTTTTTGTGTAGTGATGGTTTTCAGTGGGATCAGTTTGGATTTGCAGAAGATTGGGGCGAGGGATTCATCCTAAAAAACCACAAATAGAAGTGCTGCAAACATGCAAAAAGCATCAACAAACCTGAAACAAATAGCACTCGTCAACCCAGAGTTTCTCCTCCAATTTGACGCCTTTCGATGTCATTATCACTCTGAAAACTTTCAAAATAAGTGCGATGAAACATAAATTCCGCATTCAAAAAAAACACGGTAAACAACAATTTGTAGCTTCAAATCTTACAAATTGCGAAATCCCCGGGTGAAAAAGAGGAGAAACGTACGTCTCGGGTGGCTGCTGCGGCGGTTCGGCGAGTGGCTCCGTTGTCATGGTGACCGCTTCGACGAGGCTTTGGAACAAGTCGTCTGCACTCATTTTGCACCCGTTCAGGAGGATTTGAAGGGGAATTCGATTGAGTTTTAGTTGGAAAACTGTAAAAAGACATTCGTTATGTGACTTAAGTACCTCTTCAAATAAGGAGGAGATGGTATTGCAGAAATTTGCTATCCCTTGCTAACACTTTGCTAAAGTTCGAGAAAACGTGTATTTGCTTGCTAAATAGCTCAAAAAATCGAAAAACCGAAACTTTTCCTTCAAAATAAACCCAAAAAAGCGGAACTTTTTCCAATTTCCTGTTCTCTACACTACTTTTTTCGTGTTTTGTGCATCACCCAACCGGAAATGATGAGAAAAACAACAAGTTTATACTAGAGAAAAACGGGGGGAAAATCGAACAGAAAGAACGTCGGAAATGAGTGAAAAACAAAAAAGAGGATTCGCAAATGGGGAAACGAAGAGAGAAGAGAGGTGCCTAGCAACGGACTGGAAATTGAAGTGTTCACATGTGTTCACACCTGACTGACACGATTCCGATATGAAGATGGACCACCGCCAGAGCTCTTTCTGTTGGCTCTAGTCAAAGGAGCGGCTCCTGGAACTCTCAATTGACCCATTGAGTTGGCGTGGTGAGGTGTTGTGGAGCCAGTTGGGTTTGGATTGACTTCTGATGATAGACCATTCCAACTTCTGCTCAGGTTCAGGGATGGATTGCTGCTTTCATAGCCGTCATTGACAATTCCGATTGTTGGAATTGCACGGTTTTCGTAGAGAATTTGTGGAGGAGGAATTCGGTTCGAAGATGATGGAGAATGCATTGATGAAGATGCTAAAATGAGATTCAGAACACAATGTGCTTCTTTTCCAAAAATTCTTATTCGACTTTATGTAGTCGGCCTCTGGTTTACAGCCATGTTATCGTCAGTGAAATCAGACGGTAATTCTCTTCTTCACGGGCCTTCTCGCGGCGGCCAACTGCCTAGAGGCGTTTGCAGGCAGCAGCCGACGTCTCGCGGGTTCCGCCGCGCGCTATCTCTTGCGCGCAAAGTGGGCGGAGCCTAAGTTTCGTTTCGCTGTGGGCGCGCGCTTTTTTGTGAAGATAGAGAGGGAAAAGTATGTTTACCTCCTCCATATTCCGTCGACGTTGTATCCGTAGAATGTACACTCAATGGTCTTTGATTCCTTGACGCCAAATCATCCAAAGAATGCACGGGATTTCTCATTTTCTCTTTTCGCAACGACCTTCCGATGCTGTTTTTCGCGGCGTTTCGTGCTCCATTCGGGTTCCACATTGCGTTTGGACGTTCTCCATCTGAAAATTAACACAAATTATAGATGAAAAAGCTAGAATACATACCGAAAGGATGCTCAAAGCCTCCAAAACTCTTTGCCAAATGAGATGGAGATGGGGGCTCTCTAGAGGTAAAATCACCCCGTTCACTTGAAGTACTGTCATGGGAAACGTTAAAGTTTACATTGTAAGTTCCGTCTTGGTATTGCAATCGTTTATCGTCCTGAAAAACACGGCGTAACACTGAGATTTGAACATTTTTGTACCTGGAACTCTAATCGCTCTCTGAACGATTCAAAAATCTTCAAAATAGTTGCAAAATTGGGTCGTTTCGTCGGGTCAAAAGCCCAACATTGCTGCATCAACTTGTTAAGTCTGTCTGGACAATAGGCGGGTTTCGTTAGTACTGTACCCCTCCGAACATCTGCTACTATCCTTCGAGTATCCAATTCTCCGTAAGGGACTTCTCCAAGTGAGAAAACTTCATAGAGAAGAATTCCGAACGCCCAGACGTCACTTTTAGACGTGAATTCGAAATCTTTGAAAATCTCGGGAGCCATCCATCTGGCATGTTCAGAACTTTCCAATTCCACTCTGTTCTCCTTTCTGTATTCTTTAGTGGATCCCATTTCCAGTTTTGCCACACCAGGTTTCCCTCGAAGCAAACATTTCCTAGCCGATAAGCTCTTGTGGACATGGGGAAGTCTGAAAAAACCTAAATCAGTAAAAGAAAACAAAGCAAAAAAGATTGCTCCCGGTGAGGCTCGAACTCACGACCTTCAGATTATGAGACTGACGCGCTGCCTACTGCGCTACGGAAGCACGAGAGAAGCGGGGCGAGAGGGCGTAGACAAGCGTGCGGGTTACCTCTCGAGATAGTTCATGCCGCGGGCAATGTCAACGGAGATGCCGAGTAGGTCGCGGAGGCAGAGTTCCGAACATTGGGTTTCGGTGGGGACTCTGAAGAAAAAAACGTGTATATTGGCAAGAAAAGAGACTCACGAAGCCCTAAGGAACGTTAGCAGATTGCCTCCTTCCATGAATTCTAACAACAAAAACTCAGAGCCAGGTGTCAAACAAACTCCAAGTTCCTTGACGATATTTGGATGGTCCAAGTTGCTAAAAACCTTTGAATTAGGTTAGTAGTTGGGCTCAATCCTACTTCAACAGTATAGCTTCTTTCATAAACATCATTCTGTCCTGGGAGCTCGGATCAGAGGTCAACTGCTTCACTGCCACCTTCACTTTCTTTTCCCAACTCAAAGGAACCTCTTCTGCGATTCCTTCGTAAACAAAACCATAGGAACAAGTGGCAATACGTGCTCGAATGTCTACGTCATCTTTGACAACTGTCGGGAGGTCTGAAAATTGGTCTTGCGCTTTGAAACGGGGTCGGAAAGTTGACCTACTTCTCAATTCACAGTTGTACTCTGGCGGTAGGGTTTGGTTGTTGGATAAACTGAGATTGGCGACTACTCCCAGGCTAATACAGTTGCGTTCATCTTCTGCTTCTCGTTTTTTTAGTTGTTGACGTCTTCTGGATTTCACTGAAACACCAGAAATACGCAACGCAACTTGAACAAATCTGACTTACACCAAAAGCACATAACCAATAGAAGGGCCGCTATCAGTAGAATGATCGAGAGAAACAGAACGTAAGGAAGAATAGCGCTTGGCTCTTCTTCCTTCTCTTCTTTCTTCTCTTCCGTGTAAGCGTATGCTCCAAATCCTTCAATATTCGCAGCTCTGATTCTAAACTCCGAGTCCTCTGAAGTCGAGGAAGAGGATGAAGACGATGTCTCCGATTTCCCAGGCCTCCACCAAGTCTTCCATCCATCCAATCCTCTCTCCGCTATCTCCCACTCCGCTGTCTTATTGATACGTGTCTCCACTGCATAGCTAGTGATCGGAGATCCTCCATCACTCATTGGCTCCTTCCACGTAACAATCCACCCCTCTTCATCTTGTCGGGACTCCACGCATTGTGGCGCTGTGGGGACTCCCGCTTTTGTTCGAGCTTGCTGTATAAGTTGTAGGTAGTCTTCCTTGAAAGCCAGAACCTTCCCATCAATGCTATAGGTTCCTGTGTAGGTAGCCACAAAGCGGTAGTCGTAGGAGGTAGCTGATAGAAGGTTGTTGATGAGTATCTGCTCTGTGGCGACTTCTGGCTCAAAAGTTGCATTAGAGGGAGATTGCCATTCACTGTTAACCGGGCCGGTTTCCTTGTATTGAACAGCGATAGACGTTGGACGATGTTCTGGTTGCAATCCATTCCATCTCAACAGCAATGAGGATCCAGTGACATTATCAGGGCGAAGGGTTCCTGGTACGTCAAGGGTTCGTGCTACGGCTTCTGGAGACACTGCGTCATCATCTTTCAGAATCGTTGTAGCATCCAGATGAGAGATGTGAGTTGCTGTTACCCAGAACTTGTACTCATTCGATGGTCGTAGGTTTGCTATCTTCACACGACAAGGGTTGATCAGACATGCCGCGGTATCCGAGGAGATGTTTGAAGATACAGTTTCAGACAATGGAATAACTGCAATAGAAGTCGGGACAGAGATCCCAGCGGCTTGCTGAGAGATCTTATACTTTATCTCAGAGATTGGAGCGTTTAGAGTCTCCGGTAAGCTCCAATAAAGGTACACTGTATCCGGAGTCACCGGTATTGCATGTGGATCTCTTGGCGCTGATGGGTATCCAAATCCAGTGCGGAAAGACTTTGACGCAGAGACTCCACTAGCTGGGGAGTACCTGTTTAGCCAGGTTACAGTGACATCGTAATCAGTCTCCTTGTCCAGAATCCCATTTTCCACGTGAATCCGGTCAGAGAAACTTCTCACATGCTTCACTTTATCCGTGTTCTTCCTCGTGAAGTAGATCTCGTATTGGGTTTGTGGCATGCTAACTTCTTGGCAAGCAGAGGAAGATGAGCTCTTTGTGACTTCTAACAAAGCCCCGGTCTTTCCTTCATTCACAATTGAGAAAACTATCCCTTTGGAGGATGGGAGTTCAAAACATGACCTTTCTGGGTACGGTTGACTGCTCTGGCTCACTGCCAAGATCTGTTTCAATGGAGGATTGGCAATAGAGATTGGTGTGACTGTATCCCTTCCATAGATCAACATCTCCGAGGATGTCACAAATGCAAACAGTTTATCAGCGATGGCGAAAGACGAGATTGATTTGAGTCCCTTCTCTCCAAACTTTGCCCAGTCTATTCTGACCTCATTGCATTGAAAATCTTCTGCTAGATCCACATAGATTAGTCCATTCCAGGTGAGAGCATAGATTTTTGGAGATGATGCTCTGTTCCAAGCAAATTCGGTCATCATCCAGGTGACTGTTTGGCTTGCAAGGCAGGATACGGTTAGGGCAAGGTTGGCTTCGGTTTTCTTGTTGAGGTCTAGAGCGAAAAGGGATCCGTTTTTGGTTAGGAGGTAGGCAGTGCTGAAAATCACTGGTTAGAAAAGATCTAGGTACCTACAAACTTCATAAAAGGATCATAAGTCAGTTGCTTCGCATCTGTCGCCGCTGTCAACTGAATGAGTTTCTGCGGATTCAACAAAGAAGTCGACAAGAATGGTTCCAGAGACAACTGATAGAGATTCGTGCCCGCAACAAAGATCAATCGGTTTCCAACCCAATCAGAAGTCATTGCATCAATTCTAGTTACATCTCCACCAATAGACACTTTATGGACTGTGTTTTCTATGTGATTGGTGTCAATTTGGACGAGAACAGGTTGAGCAGAGTCTCCTTCTTTACGAACTGCATAAAGGTCCTCGCCGATAAACGCCATTGCTTGGTATTCGAGCTGAAACCCGTTCTAAGATAATGATTTTTTTGAAAACACTCACCCTCAATGGCAATGCCACTTGTCTTGTCTCTCTTCTCGGTTCTTCGTGCGCCAAATCGTTAATCGAGATTAGGGAACTCGTCGAATCAATTGCAAACAGTTTCACCAACGGTTTCAACTCGGAACTATCAATGGTGATCAACTCCGAGAAACCCCCAACGTTCGTCGGCTCGTTTGCAGCCGCCGCTTGACAAGAAACCTTGCCAGATTTCACCGCAAATGAGTAATGCGACTGGGAAGTTGTTACAGGGCCTCCAATCCAACTCCCATCATCTTTGGTGCAATTGACGATGTACTGATAGGGTGTACCGTTCCATTCTGCTGGTGGAGCCCAGAAAAATGAGATCAGAGCGCGAGGACCGTCTACTGTTTTCTGTTGGGTTGCATAGATTCGTAACTGTGTTGGGGGCGTTGGTGGCTTTACGGGGGCAGTGAGTCCGGTTCGGTTTAAAACTGCAGTTGCCCATGGAGTGATTGCCTGGATGGATACGTCGAATCTCTGGGCGCTACTCCATTGCTCCAAGACCTCTGGCGGAATGGTGTAGTTAGTTTCACTTTGCATGTTCACTATTGGTGCGTCCAATCCCATTTTCTCCCGGTAAATTGACACTTTGAAGATGACGGTTCCTGCTTCTGAAGGGGGTGAGAGGGTCCATTGCAAAGCGGTTTTACTTCCTTCCATGAACTTTATCTCGTCGGTGAACTCGATTTTGTGGGAAATTGCCGCATATCGAAGGGGTAGGATGTGCTCAACTCTTTCTAGCTCTGATGCCACATTCACTGTAGAGAGTGTCTTGTCGGTTTGAACGATATGGTTGTTCTTAGTGACCAGGATCATTTTGTCGTTGATTATCAGGAAGCGACGGAATGGAACAATGGATGGGGCTGTTGCAATGATCCTTGGCACCCGGTTCTCCATATCTGACTCCCAAAGGATCACAGTTCCATTTCTAGCTTGGGTCAAGAAGTATACCATCCCGGTAGTGTCATCACTTGAAATGCCCATCACTTCTGCACAATCTTCCAGAGGCTCTTCACAGGAATAGTATCTAAACTTAACATTGTCTCACAATCAGGCTCATTTCAGACCAACTTACTCAAAATCAAAAGTCGTCGGTAACCGATAAGACACTATTTTGTACGATGAAGCGATCAAAATGATACTTCTACTAGGCATAATGGACATCATCTCGACAAACAAGCCATCTTTGAAAGGCTTTGGGGACCCTGTAGCGTCATCCAAGTCCTTTTTAAAGATCCCCATCGAATGATCTCCAGCCAAGTACACAGTCTTCGTAGTGTTATCCAGAACATGTGGATGTTGCATTTTATCAATTGCCTTTACAGTTTCATCTGCTACAACCAGGTTTCCAAGAATGTCCACAGCAAGGACCTCTTCTGCTTGTCGTTTTGTGAAGACAAATGGGATCACTGAAAAGTTCTCATGTTCCAGAACGAAAAGGATAGTGAACTTACCATCTCCCTGATCTGGAAGTGCTGTGTTACTTGTAGAAGTGGGTGTAGAGCAAAAATCTTCAGAACACACTTGGACTTGGGCATTGTACGTTTTCCCAGGCATCACCTCTATCCTCTGAAACTCAATGTATCTTATGAGATCTCAGACCTTCTTTCAACTTGCCACGTCATTACTGTTAGTGTAAATTTCATTCGGTGTGAAATCTGTGACATCTGGAGCAGTAATCTTTAAAAAATACGTGGTGTTCCTCCAAAACCCTCCTTGCGCTTGGAAGGGAAGTGTTGTTGCCTCGTCCCAAGATACTCTTCCTGATTTATCAGAAACCAAAAGAGCAACAGAAGATACTGGGGTGATTCTAGGCTTCAATAGGATTTCCTCCAAGAACCCGTAAGACATGAGGGCGCTGGAGTAGGTGAATCTGCAAAAAGCAGGTAAAAGAAAAAACAATTGATGAGAGTGGGATTCGAACCCACGCCCCCGGAGGGACTGGTGCCTAAAACCAGCGCCTTAGACCACTCGGCCATCTCACCGCTGTCGATGGCCTCGCCAACGGGTCATGAAGAGCGCGCTGTGTTTGGACAGCTGACTGGTGGCCGAGAGACCGAGAGAGACCTACTTGTTGGGAATGTCTTCCTCGCCGCGTTGCAGGTTCTCCGTGAAAATGCAGTTCTCATCGGCGTCTGTCTCGCCGCATTTCCCCTTCGTCCAGTAGATCAGGTCGCTTTTTATACGGAAATGCTGGACGTCCGAGTAACCAGAGTCACGGAAAATGTGCACTTGGTCTGTGATCGGGTTTAGGGTCATCATGGTGCCTAGAAATCTTTGTTTTTCGTGCGATTTTTGTTCAGAATTTACCATTTTGAAGCGCTGAATACAACAAAAACTTTGATAAATCAAAGAAAATTCCATTTGACGGTGACATATCTTCAAAAAAGAGAGGGTTCAGTCGTTTTTTGGAGCAATGTACTATACCTTTCAAGAACTGCAAACTAGCCACTGTTTCTATCCCAGTAGCATTGTAAGCTATCATTTCTGTCCTATACACTTTATTGTCCACGTGAAGGGAATAAACATGTCTAAAAATCGCTGGATGGTTTTAGAAATAACCCAAACAAACTTACCCATTAACGGGGTCTAGGGTGATCTCTTTTGGTGGGTTCAGCGCATCATTATTGATAATTAGAACGCAATTTGGTGACTCTTCAGACTCCAGAGTTCTCAGTTTACACCTAAGAATCCCCTTGTCATGCTGTACCGCATAAAGAGTTCTTTGAATGTGATCTATCTCAATTTGTGTAATCTTTGTATCCATCTCCCCAACTGTCTTGAGCTGGATCACCGTGGACGGTTGCTCTTCATCAGTTTGATTTGCAGACATTTGAAAAGTCCAGAGTGACCCTTTAGAGCTCCCGATTGCCAACGTGTTGTCAGAGATTCCAGCGATGGCTGTGATGGTATCATCGGTGGGTAATGGGAATGGGATTACTGTATCTGTCTCTCCAAGTGCATACTGTTCCAAGTCTTCATTCTCCAGGAGGTGAGTGCCATTGGAAAATATCAATCGGGCGGATGACGTTGCAACGAGTTCAACTTCCACTTGATTCACAAAAAAGTCCAATTTGATCTCAACAAACGCCGTAGTTGCTCCATGCTCATCTATTGCAGAAATGGTAGCTTTACAACAGTTATCCTTAGGGAGATTTGAAAACAAGTGACATCGGGAGATCGACTCTTCAGTGTTGATTGTATTGTCATCCATTGTCATCACAGTGAGCTTGAATTTGGGCTGAAATCTCTAACTTTGAACTAAAAAAGATCGAAGGCTTACTGTAGGTTGATTCGTCTTATAGCAAACCGCAACTCGATCATCTGAAAGTTGAAGTTGCCCAATGACCTCTAAACTTGTTCCAGCTTTCGCCAGAGGCAAATGATAGGTTGTGGTTCGTGAAACCAGAACTTGACTTCTATAAGACATTGCCAATCTCACTTCCACGTGTTCTCCATGTTCAAATGGTACATGAACCTCTGAAGACAATGACGAATTGCGAAAAGATCCTTGTGGTAGGGAAGTCCATCTCCATCCAAGGACTCCGTTTAGTGGGCGGGTTTGAGAGAACCAGAAGATGTCGGCTGTGGCGATTTCCTTCAAGTCTTCAGCAAGAGTCTCTGGGAACTCCCATTTCAACTTCATCGCAGTTTCAAGGACCTCCATGTTGACTCGAGTTTGGACTAGGAGGGCTTGTGCTTGAGCTAGGAAGGAAACAAGGACAGCTCGACATCCCTGTTGGCAGGAATTGGTGACAATGGAGGGTTCAGAGCATTTCACGTTGCATTTGGATTCCCGTTCATCCACATCTTCACATCCGTGTCTACACTGAAAATTGAGGTTTGAACTTCAAACTTTGAAGAGAATGAAAAGAAGAGGGATACTGACATGAGGAGGCGACCCACAACAAAGGTGTAGATAGCCACCGTTGTGGTCGTGAAATATTAGAAAATCTATATTTTGGCAGCGGAACCGAGTAACACAAGGCATAGAAGGGCCTATCGAGACTAGAAATATAAAAAAATCAATGCAAAAGGAGCGAGACACTGTTTACGACAGTGTCCATGGTCGACGGTCAGGGGTGGGCATGCGTTGACCGCGTTTGGTTATAACTTTCGACTGACTCAACCAATTGTTTTGAAACTTTGTCAGCTACTTCATAAAGATTATATCTAATTGTACGCTAATTTTTGTACAAATTGGTCAACGCATCCCGGAACTACAGAGATCGCAGTTTGCCGCATGTGCAGTATCGGCGACGGCCATCAATTCCTCATGAGTTATAGATTTTCTAATATGTATCTCTGCTTTCTGCTGTTCCCAATCTTATTTTTTTTCTAGTTATTAATCCTAGATCTCATAAAGCCATCATTTTTTATCAAAAAAGTCACTCCCAATCAAAACATACCGAAGAGATCCTACTTGTATAATTGAAGTCTGCCAGTCCTGTCCAATGAGTTCCCCCTGCATCCAATGGATATGCCTGTAACCTCTTTAAGTCACACTTTATTCAACCCTTCTTACCAAATTCCGTTCCTCACATTGACTCTGACAAGTCTTCAACGAGGAGGAGAATACTGTAGCGGCATGCAGGAAAGACGATGACAATAACAATAACAAAAACGAGGGGAGGTGCGAAGAAAGCATATAAAGAAGGAGAAGAAGTTGGAAGTCGTCATGTACTTCTCCGTCTTCTTCTTCGCCTTGCAGATCCTCTCCTCTGTTTCATCTGTCTTTCTCAGCGCCCTCTCACTCTCTCTTCACTGATCAATGTCTTGTTTTGTCTGCGTGTCCACGTGGCGCTGTTGTCTCTCGGTCTTCTAATCAAACGATAGAATTGTCGAATATCATTGACAACGACATCACATCAACATGTCGTCTTCGGCCGCCCTAGATTACTCACACGCTCGTAAATCTTCTCTTTTTCTCAAGATTGTTTCCGTTTTTTTGTGGTTTGCTTTGGCTTGCTGTGATATGTTTCGTGGTATCTTTATTTTTCATAAAATTTTCAGTACATAAATTATATCCGTAAAAGTTTGTAATCCTTATAGTTATAATCTAAAAGAGATGCCCGAGCTCTGAGAAGTACTTGTGATGGTCTTGGAAGTGATTTAGCAATAGGAGGTTTAGCACGGATTGGTCGAATCTGAAAACAGAACAAATCAAAGAAAAACCAAGCCAACTCCTTACCTATAACAATTGGCAAAGAAATCGAACCGATTCTCCTTGAAACTACAGTAAACCTGAGCTCCCGGCGGGTTCATACACTTCTCATCCAACGCACAAAGCACCCACCACTTGAACACTTCTACTGTAAGTTCTGTCCTTGCCACGTAGAATGTATTGGCTCCAAGTTGAGCTCCATGTTGTTCATTTTTCAGGAGAGGAATGGAATTTGAAGGAAAGTAGTCCAGAAGGTCCGGGAACATTGTGGCAAAGTTGCTGTGACTCGCGTGAATGAAGAAGATTATTGGGGAGGTTAGGACCTTCGTTGTTGTTTTTTGAGCAACTTCCTTTGTTAGCAATTGTGTCATGTTTCTCTTCTTCACAGAAATATGCGCATCCATCCACCAGATACTCTTATACTCCTTCATCACCTCCGCAATGATAAGAGGCTTGAAACGATATGTCATCCATTGGTTTACATAACTCGGGTATCCTGTTGTGTTGAACGGACGGAACTCGACGTTCTTGAACATCTCGTAATGCTTGGCATACATTGGGTTCAAGTTTAGACCGTAGACAATGTACTTGGCACCTGGATTAAACTTTCGGAGAGCTTCCAAGGACATTGTGCCTTCATTGAAATGATTGTCGGAGAGTGCTGAGACGAAGACCATTTCGTTTTGATTGGTGAGGGAGTCAGAGAGATCTACAAATGGGCCAGGGTTTTCGACGAGTTCTAAAATAGTTGTGTGTCCTTGTTTTCCTATTAGAAATACAACTTACTTAGCCGTTCCAGGATCTTTAGATGCGCACAGTCGAACTTTTTGCCAATGGACGTGGAGTTTTGAGGGTCGATATAGCAGAAGTTGTACTTCTTTCCGGTGGTTTCAGATGTACATTCACAGGCGGGAATTCTTATCTCTGTTTTTGACTCTGTTGCAAGCTCAATATCATCTTTTGGTTCTTGCTCCTTTATGTCTTCTGGAGGCTCAATTTCTGCTGATTTTGTTGCTTCAACTGCAGACGATCCTGAGGCAGTTGGGGCAGATGGTGATATCCTTGAACTCTTCACCATTAGATTTTCTGGAGGTCGGAGATCTGTAGGGTTTAGAGGAACTTTGATGTTGAGGGAATCCTGAAAACACAGATGTTTGAGGATCTGAAAAGGAATGAAGGTTTTTCCTACCTGTGCTTCTCGAGATCTGGTGTAATGAAGGGAGAATATGAATCCGGAGAAAGTGACGCCAAGGATGAAAAGAAAGGGGCCTCGGAAAGAGGTTTTCATTGTGATGAAGGGGCGCTGAAATAGGGAGAATATAGATTACTGAGCTTCTAGAGAAAGTAGGTCAAATGAGAGAGATCTGTCCCTATGCTTGTCTTGCGTCACTAAAGAAACTTTGCATATGTTAATCCCAAGCCTAGAGCATTTTTAGACATCCCTACTATACATGACATGTTTCTAGCAACACTTAAAGTATCAAAGTATCAAGAAATCATCTTATCCTTCCTAAATTTGAAAAGAAACCCGCTTCAAAATGCACTTTTTTTAGTTAGAAAAGATCAGTATCGTTTGCCTTGCGTGAACCAACCAAACGCCACGTTTCCCCTTTTTTCCCTTTTTCCCACATCACAATCACCTATAGATTATGAATAGATACATAGAGATTCACCAGATTTACATTCCTAACAAAAAACTCTATTCCAAACCGAAATTTCTTGACAAAACGGAAGAAGAAATCTAGACATCGGCAACATGTCTGGCTGTCGTTTTTTCTGCATACGGGAGTCGCCGGTGGCCCTGACGACGTGTCGTGGGGGTCTTTTTTGAATGGGAAACGTCTTTTGTTTAGTAATTGATGGTTTTGAAACTTTTGACTACTAGGATGCGCCTTTAAAACTACAGTAACCCTTCTCAGTTCGCGAAAGAACATAACAAGGATTTCGGTTAGTTTCAAGACGCATACATTAACCAATTCCCATTCAAATTGACAAAGAAACATTGGACAACGTGGCTGTGGCTCTCAATCTGGCTGACCAAAGAGACAAATGAAATAATTGTCCTTCATCACATAACAAACGCCCTCTCTTTTCCACGACTCATTTTCCACATACAACACACACTTTTTGTATTTGTACAGCCAATGGACCTTGGCTAACAACACATATACAAAATAGAGAGATTATTTGGATACATATAAGGCGGGAAAAAAAACCAAGGAGAAGTCAAGGAAAAGAGGACATCAAGAAAGGCAAAGATTGCACTATACCTATTCATAAATCCATAAGTGAATGAAACATTTATCATCCTGGTGTTTCATTAATCATGCCTTTTCATCAGTTTAAACAAACTTAAAAGGGTGTGACGATAAGAACATAATCCTCGCGGAAACAAGGAAAACCCTGGAGGCCTCCATTCCACAACACACTGCGCCCGCTCGCCGTCTTTCTCTCCAGCGGCAAGTTTCGCCGCGCTTGTCATGCCCCTCGGGAGGGCGCAGTGGTGTGCCGTCGATAGCTCAGTTGGTAGAGCGGAGGACTGTAGAGTCAGTGGTTATCCTTAGGTCGCTGGTTCGAATCCGGCTCGACGGATTTCTTTTTGCTTTTTTGAGGGAGGAATGTAATGAATGTTTCTTGCACCGTTCCGATTTCTTTCCAAGTTGTTCGTATACATTTTGAAACCCATAATGTAGAAGAAGAAGTATTACAAACGGCTCTAGAAATAGAAAACGTTTTCAGACATCTTGCAGATGGAACTGGACTAAAAATCGTGGGATCCTTTTGGCATTCGTTTTCTTGTTGAAGATAAAACTATCAAAGAGCCCTCGAATATTACGATTCATTACGGAATCTTGAAAAGAATTTGCTGTTGATAAAGAAAACCTGTTCAGGATTTGCAAAAATGGTGGGGTCAGTGAAATTACTGCATTTTTATATCACAGTTTTCATTGAGATTCCTACAACAGAAAGTCATCATTCCCGCGGGGTGAAATCACCGAGTTGAAGTGAGTCTCGGGCGCAGCCGACATTTCGCGGGTTCCGCTGACCGCCGCATGTTGTGTGTAAAGTGGGCGGGGCTTACGGGAGGAGTGCGCTAGTGTTTGGATGAAAATTGAACGGAAAAGTGTCTAAAAACGGAAATCAACAATGTAAAAGAGCAAATTTCCGCCGGATATTTGAAAGTTGCTTTGTCTACTACCAGAAACACTGAAATTCAGAGTCAAAACTAGGCAAAACACCCAAAAACTCCCTGAAATCGAAGGATAAGCTGATGAGGTCATCATGGGCGGTATTCTCATAAATAAATGAGAAAGTCTGTTTATATATTTATTTGTTATTTGCACTTTTGCAAAGATAATGATCTAGATGAGGTCAGAATAAACTTTATGCTCGGGGGGG
>LR537886.1:51207-151160 GCA_900883565.2 Caenorhabditis panamensis
GTGAAAATGATATGAAACCGGATACCCGCTTTATACGAAAAGTGGCGAGATTCAAAATTGATTTGATTGGGAACATTGAAATGGATGGAACGAACAATTTGAACATTTGCCTAGACCAAAAATACATTGAAAACACTATGTAAACTCAAGTTTTAGCTTTTCCGATTAGTTCTATAAAGTAGAATGTCGAAGAGTCGAATGTCATCTGGGGAGAGATGATGGAACGAGATTAGGTCGTTGGCGAATGCGGAGTAGCCCTGGAAAATGAAAAATTAGGCTCTAATTTTCATAGGAAAAGGATAACTGGTACCTTTTGCTCTTGAAACTTGACCCAATCCACACTGGCCTTGGTTTGATGAAAGGTGTCTGTTGGGGAGAAGGTGTTGAAGCGATTCTGGCCTAGAGAGTTTCTGGTGTCTTCCGGGTAAATTCCAGCGTTGGCAAGGCATCTAGCAATCCCCACGTCTTCATAAATGTCATCTGGACACAAAGTGGCATTTGGGTATAGCTTTTCTGAGAAGATCTTTAATGCAGCCCTGGATAACACGTATCCAGCTCCTCCTGCATTGTACCCATTTCTCAAATATGGCTTCAATACGTATCCAAGATAGTGGGGCTCATCCGGGTTCAATGTGGAGAGAAAAGACTTCAAGTTCTCAACAATCACGTAGGTGTCGTCGTCGGCCTAAACATAAATTGATAGGAAAACGGCACTTGAAGCAGTGACCTACTTTCAAGTACCAATCAAACTCCTTGCTGATATTCGTCCAAATGTGATGAAACGCGTATCGACTTTTGAAGAACAAGTTGTAATAGTTGTCCGGGATACCGGCAAACACTGTCGAGTACGGTATTCGGGAGTCATTGAAGCTCTCGGAGGTGAATAGTTGGCCGTGATCACAACGATGGATCCAGGTCTCGTTGATGGCCAGGGAACGGGTGTCGTGGTAGATTGTGGAGGTTTGTACCCAACAAAACAGCTTTCCTTTAAGAGGCAGAGACTTGGCTGCGGGGGAGACGGTGATTAGGGGGAGCAACTTGTCGTCGTTTTTCCTATCATACGTCGCTCTTGGCTTTGTATCCCTTATCAGAAACAGCAGAGTAATCAGGAAAGACCCAAAGATAACAGAAATGATAACTGACGACCAGAGCATTCGCCTCTTCGGTCTCTTCAAAGCCTCCACTGAATCTAGGTCTTCCTGAAAGCAGGGAGTTCAAAGTTAAGAGGAGGAGAGGGGGGGGGGTAATAGACTCACATCATAAATGTTATAGTTTTCTTCCGTCTTGCAGAGTAACGTTCGTAACGGACCACATTGAACCATGGTTTTCTGAAATAAAGTTATCAGTTCATATTTCAAAGTGTTTCCAAGGACACGTTAATGATCATACCCAATGAAACTGAAACCGGGAGAGTTTCCGGTTTCGGAGCATTTAGAAGATGAGGAGTTTATGGGGCAGATAAGAGTAAGAAGGAGAATGAAGTGGAAGCCAAGAATAGAGGAAGAGTGGGCGATACGCAGAGATAATGTACATGTTGGTTACTATGGTGAGAAATTGATATGGAAAGGGAGAGAGAGAAAGGAAGAAGAAGAGAGAGAATTGAGAATAGAGCAGGTGGTTTTTGATAACTGGGACTAACATAAGGTTGAGCAATTTTCAAGTTTGCAGAACGCTATGGAAACCAAAAATTCATTGGGTTCGGCTTGATTCCAATAACTTTGGAGAATTGGGTCAAAGTATAGAAGTGTTTTTTTTAGAGTCCTGATCTAGATTTTAATGAAATAAGGATAGAAAAAACATCTTTCAATCAGTTTCTGGCACTTCGGCGACTGTGACCGGGGAACGCGCGCGATCACACATATTTACTGCGCTCGCTGGTTTTTGCCTTCATTTTGCTTGTTTTTAACTGTTTTTTTTTGTTTTTTTTGTGAAAACTTAAAAAAAAAGAGATTTGTTCACTTGTTTTTACAAAAAATCTCAAATAAATTAGTTGAAATTGAGCGAAATTACAGTGAAAACCAAGGAGAAGCTTGTTTTTGTGTGCCTGCGCGCGGCAACACAAAGTTTCGGCGCTCTCTGGTTTTTGCTTTTATTTTGCTCATTTTAGACCGTTTTTTTCAATTCTTCTTGTAAAATGTAGAAAAGAAATGTCTGATTCATTGTGTTTACAAGAAAACTTATCAATCCGAAATAAACGAAATTAGAGCGAAATCGGCAAGCGCCTTGTTTTTTATGTACCTGCGCGCTCTGTTCGGCCACAACTGTAACGAAAGCAAAATTGGCCATACATAACAGGAAGTCTATCAAAAATGCTCTAAACCTCTATCTCTAACACTCTAGATGTCCCAAAAACTCGCAAAAAGTTCCAAAACGCGGCAAATTCCTAACACGTCCATCACTTCAAACTTCCCACGAAGATCATCAAATTCGTCCCCTTTTTTGCTTCTTCTTCTCGCTCTTTTTTCCGTTATGCACTAGTCACTGGCTATGTGACAATTTATGTTCGCGTGTGTGCTCTCTCTCTTTTCCACATGTCACACTCACACTAATACATCATCATGGGCCCCCGGTCCGCGGTCCGCAACCAGAAGTTTCTGGCGGTGAGAAAAGTTTGGGAATGAAAAGTGGAAAAGGAGGAGAAGGAAAAGGTCTAGATTATATACATAGAGGAATAAACAAAAAAGAAAAGAAAAAAAAGGATTCCGTGAAAAAAGGGGGGAGAGTGACGTGTGGCCTAGGACTCGCTCCATCCCAAATTGGGATAGGATAGAAAAGAGATACATACATCGAGAAAAGATCAGAGATTGGACACCGAAAAAAAAGAGGAAAAAGAAAAAGAAAAAGAGTAGAATTAGAAGAGAAATGAAGGATTGACTAAAACCCTTCAAATTATAAACAAAACATCATAATAAATCATTAGCAAAATGATGAAACACTCTCTCCTCCCTCTCCTTTGGCTTTTTATCACTTATCACCACCCCGGACGAGTCAGTTGTTCCCGTCGAGATAACAGCTGAGTTTTGCCTCTCTTTTTCCATGCGCCTATCCTATTTTTATGACCTCCTCCCACCCATGACTAACGGGAGCAAAAAAGCAAAAAGAGAGGCAAAACCAATACGCATTGTTATACCTTTATGACCCCTATATACATTCCAGAGAGAACCTGAAGAAGTCAATGATCAAGAAAGGGTTAAGAAGGAATTTGCGTGCTCCGGAATGATGTCTGGGTGAAGTGGCGAAGGGGGAGAGAGCGAGAAGACATAGAGAAAAAGATGGTGTGAAATTGGGGATGGATGAGATTGACCTTGCATGCTTAGCTGCAACTTGCTTGACAATGCGTAACGTTACGTAACGAGCTTCTTCCTCTTCTTCCTCTCTGTCTCCCTCTATCTCATAAACACATGTGCAACATTTATGAAATTAGACGCAAAACATAGTACATTGGAGCATCGCGTCTTCCGGAGCACAAAACCAAATCGGATTACTTGTTAGTGATGAGCAAGTCTAATGAGCCCCCAAAACGGGTGTGGACTGGGGATACTTTGATTTGTGAGGAAAGGGGAAAGGAAGGAAAAAAGTACAAATGGAATGTTAGAATACCCTTCGCTTTCTCGAGGGACAGATCAGTCAGAATGTGTTGAAAAGTGAAAAAGAGCCTCTATGGTCTTTTTTATCCAGTTTTCTTTGTTGATACCTAAAGGGCAGGGTCAAAAAGACCATAGGCTCATTGATTCTGATCTATATTCTAAACTTTTCCAAAGGTCACAGGGTCACAGGATCCAAAAGTCCTTTCCTACAATCAATCATGTGAAGTATCAAGTTTCACGAAAAACGGAAATTGAGACTGAAACTGGGCGAGAAATAGTTCAAAAACGAGAAGACTCGTGGTCGGCGAGAGGATCGAACGAACGGCGGTCACAACAACATGTTTTCGGCATGGGATTGAACAGGAGGGCAACAAGGCAACAGGGTAGGAATGGCTTGTTCTGTTTGCTTTGAGTCAAATTTCAAATTTCAAATGTTCAGATGGAAAAAAAACGGAAGATGATAAGTGATTTGGTGGGAATTTGAGGGATGAAAAACGAGATGTTGTTGAAAGTTTGACTTCTGATTCGGGGGGACGGAGAATGACGCCAAAAAAGAACGGAGAAATAGATTAGATAAGCGTAAAGTGATAAAGAAAGAATGCTGCTAAAAAGAAAAAGATAATGATTGTCTGTCCGTCAATCTGTGCCCACGAGTCCGACGCCGTGCACTCGGTGTTTCACAGTTTTCGCCTTTATTTTGCTCATTTTTGACCGTTTTTCTCAAACTTTTTTGTGAAAACATTTGAACAACAGTGTTTTCAAATGTATTTCACTAAAAAAGATTATGAAAAACGGTTAAAAATGAGCAAAATGAAAGCGAAAACTGTGAACCACCAAATTTTTCGTTTCTGCAAACCATGGGAGAGTGCACACAGTTTTCGCTCTTATTTTGCTAATTTTTAGCCGTTTTTCTCAATTTTTTTTGTGCAAACATCAAGACAACAGTGTTTTCAAATGTATTTCACAAAAAAGTTTATGAAAAACGGTTGAAAATAAGCAAAATAAAGGCAAAAACGGTGAACTACCAAATTTTTTGTTTTGTGCCGCACGCCACCGAGGGCGCAAGCCGCCGCCAGAAAGTAACAGTATTGCCTACACACTTTACCACACGAATGCGAGCGAATACAAAGAGAATCCCCCACATAATTACAGACTCTCATTAGCCAACGGACCGACTAATACCCCAAGTATCTAACGGACAGAAAGCCACCTGAAGTAGTTCTTACTGAAGTGGAAATTACGGAAAATTACACGAAAAGGTGTGAAAGAATGGAGAAATTGACCTTATTTGCATGTGCCGACAGACAGGAAAAGAAAAGAAAAGAGGAAAGAAAGGAAACCTGAAAGGATTGTGGTGTGAATGATGGAAAGGGGGGAAAATGGCGGCGGTGAAGTGAGAAATACGCGAATTTAGTTGCGCAAGTTGTAGAGATAATGGGGGGAAGCGGAGACGCAGGAAGAGAAGGGAAAGGAGTAGGTATGGCAATTGGGAATACATGTACTTTGACGGGTTGGTTATTTTGTTTTTTGGGGAATGTCAGTCAAATAGAGAAAGCGGGATGGAAAGACGAGAGGAAATGGAGAAAAGGGGGAAGAGGAAAGGGCTCTTGACCCTAATCAAGGAAAAACAAAACGGACATGAGAAATGAGAAAACGAGAGGGAAAATGAGAAGGCAAACAGCAACAAAATGACAATGGATATTGTCTTTTTGGGGTTGTTTTTGGACCTCACCTCTCCACTTGATTTGCCTTGTTTTCCCTACTTTGCATGTTCCCTCTTTCGCCTTTTCCCAGCAAATTCAGTTAGGCTCTTCTCTCCGAAAAATGAAAATGAAATTGGCTGGAGGGGAACAACAAAAACAACAACAAAGTTTTTTGGCTCAAATGAGGATGGGAAAGAATGAGAATGAGTTTTGAAGGAGGACCACCTAGGGAGGAGAAGGGGACAATAGGATGAGGGGGAATTGGAGATGGGAGGACAGTGTCGTCAGAGCTAAGATGTTTTAGAGGAACAAAAGCGATGAGCCATTATTCAAAAGGAGCAAGACACCAGTGGGGCTAGGTGTCAAGGTACATTATTCTGACGCGGTTTTCATGTTTTCAGGGCGGAAGTCCAAGTTACTGTAACTTGGAATTCTGCAACTAACCGTTCAAAACAGCATCAGAACATCTACTTGACCAGTTATACTGTGTTGTAGAAACCGCGTTCCTCATATTGTTGTTGTTGTCTTGTTACCTCTATGACTAGTAATTAGGTAGGCCCGCTGGCTTTGGAGCTCAACAAACCATTGTTTCACACCTCCCAAAAGAAAAAAGAAACAAAGGACAAGCTCCGTCAGACTTCATTGAACTTCTAGCAGGCTACACAAGATCACATTAGTCATGAATACATCACAGATATGACTATGAGGTGAGGTGGGGCAGAGATCGCAAGTTGAGGTAGTGTTAGCCGTCTCCTTATGCCTTATTTGGAGTTACGAATAGGCCGTACGGTTGTCGAGTGTACGTACGAGGTTGATCTCTAAATGACAAGTTATAGAATCAGAAAAGAGATGATAGAAACCTTCTGAAAAGTGACTTTCCGGATGAATCGAGCTCGGATAGTGGGGTTCATGGTCATGTAGATGATGACGGGACATCCTGAAAAATAGTTTTTAGGGTCTTACGACCGATTCCCTTACCATGATCCAATTGCCATAGAAACTGCGCCAACATGATCAACCATTCTGGCACTGCTACAAAGTTCATGACGACGTAAACCGATGAGGATACTTGGTTTATAAAGCAGATTGCAACTGATTGGTAGAGGATTTGATTGCTCTAAAGAAACACTTTCTTCCATGGAATCTCGACCTCTTTTACTCACCTGAGCCTGTAGTTTTGACTCCTTGTTTGTCTTTGTTGCCTTACAAAGCACAAAACTAATGTACCCGTAAAAGAAAAATGTCCCACACATGATCATTCCGTTGTTGAAACCATGAGCAACATTCGTGTACTCTGCAGTGCGTCCCTCAAAGATGAACGGGTCGTAGAACCAGGCGTAGTACTTGGAGGAGAACACGCATGTCGGGGTGAAGAAAACAAAGTAGAGACCATAAATGAATGGGATGAGGATGGCGATGTAGGTACGGTAGCCGGTGAAGAGGTAGTCGGAGAGACGAGAGTTAGAGACGTTTAGGGTACGATTAACCAGGAGGAGAATGTTCATGAGACAAGAACAACACCACAAGCCGAGCCCCGCGAGTCCACCAAGATAGATTAGAACCGGGTGAGTACAGAAAACAGCTCCCTCATAGGCCAAATATCCAGTGAATATCGAGTTCATGCCTAACGCCAACATGTCGACAATACCCACGGTAAACATGATTTTGTAGCAGGAGATCCGGAAAAGGTCAGGTTCCAGCATAGCGAGAAGGCAGGGGATGAAGAGGATCTCCATGATAGAGCCATAAACCATGCTAATCATTCCAACGATAGGTCGTTTCAGACCGAATTGCGATGTCCATTGGTCGGTGGGGAGGGCGCTGGAAAAAGTAGGTCAAACCGGGAGCCCGAGATAGAACTTCCTAACAAAGTGACAGCGTTTCAATTTGATAGAATTTGCTGTTACCTAATAGAGTTACCTGGATCTCAAATCACGTCATTTGAGAACGCACCAGAACACAAGTGGCTATGCAAATTGCATGTAACTTCGGAAATGAGATGTGTGTATCTGTGTTTGACAAGTTGCTCAAAACACCATACACATAGAGATAGCAAGCGGTAGTTTGCAAAATGAAAACAGAAGGCGTTCCAGGTGTTCACGATGTCATAGAAAGTGTGACTTTGAAGATTCCATCAAAGTTCGGAAAGTTTTGAACGTACTTTGCGCTTCTCTGACTAGCGTATTCTTTAAGGTTGAATGGTTTTACATGTCTATTTCAAAAAGAAAGTTCGAGACTTGGAGTTCTAGCTTTCTAGCCTTCTAGCCCACGTGGCTCCTACGGCAGATTCTGAATCCATTTCAAGATCTTCAAGATCCAAACTTCAAGATTGCTTTAGACAGGTTCTGAATGTTATTTTCCCACTGCAAGAAACCTAACAGAGCTCCTAAAACCTCACCCACCTGCAGTTATACAACGGAATCGCTTCCACTCCACCATACTCGAAGATCTTGTTCATCTTGTCACTGATTTGCAGCCCTCTCTGCAGCTTCCTATTGCTCAATGTAAACTGACCTGAAAACCTTGAACAAGTGCTGTGCTTACTCTACTCTCTCAACCAAATCGAACTAGCAAACGCAAGAACACAGAGCAAAAGAAAACGGGAGAGGAGGAGCCGTGCCTCGCTTCCCTTCACACCCCTTTTATACGCCTCCTCAACTATCAGGGAGGCTGTCAAAAACATCACAACAGATACATTTCAGAGTCTGTTTTTCCATTATTCAGGGTTTTCTGGATCCAATAACTTCCCGATTCTCAATTCTCGATTCTCGATTCTCGATTTGAGATGAGGTACAAAATCTGGTATCCAGGAACATGTTGTTATCAAAGACAAGACATCAGTGGATCAGAGTAGAAACCGATATTTTCCGGACCGATTTGTTCCTGTTTTTTGCGTGTTTTGCAGAGGGAAAATCAAAAAGCCAATTGGACGAGATTGTCTGGAACAAAAAGAGGAAGAAGAAGTTCTGAGAAATCAGGAGGATTCTAAGGATTCTGAAGGCATTCCATTTCAATTCCCAGTAGCCAAATGGCAATGAAAGAACCTTGGCAATGAAAGTGAAGCACCTTCCCTTCCCCAAATTCGTCACCCCTACAGTACCAAGGTCAATATCTTTCCAGTGTCTTTACTTACTTGTTCTCTACTTTTTGCCTACTTTTTGCCTACTTCTAGAGCCTCTCGAAACAAACCACTTGTCCCCTGTCTGTTCCTACTCTTCAGCAACAGTATTTCCCCGGAAACTGCCAAAAGCAGTATATAAAAGAGAGACGGTTTGAGGGAGTGACCACCCCCATTCATTCAGTTTTCTTTTAGAGTTGCCATAGTTCTCGACCACTTGTTAGTGACCTTCTTGAGTTTAGAAATGGAAGGCGTCAAACATGAAAATGTGTTTGTTAAAGAAGTGTGTTTTGTGTGAGTGATCGACTGTAGTTCTAGTTATCAGCTATTAGTCCTTCCTTAGCTAATCATTTGTAGCCCCTGTATAACTGGACTATGACTTCTGAATGCCTAGACTTCTTGGAAAAGCCACGAAGAGTACCATTTTCCTTTCATTGATCAGTACAACTACGTCTTCGGAACTTTTGGTACCCTAGGCCACATTCAGACATCTTCATGTTTACAGGGAGTAGGAAGGGTTCGTTCAGTCCTCTTTGGTTCCAGTGAAACATACAAGGTCAGTTTCCCTTTACTGAACAACATCTTGTCCTCCTCTTTTCTACATATACTTTTTATTTACTTACGGCTATTCCCTATCCTCCACTCACTTCTTGGATCACCCTTTCCTTTCACTTCTCATTTGCCTTCACATTTCCCATGTTTCAAAACCTTTTCCAGATGCGGCTCCTCTTAATCTTCCTCTTCCCAATTGCCACGTCAGCATTACGAATGTGCTTTGACAAATCCCCCAACCGATCCTTATTCGCCAGACCTCTGCTTTCCCTGAGAAACATGAACCTGGAAAAGTGCTTCAGTGCATGCCTAGAAATGCCTAGGGAGACTTGCAAGTAAGATTCTTCCAATCTAGATCAATTACACTCTTCATTTTTAGATCTGTAACCTACACCCGGAAGTCTTCTGTCTGTCAGCTTAACGGGAAATCCAAGGAGCAGGTCAAGATTGTCAAGAATCCCATGTCCGACTTCTACCATCGTCACTGCTTCGACAAACCCAGTGTCGCTATCCGAAGAGACGCGGTATCCACCTCCGACACCTCTTCCTGCTTCACCTCCACTCCCGGCAAAGTTCTCATCGGCATCGTCGACCAACTAGTCCGTGACGTGGCAACTGCATCCGATTGCCAAGGACACTGTTCCAACAGCCAGACAAAGTACGACATCATCTGTAAGAGTGCCATGTATTACGAGAAGGACAAGGAGTGCATTCTGGCGTCGCAATCCAAAGCAGACATCCCGGATCTGTTCATTGATGACGATAAGTCGTTGTATTTGGAGAATGGGTGTCTGGAGAAGAGTGATAAGGAGGTGGTGGTAAAGACGTCGGATGTTTTCAAGGGATCTTCGAAGTTCGCGGAGAATGAGTCAAAGGATGAGGAGTTGGAGGCTATCAAGGTGGAGAAGACAACGTTGGCTACACTGTTATCGAGTCCGCCTACTGATATCAAAGTGGAACTTTCTGGATATGAGGGACCATCGGATTCAGTTAGCAATCAGAACAGAGAGGATCTTCTTGCAACTTCTACTACCACCACAACAACTACTACGACGACTACTCCAAAACCCATTGCTCCAAAAGTCATTGACAATTACAATGTGGTAAACACTCCAAAGACAGAATACGGAAGACGACTAAGAGATGTTAGGGTCAAGTCTTGCTTCAAGTGAGTTTACCTAGATTGCATCTTCGTTTTCTGCAACTGAGAAGTTTCAGAGAAGTCCGCCCAATCGGAAAAATGGAAGCCCTTCGAGTAGTCAAAGCGTATTCCTTGGAGCAATGCACTGATATGTGTAGACTGTGCACAAAGTGTTTGGTGAAACATAAAAAGTGTCAAGCAGTGGCTTTTGATATGTGAGTTGAGGGGTCCTTTTAGAACTCCCTTTCCCCTTCTTTTTCTAATAGAAAGATAACTCACTGACGCGTATCCTCTTCCCTCAATTACACCCCTCAATTCCATTTCATTTCAGTTCCCGCGAGCTGTGCGCCCTTGCCACAAAACGGCTCACCGACGGCGGCTCATTCAAGGATGACATCATCTACCACAATCGAATGGATTGTTGATTCTCCCCCAGTCCCAGAGATGCTATTTTTCACTGTCAATTATACACCCGTCTCTTTTCTTTTACTGCAAATCCCTGTCGCGCTCGGTGTACCCATTCCAATCTCGTCAGCTCATAAAACATCTCATTTTGTGTCTCTTTTTAGTGAAATGCAACCTTTTTTAGAGCTGGGTAGTTCATGTTTATGTTAGGAATAGATATACAAAAACAAGGCAGATCGAAACTAGGACTTGGCAGTCTTCTTCCCCATAAGTCCTGCTTGAGGTTGCGCTTGATGGAAGTACATTGGATGGTATTGAACGGGTGTGGGACGGGGTTGAAATTGAACTGGAGAGGCGGCGGCGGTGGGGCCTGGAAGTTTGATAAACTCATTTTGTAATCAAGCTCTACGCTCACCTCTATAAACCGGGCTATACACTGCGAATGGTCCATATCCTTGTGCTGCCTGTGCGGGAATCTCCATCTGTTGATGATACATTTGATAGGGAAGATAGGGAGAATAAGGGTCCTGCGGCATAGCGACTTGTGGAGCCAACTGCGCTTTCTGTGCCATTTGGGCGCTTCTCATTCTGCAAAACAGAATGAATCGGGGGAAGTGTTTTTCTCTTGATTTGATTCCCACCAATCCCCTTCAAGTTTTGATTAAAAACAGAAACCCAAAACCAAAAACGACTTACGAATAGAACGCCGGCAAGTCTGCTTCCTCGATGAACTCATACCTGCCTCTCGCCATCACTGTGGTTACTGTAGCAGTGAAAATGAGGAGTAGAGTGTGACGTGGCATTGTTAGACTAGACGGCGCGGTTCCGCAGGGCTTTCTGTTTTATACTCTTCAGCGTTATGTACTGGTTTTGGCGATTGTACTCATCCATTAGTTACCTCCCTCTTTCCAGATGTGTGACCGAGAATGTTCTTGAGGTACCCTCTCGAATCCCGAGACAACATCTTGACTTGTAACTACAAAATGAGTACGAAACTGACATCAGTATAGGTTTCTGAAGCCTTGAGCCTTCAGCCTTGATTGGGTAGACAGGTGGAAGATGGAAATGGAATATGATATCAAGTGACAGGTGCTTTTCTGTGCGGTTGACCTGGATTAGGAATTCACATTGGGTTTCAATTAGAGTTAGTGGATATGTATAGAAAAAGGCGGAGCTTATTGTTAGTACAAACCGTTTTTGTGCCACGGTAAAACCCAGAAAAGTCCCTTTTCCCTCACACCGTGTCATTTCAAATTGACCTTCAACCTTTCGCCCTCTGAAACTTTCAATTCACTTCTATCCTGACCTGAATGCTTCTAAATGATGTGTCCTAAAGTTAATGAAAGTCTGCACTCATCTAAACTCAACTGTCACTTTCCAACTTTCAACAAGGCAAAGATCTCTTCCCCATTCCGCTTTTTGCAAGAATCGTATTCTAACTTCAAATCTTGGAACTTTGAAACCCTGATGGTGAGCTCCAAGGAAACATGTGAATCTAGAAGCCCAGATTGCAAATGGAATGAATGTGATATCATTCTCTACTCTCTGCTATATGACAGGTGCTTTTGTGTGGGGTTGACCTGGATTAGAAGCAAGTCAAATTTCAATTAGCGCTAGAAAAGGCGGGGCTTTTAGTAGTCAGGTATAAAAGGGATCTGAGCCGTCACTGATTAGACATTTCCTTCCCGTTTCAAGTTCCGTTTTCGTCTTTCAAATCTTGTTAGGCAGCTGCCAGTTTTATGTAGTCAAAACTGAATCATCAAAACTGAATCCGCATGTTTCTACTCTCTGAACCCTTCTTGACGTCACATCCCCATTAATCTTTGCCTCGGGCTTTCCCTCAACTTTCTGGGTACCAAGTCCATCATTTATCACCTCTCTCCCAGAATAACATGTGTAACTTGTTATTCTGCACTTTTCTCTCTATTTATAGTCATTTTTATAGTTGTTCAGAAATCCACCGGCCCTATAAAGCCCCCTGTCCCCAACGTCTAGTCCGTTCCAGTCAACAATGTCTTGCCTTCGTTTCGTCCTCATGATCCTTTTGGTTTTGGTGCTTGTAGAGGCGCAGTATAGAATGATGGGTGAGTCTGAAATAGAGATCTTGAACCCGTATGTGAAGAGTTTCCAGCCAATTACGGTCCAGCCTGGCGTCAAAAGTTGTGGAGAAAGACCCGCATCCCGCAGTACTCCGAGCCAGAAGTTTCGGATGGATTGATGGATTTGTTGGCTGCCGAATGATAAAGATTGATGGTTTCTTGATTACTATCTTACTATTTCTAACGGACAAAGTCTGTCCATCTGTGTGTCGGTATGTCTGTCCGCAGCGTTTTCTCAGAGATGACTGGGCCGTTTGAGCTCATTTTTTGCAGAGAGGTCATGTATGCTGACCGGATGATGCACGTAAAATTTCTAAGCGATTGGATAAAAATGACTTAATCTGGAGCACTTTTTTCTGTTTTCCGCAGTGTTCTGTGTGTGGCAGGCCGCCGGCGGCCAGTGTGTGGGCGAGTGGCAAGAGCGGCGGTGGCGCAGGCGGTAACGCGTCTGTCATTGAGTTTTACTATCTTGGGTTCGAACCTCTTCGCTCACAAACTTTTTTGCTTTCCTCGAAAGTTTAAAAAAACTGTTGTACTAGAAGTGGCGGCGAAAGCCGGCGCAGCCCGGCTGGTTTTACTCTAAAACAATAAAAAGTTCCCTTCTCAACCCTGCGCCAACGCCGATTGGATCTGTCTTGCATTCGGAAGCGGCACGTCGATGGCGGCGTTCCTCAACTTTTGCTGCTCGCTCGGCGAGCCGTTGGCCATCGTGTCGGCGGTTTCGTCTAGTTTTTTCTGAAGTTTCAGATTCGATTAGTAGTGTTTTTCGAAAGTTTTACGAACCATCATCAACGCATAGATGTCCTGTGGTGATTGATGTTTGTACTTGTTGATGACGGTGCCCACTTCGACGATCTAAAAGGGTACAGTATTCTCCACTCTGTCTCCTAGCCTTACCTTGGAAGGATTCTCAAAATGGATGCTCTTCAGATTCAGCTCCTGCATCTTTTTGTCGAACATGTTCAGCCTGGCCTTGTCTTCCAAAGTGGCGCTTTCGGAGGGTATCAGAAGAGAATAAGTGCACACGAGCAACAGGATTGAAAGGGATTTCATTATGAGCACACGCGGAGAATTGTAAAAAGAATAGAAAGTAAAGGAGGGAGAGGACGGTGAAGATAAGCACTGATAAGATAGGGATGACACGTAGAAGTTCACGTAAAGTTTCAACGCTCGTTTCTAGGCACAAAATACGGTGCGGAAGGGGTTGAACCTCCCCAAAATCGTTTAGTTCGTTTAGCTCGTAAAACCTCTTACCGGACACGATCCGGAACCGAATCACATGAAACCGATTCTTCCCATCCATCTACGTAATTCGGCTTACGGAACTCGGTGACAATTGGTGCCAACTGTCGTCATACACAACTTGTTTCTTTTCACACGCATCAGCTATCAGCAACCTGATGCGACCGTTGCCCCCTTTGTTCGTGTGCTCATTGCTGATAAGAAGAGAGCTATCACATTGGGTGCAAGCTACAGACCGTTCTTATCAGTGAATGAAACTCACGTCAGTGCGTCTGGTAGTCTGCAAAATGTATAAATAGTGAGATCCAGTTTCTTCACTAGCACTCAGATCCAGCTTCTTCACTAGCTCTTCAGTTTCAAAATGAAGACTCTCATTCTTCTGGCCATCCTCGGTCTTGCCTCTGCCGCTGTCCACCAGCACAAGATCTCTTGGAGAGAATCTAAGAAGATGGCGATGATTCGTACTGGAGAGTACCCGGCTTATCTCGAGTACCAGAAAAGCCTCCGATCTGCTTCTCCAAAGATGCTTGCCAGTCTTCCACAAAACGTCAACGACTTTGGGGACTACGAGTACCTTGGAAACATCACCATTGGAACCCCGGATCAGAGTTTTGTGGTTGTTTTGGACACCGGATCTGCTAACCTTTGGGTTCCTGGATCTACTTGCAAGTAAGCATCTGATTTTGAGTTGAACCGCTAACTTCCCTTTTCAGAACCAACTGCGCCACCAAGAGAAAGTTCGACTCCACTGCCTCCAGCACCTTCGTGAAGAACGGACAGGCTTGGCAAATCCAATACGAGTCCGGATCTGCGGCAGGAATCCTTGGACAGGATACTGTTAGAGTAAGTCTTATTTGCTTCTCTTCCAAGCATCCAATCTTCCTTTCAGCTTGGACCAAAGGGAGAGGCCCAGCTTGCTATCCCAGCTACCACTTTTGGAATCGCTAGCAAGATCTCCCCAGATTTGAAAAACGACGCCACTGATGGAATCCTTGGACTTGCATTCACCTCCCTCGCTGTCGATGGAGTCACTCCTCCACTCATCAATGCTATCAACAAGCATCTCCTTGATCAACCAGTCTTCACTGTCTTCCTTGAGCATCGTGGAAAGCTGAACAATGTCGGAGGAGGAGTGTTCACTTATGGAGCCGTTGACACCACAAACTGCGGAGCCCTCGTCGCCTACCAGCCACTCTCCTCTGCTACCTACTATCAGTTCCAGGCCGCCGGCTTCAAGCTCGGATCCTACTCCAACACCAAGACCGTCGAGGTCATCTCCGACACCGGAACCTCTTTCCTCGGAGGACCACCAGCTGTTATTGAGGGACTCGCTAAAGCCGCTGGAGCCAAATTTGACCGACTCAACGAGGTGTACTTCATTGACTGCAATGCCAAGCCTGGAACTTTGGACATCACCATTGGATCCAACACCTACTCCATCCAGCCAGTCAACTACATCGTCGACGCTGGAAATGGCAAATGCGTCTTCACTGCGTTCTCCTTTGATTTTGGAGGCTTCGGACCAGCTTGGATTCTGGGAGACCCGTTCATCCGTCAGTTCTGCAACATCTACGACATCGGAAACAAGAGAATGGGATTCGCTCCATCGCTTCAGAAGTAATTGTGATTTTGATTATGTATAACTTATTGGTTACCTCTTCCTAATAAATCCATCTAGCATTCAATTCTGACCCTTCCTCGAAATCACGATCGGCACTACCGAAGGCCTTGGGAAGGAACTTCCCTAGTTTTTATTTTGAATATGCGTTATCAAAAATAAGTTCTCGTTTGTTTTCCGCTGTTTGGCTCTCAAAAAACAGTTGAGACTCCAGAGGATTGTGCTTCTTAGCCCGATCCTTCCGAAAGGAAGGAACGGTTGATCCCTTTCGCCACGAAGAGGCGAAGCACGTGAAAGGGAAAAGGGTTTGGAGTCTCCAGCGACATCCGGGCAAATAATAATAGAACTACTCCGAGATTGGAGAGAACTGGAAAGAGAAGGTAATCATTAGAACTACTCCGAGGTTGGAGAGAACTGGAAAGAAATAATCAGCCCCACCGAGGTTGGAGAGAACTGAATGACACTGCCAAACGTCGGATCAATAACAGAAAAAATATGGATCTCAAAAAATCTATTTTATTACTGCTAATTGGCACATACATCGATAGTTCCCACGGGCATAGATTGCCCTTGGGATCCTATTGATGTGTTGCTGAGCCTCATAAAAGTGCCGCCAATATTGACATTTACGATGAGGGGGTGCCTGAAAAAACGCCGCTCAAATCTCCTTCTCCCCATTCCCAGAAACTATTTGGACTTGCCATTTGCAATATGTACACTGATAAGAAAGAATGATCAACTGTTCAAACTGATAACAAAAGTCGACTTTGAACCGCTGCTCGACTACAATGAACCTGTCCATTTCGTAAACACCGTTTTCTGCGGAGATACTGCTCCAGAATTAGGTCACGTAAATATCATGCAACTACGCACTTCGACTCACGGAACTCGACCCGAAACCCGTGAAAAGCTGACAATTTCACACGCTTATTACGTACTTACTGTCGTCATACCACTTTTTGTTCCACACGTATCGCTGTCGGGAGCCGGAAAACTTGCCTATCGGAATCGTCTACTGATATAGAATTATCGAAACGAGGCCAAGGTAGAGATGGTTCTTATCAGCAGGATGGACTCACGTCATGCTCTCGGTACATCTGGAAACGTATAAAAGGAGCACTCAGGTCCACCTTCTTCACCAACTCTTCAGTTTCAAAATGAAGACTCTTATTCTTCTGGCCGTCCTCGGCCTTGCTTCTGCTGCAGTCCACCAACACAAGCTCTCATGGAGGCCGTCTAAGAAGATCCAGATGATTCGCAACGGGGAGTACGCGGAATACCTTCAGTACCAGAGTAACTCGAGATCTGCTTCTCCAAAGATGCTCGCCAGTCTTCCACAGAACGTCAACGACTTTGGAGACTATGAATACCTCGGAAACATCACCATCGGAACCCCGGATCAGAGCTTTGTGGTTGTTTTGGATACCGGATCTGCTAACCTTTGGGTTCCAGGATCTACTTGCAAGTGAGCATCTTATTCTTTATTGGTCTTTCAACTTCCTTTTTCAGAACCAACTGCGCCACCAAGAGAAAGTTTGACTCCACCGCCTCCAGCACGTTTGTGAAGAACGGACAGTCCTGGACCATTCAGTATGAGTCTGGTTCTGCTGTGGGAATCCTTGGAGAGGATACTGTTAGAGTAAGTTGATCTTAACTTAGGTTCCGAATCCCATGATCTCTTTTTAGTTTGGAGCCAAGGGAGAATCTCAGCTTGTCATCCCATCCACCACCTTCGGAATTGCCAGCAAGATCTCCGCTGACTTCAAGAACGACGCCACTGACGGAATCCTCGGACTTGCTTTCACTTCTCTTGCTGTTGATGGAGTTGTCCCACCACTCATCAACGCCATCAACCAGAATCTGCTTGACCAACCGGTCTTCACAGTTTTCCTTGAGCATCGTGGAGCTTTGAACAATGTCGGAGGAGGAGTCTTCACCTACGGAGCCATCGATACCACCAACTGCGGACCTGTCACAGCCTACCAACCACTTTCATCTGCTACTTACTACCAATTCAAGGCCGCCGGCTTCAAGCTCGGATCCTACTCTAACACCCAAACCGTCGAAGTCATCTCTGACACCGGAACCTCTTTCCTCGGAGGACCACCAACTGTCATCGACGGACTCGCAAAAGCCGCAGGAGCCACGTTTGATCAAGCCAACCAGGTGTACTTCATTGATTGCAACGCCAAGCCTGCAACCTTGGACATCACCATTGGATCCAACACCTACTCCATCCAGCCAGTCAACTACATCGTTGACGCCGGAAACGGACAATGCTTGTTTACTGCCTTCTCCTTTGACTTCGGAGGCTTCGGACCATCCTGGATCCTGGGAGACCCGTTCATCCGTCAGTTCTGCAACATCTACGACATCGGAAACAAGAGAATGGGATTCGCCCCGTCGCTTCAGAAGTAATCTGGATATTGTGGTTTTGTATGTACTATGTACTTGTATTTAACAATGAACATTGAACATTTCAAGGACTCTTCTTTATATTATGGTGAAGCAGTAGGGGCAGGTTGTAGAGAAGGAGCAAAACCCATTCGAAGATTTCCAAGATCATAAATGTTACAGTACTGCCTGATGAAAGGGTCTCCGAGCACCCAAGTTGGTCCGAATCCTCCGAAATCCATTGGGAAAAGAGCCATTAGACAAGTGCCATCCCCAGCGTCCACAATATAATTGTAGTGTTCAATCAAGTAGTCATGTCCTCCAATCGTCACACCTAGAGGTCCAGGGGTTGCATCACAGTCAATGATGTATGCTTCGCCGAGGATATCGTACTGAAACAAACAGTACATATAGCTCACAGTGGATAAGCGAAACTTACAGTAGCCCCTGCCTGTTTTGCCATCTCATCAATAACTACACTAGGACCTCCCAAAAAAGAAGTTCCAGTGTCTGAAATCACATCAACCACCTTGGCATTGAGGTACTTCCCAAGACGGAATCGATTCGCTTTGAACTGGAAATAGGTAGCAGAAGATAAGGGTTGATATCCAATCACTGGTCCGCAGTTTGTGGTGTCTATGGCTCCATAAGTAAACACTCCACCTCCGACACCAGATAAAGTACCACGATGCTCTAGAAACACAGAGAAGAGTGGTTGATCCAAAAGTCCTTGTTTGATAGCGTTGATAAGAGGAGGGACAACTCCGTCAACAGCGAGAGTTGTGAATGCCAAACCGAAGATTCCATCAGTGGTGTCTCTTTTGAAGTCCGTGGAGAGTTGGGTGGCGATACCAAATGTTGTGGATGGGATTGCTAACTGATCTTCTCCACTTGCTCCAATCTTCACCGTGTCCTTTCCAAGTATTCCTTTCGCAGCTCCAGAGCCGTATTGAATCGACCAGGATTGCCCGTTTTTGACGAATGTGGTGGAGGCAGAGGAGTCAAACTTGTGCTTTCCATCGCAGTTGGTTCTGAAGTTCATGATCAACTAGACACAGGAAATACGCCGCTTACATGCAAGAAGTTCCTGGAACCCAAAGATTAGCGGATCCAGTGTCTAGCACCACAATGAAACTTTGATCTGGGGTTCCAATGGTGATGTTTCCAAGGTACTCAAAGTCCGCATAGTCGTTTACCTGAACATTTTATTCAACTCACGAGCCTGTTTTGACCTATGCACGTACATTTTGCGGTAAACTTGCCAATTCCCAAGGATTCATCCTTCTTTGCTTCTCTAGGTACTGTTTATAAACCGGCCACTCTCCTGTCTTGATCATCTCAATCCGTTTTGATTGCCTCCAAATGATATTGCTTTTGTGGACTGTTCCAGACGCATCAGAAGCCAGGAACATCCAGCATATTAAAAATAGAAGTCCTGACTTCATAACTGGCTAGGAATAACGCAATAACTCAATTTCCCCGCTTCCCGATTCCATTTTATGTGCTGCAAGTGATTTTTGCATCATCCAACGGCCTCTTTGATTGATGATAAGAGCTTCAATTTGTCAAGCCGTAATTCTCAATGATAAAAACTTTGTTTGCTTTCCCTTCTCTTCCCCCTCTTTTCCTGATTATCAGAAACATCAAGATGAAAAACGAAGACGCGTGGAATAGTGGGTTGTGTCACTGTTTCATTAAAATATAGGTACATAAATAAGTGATACATATTTACTTCTGGAGCGATGGAGCGAATCCCATTCTCTTGTTTCCAATGTCGTAGATGTTGCAGAACTGACGGATGAACGGGTCTCCGAGGATCCAGGATGGTCCGAAGCCTCCGAAGTCGAATGGGAAGGCGGCGAAGAGGCACTGTCCGTTTCCAGCGTCGACGATGTAGTTGACTGGCTGGATGGAGTAGGTGTTGGATCCAATGGTGATATCCAAGGTTCCTGGCTGGGCGGCGCAGTCGATGAAGTACACCTCGTTGAAGTCATCATAAGTGGCTCCGGCGGCCTTGGCGAGTCCGGCAACAACGGCTTGTGGTCCTCCGAGGAAGGAGGTTCCGGTGTCAGAGATAACCTCAACGGTCTTGGTGTTGGAGTAGGTTCCGAGCTTGAATCCGGCGGCCTTGAACTGGAAGTAGGTGGCAGAGGAGAGTGGCTGGTAGGCGACGAGGGCTCCGCAGTTGGTGGTGTCGATGGCTCCGTAGGTGAAGACTCCTCCTCCGACGTTGTTCAGGGCACCTCTGTGCTCAAGCCAGACGGTGAAGAGTGGCTGATCGAGAAGGTTCTGGTTGATGGCGTTGATGAGTGGTGGGACAACTCCGTCGACGGCGAGGGAGGTGAAAGCGAGTCCGAGGATTCCATCAGTGGCGTCGTTCTTGAAGTCAGCGGAGATCTTGCTGGCGATTCCGAAGGTGGTGGATGGGATGGCAAGCTGAGCGTCTCCCTTGGCTCCGAGCTAAACAAGGGTTATAAGATTTTGACTTTAGATTTTCCATTCAACTTACTCTAACGGTGTCCTCTCCGAGGATTCCGGCGGCGTCTCCAGATCCGTACTGGATGGTCCAGGACTGTCCGTTCTTCACGAAGGTGCTGGAGGCGGTGGAGTCGAACTTGCTCTTGGTCTTGCAGTTGGTCCTAAATAGAAGATAATATCATCCAAACTTCCATTGCAAACAACTCACTTGCAAGTTGGTCCTGGAATCCAGAGGTTAGCAGATCCGGTGTCAAGAACAACGATGAAGCTCTGGTCTGGGGTTCCGATGGTGATGTTTCCGAGGTACTCGAAGTCTCCAAAGTCATTGACGTTTTGTGGGAGGTTAGCGAGGACTTCCGGGGAGGCGGCTCTCAAGTTTCTTTGGTACTCGAGGTATGCCGGGTAGGCTCCGGTGCGGATCATCTCGATCTTCTTGGATGGCCTCCATGAGAGCTTGTGTTGGTGGACTGCAGCCGACGCAAGGCCGAGGACGGCCAGAAGAATGAGGGTCTTCATCCTGAAAACGAGTACTGTACAAGTTGAAAAGGGAAAGTGAAATGAAGCCCAAAAGTCAATGAGAGTGTTGGATGGGAATCTGATAGTGCCGCGATGGGGTTTTATACTTGTTTGACAAACTCACGGGCGCACTGACGTAAGCCTAATTGGCTGATAAGAACCGCCTCCTTTTTCGGTTTGTACCCGATCGGTGCGCCGATTCTCTTATCAGCGGCCAGCTCGAAGAGCGAGAGAGCACGAGAGTCTTGTCGAGTATTCCGGCTTCTGGAAGTGGAGAAGAGGAGAAGGAATGGGTTGAAACCGTTTTATGACCGTAATAAGTGCGGTAATAAAGGTGTTAATGTGTTAATTGTTTGAGGGAAAGTTTTCGGGTCGAGTTCCGTGAGAGCCAGTTCCGTTTGGATGACATTTGCGTGACCTGATAGTGGATCAGAACCGGTACTCGTTTGATTTTTTATGGAGCTCAATATGGTTTATATTCTAGATGTTGGGATGACTGTAGTCCTTGTTCTTCAAATTGCCATGTATGAATTTTCTAGCAAAGCGAAGTTCAGACAGTAGGTCTTTGTCCTTTTCGATTTCCCCGTAAAGAAGAGCTTTATAGTGGCAAATCAGGAAGTGACCATGTTTTGCACCCTGTGGTTTTTGTTTTCATGTATCAGGTTGTGGTGTGTTTGTAGTGCAATCTTTGGACAGTTCCTTATAGTTGAAAGAGTTCCTTTTCTAGGCAAGATTGTAGCATGTGGCGTTGGTTGACTACTTATAGGCAAGTTGTGGCGAGGATTGTAGGTACACTTGTCTTGTTTTAAGTTTCAGTTGCTCAGACAGAGCTCTGTACTGAAAAGACTTTGCCAGAGCCAAATCGGTGACTCTAGAAACTTCTTTGCTTTATTTCTAACTCTCCAGTTCGTGATCATCTCTTGATCTTGTCTTGTTGATGCCCATCTCCACCTACACTCCAAAACCAACAAAACAAATTCCCCCTTCTTTTCAAAAAGTAAAGTACGCTTGTTGTTCTAAAACACATCACCTTCCAAAGTTAACTGACATCATTCCTCACCCACCATCTGCTACTTTCGCCTGTTCGGTTCCGTTTCCGTCCATCCATCCATTAGCAGACAGTACAAACATCTTGACCATCACGTGCCCTCCCCCCTTTTGCCTAGATGAGCCGGAACTGTGTATAAGCTTATAAGAAGCGTTATCACTTATCATTTTCGGATCAATCATTGCGTCAGAGTCACGAAATCGAGACGGGCTACATGATGCCATGTTACTTTGCGCTTTGAATTAGGTCATTTGAAGCGGAAAAAAATCAATCATTGGTCCGTATAGTCCAAAAATAAGACTTCTGTCCTATTATCATCATTTGCATCGTTTCTCTGGTAGTCACCAAAGAAAAATTTGCACAGTCGGCATAGTACAAATTTGAAAAAAAGAGGGAGAGAGTCCACGTCAGAGACACTGTACTGATAAGGACGACGTCAGCGTGGAAATCAAATAAAACAGCGAGCGATTCGGGAGAGACTTGCTTCTTATCTTGGCGAAAACTACGATTCCACTCAGTCTCATCTCTTTTTCTTCACTTTCCCTCCGCACTTTCGAGCTCTGTCCCCCCTTCCTAACAGTCCCATTTTCCAGGTATGCAGACCACCTTTGTCGCCCTTGTGGCCCTGCTGGGCGTCTGCTCAGCAGTGGTTCACCAGCACAAGCTGATCTACCGTCAGTCGCAGAAGATCCAGATGATCAAGCGCGGAGAATGGGGAGCCTACGTCCAGCACAAGGCCGCTATCCGTGATGCCAACCCGGCTGAGTACGCCAATGTCCCCCAGAACGTCAACGACTTTGGAGACTTTGAATACCTCGGAAACATCACCATCGGAACCCCAGGCCAGCCGTTCCTCGTTGTTCTTGACACCGGATCCTCCAACCTCTGGGTTCCAGGACCAACTTGCGAGTGAGTTTGTCCTTTTCTGCCTCTGTTGGACCCCTATCTTTCAGCTCTTCCTGCAAGGGAAAGAGAGTCTTCACCGAGGGAGCCTCGTCGACCTTCGTGAAGAACGGACAGGCATGGAGTATCCAGTACGGATCTGGAAACGCCAAGGGATACCTTGGAACTGACACAGTTGCTTTCGGAGCTGCTGATACTACCCAGCTTCCAGTGCCAAAGACCACCTTCGGAATTGCCACTCACATTTCCTCGGACTTCAAGAGTGTAAGTGAAAGGCATCAAAGATCACAAAGAACAGTTTCAAAAATAGAGCATTGTTATCATTGGAATTCGTCTTTCAAAAGCGTTTTGTTGATTGCTAACCAGTGACTGACTGTTCTGGTTGTGCACTTGACCTTCTGACCTGACCACATTCCACATTCCTCATTCCATCTAGACCATGCAAAACAAAACAAACCATGACATTTCAGGACGCCGCTGAGGGAATCCTCGGACTCGCCTTCACCTCGCTCGCCGTCGACCACGTCGTCCCACCACTCATCAACGCCATCAACCAGGGACTCCTCGACCAGCCAATCTTCAACGTCTGGCTTGAGCACAAGGGAGCTGCCAATGATGTCGGAGGAGGAGTGTTCACTTACGGAGGACTTGACACCACCAACTGCGGACCAGTGCTTGCCTACCAGCCACTCTCCTCTGCCACCTACTACCAGTTCGTCGCTGACGGATTCTCCCTCGGATCCTACTCAATCACCAAGAAGTACCAGGTCATCTCTGACACCGGAACCTCTTTCCTCGGAGGACCAAAGGCTGTTGTTTCTGGACTCGCTGGAGCCCTTGGAGCCACTTACCACGATGACGATCAAACTTACTACCTCCCATGCTCCACTTCCAAGGGACCACTGAACATTGTCATTGGAGGAAACACCTACGCCATCGACCCAGTCAACTACATTGTTGACGTTGGAATGGGAGACACCTGCGTCTTCGCCGCTTTCGCCTTCAACAACTTTGGCTTCGGACCAGCTTGGATCCTCGGAGACCCATTCATCCGCCAATACTGCAACGTCTACGACATCGGAGCTCAACGCATGGGATTCGCCAAGTCCCTCCAGGCCGCCAACTAATTTGAGAGACTCGGTGCTATGTGCCAATTGTTTTAGAATAAAGTTGTTTGGTGCTAATCTTCTCTGATAAGACTGTAGTATAGTTGAGGACAGAGAGTTCATTGGGAACAGTTTTGTTGATAAGTTCAGAGTGATCTCCTCGTTTCATTCGGAAAAGTACCATGGTACAAGTCGCGTTTTCTCTGTTCCTGATAGTCTCTTCTGTTCATTCTGCAGTATTCCATCATGACTTGATCTTCCGTGGCCCAAAAAACCGTCAACTAGTCCCTCAAAGTGTTAACGACGTGTGGGATTCTGAATACATCGGGATCGTCACTATTGGAAAGCCCTATCAAACTTTCAAAGCTCTGATCAACACCCAGACTTCTACGTTATGGATCCCGGCGCTAGAGAGCGAGTGAGTCCTTCAAAGTGGGGGCCTCGTTGACTCAATTTTCCATCTCTTTCAGCTCCTCTTGCAACGGTAAAACCCATTTCAACCCTAAGCAATCCGACACTTACCGAGAGACCGGAAGACTTATGGATCTCACTTACGGCCAGGGAACTCTTTTCAGTGACCGAGTATCAGGGTACATGGCTCAGGATCTAGTGACATTTGGAGCATATGAAGCGGCTCAGTTGAAGATTCCAAACAGCTTGTTTGGATTAGCATTGACAGTAACACAAGGGTTTAGTAATGTAAGAAAACAAACGCTACTGTTATAAAATCTGTGTTCCAGGACACAAACATCGACGGGGTTCTTGGTCTCGGCCCCTCTAAAAACTACGATGGTGTTTTCCTCTCTCCACTTCTCAACGCCATCAAACAAGGCCTTCTAGACTATCCTCTCTTTACTGTCTATCTAGAAAAACATGGCCCCTCTAGCAATGTTCCTGGAGGTCGGTTTACATATGGTGGCATTGATACCGATAACTGCGGTCCTGTGATTGATTGGCTCCCTTTTGTAAGCTCTGTCAGCTATGAATTCATGGTACGTATTCGTTAGAAGGGCTTCTTCTAATCCAGAGAGGTTCAGATCGATAGTGTAACTCTTGGAAACTACACATTGACCCGCAGAATGCAAGTTGTCTCTGATACCGGCACCCCGTTTATTGCTGCTCCGTTCTACGCTCTTCAAGGGATTGCAGCGGCCCTTGGAGCAACCGTAAGTGTTTTCTATATGACATTTCCGATGATTAGAAGAACTTTCCAGTACAACAACTCCACCAAAAGCTACTATGTGCCTTGTGACACAAACCAGGGAAACTTTGACTTTGTAATCGGATCCCGAACCTATTCAGTCGATCCCAAGAACTACATCATTGACATCAATCAAGGAAACACCTGTCTTCTAGCCATTTCTGGGTTGAGTGGCTATGGAATGGGACCAACGTGGATACTCGGCACCCCGTTTATGAGACAATTCTGTCATGTTCATGATATAGGGAATTGGCAAATGGGACTAGCAAAAAGTCTACAGAAGTTGTAACACATTAATGAAGATTCTTTATAAGGTAGAAACACGTGAAGGAGTGCCGGGATGAATGGAGAATTTACTAGAACGATCTGAGGAAAAGTCCAGGGCGTCTAGAATGGCTCTTCGAAAACTTCCAATGCAAAATAGAGCAATAACAGGTTCAATCAATGGGTAGACTGCTAAACTTCCACTTGTCAAATTGCCAAGGTACGGGATATCCTTTCCGAATGCCGGGAGAATAGCGAATAGAGCCACAGGGGTGTACATTGTGATCATGGGGATCACTGTCTGAAATCATGGATGTATTGGGCATCTCTGACCAGCTTACTTGTATAACCAACATCTTGAAAAGTTGCCTATTCACATCAGTTGTTTTCTTGCTGAAATGTAGTTTGACCTCGTTCATCTTGCCGAGTATCTGCCATGCACAAAACACAATAATGAGGAAGGAAATTATCTGAATGAGAGAGTGAGAATGAGTCAATTCATCTAGACAGAGAGAACTCACAATTGTACCTGTACACGTCGCAGACGCCGCCACTTCCGTCATCCGCCAATGAATCGTTTCAGTCTCTGGATCACGACTCCAATACATTGGACCGACTAGTGGGATTGAGTAAGAATCCACGTGAAAACAAGTGGCTAGTTCTTCCTCAAGGTAGAGCATCTTTTCCGGGGAGTTGGGCATCCAGTGGAAGAAGCAAAAGTGCCAGACGACAAGGTTTATAGCAGATGGAATGAAGATCAGGAAGATCTTGCCACCTTCAAGATGACGAAGCAAGTGGGTTCTACACAACGCCAAGTATCTGTAGACAAACTGGCAAGCTAACAAAGAAGCCACTAATCCCGATAGAACACAATGAAGACTCGTGAAAAACTCTCCGACAACTTTGGGCATGTTGAAAAAGTTGCTGTCCATGAACACGAAAAACATGGATCCCTTCATATGCGCCACAGGTTGCACTAACAGCTCCACCATTGAATAAAACATGGAGATCAATGTGAAGACTAACATTGCATGTCTATAATAGCCTAAAACCCTTCCGGGTCTTGAAACAATCAACAGAACCAAGATGGAGTTTAGGAATTGGGCACCGACGAATCCGGCGTAATGGAATAGGTGGAGGTAGTAGAAGAGATGGCTGTTGCATGTCATATTGTTGGCCTAGAATGAAAGAGGGGGAATACCAGAGTACTTACTTCATCTGACGCTAAAAACACAAAACAACGAGGTGAGGTGAGTCGGTTCGGACCGCCCATCAAGCACAAAACCAGAGGGAACAAAGTAACATGTAACAGTTGCAAAAACGGAGGAGGGGGTGTTTTGATATAAGAAATAAGAGGATAATGTTGGTATCATTGAGTTCTTAATGGTTTTCCTGAAACCAGAAGAAAAAACCACCCTAAAACAAGACAGAGAACATTCGACAACAACCCATTGAAGCAGAAGGCGTAGTTCTAATCTAGGCTAATTTCCGAGTTGTGTTATTATGGTAATACACTTTTTATATGTTCATTCAAGCCAGGAGAGTATATACACAGATATTTCGCAATCCTACCAGTAATCTTCAAAAGATTAGAACGCAACACAAACTTCATTGTTGATACCCTGAAAGACGAGTTGCGGCGGAACTTGGATGGATGAATCCTTGAGCTCGACGGCTTCCAGGGCAGTGGAGAATGCCTGAAATTTGTATCATTGAGTTGCTATTCTTTTCTTATCTCTTTTCTAAGTTTCAACTAACCAAAAATAGCCCTCCGGAAGCTTGCAATACAACTTATTGCAATGATCGGTTCTATAAATGGATACACAGCCAAACTGCTACTGGTCAAGTTCCCCAGATACGGGATATCCATGCCAAATGCCGGTAGAGTGACAAAAAGAGCTACCGGGGTGTACATTGTGATTGCAGGGATAACTGTCTGAAAGAAAACTTCAAAAAGAAGAGTCTACGTCTCAGAACCTGTATAGACAACATCTTGAAGAGTTGTCTGTTAACATCCATTGTCTTCTTACTGAAATGCGTCTTGGAGCTCTTTATTTTTTGGAATATCCGGAAGGCGCAAAACACAATTGTGAAGAAACAGGCCATCTGAAGAATGACAGAGATCATACCCAACATTCAGAATCGTTTTCATTGACTCACAAGTGTTATTGTACAACACACTGACGCCAACACGTCTACCGGATGCCACAGAATCTCTCCATTTGAGTCACGAGACCAGTACATTGGGCCGACAAATGGGACAGAGAAGGAATCCACGTGGAAGCAAGAAGAGAGCTCTTGTGCTAGATATAACTGTTTCTCGGGGGTGTTGGGCATTCCGTGAAAGAAGCCGAGGTGCCAGACAGTGAAGACGAAAACGGCGGGGAAGAAGATGAGCGAGAGACGTTTTCCTTGGAGGTAGTGGAGGGTTTGGGTTCTGGAACAAGGAAACATTAGGACTACTGGAACATCTGATCTCTGAAAGTTTTGTACGCGGAACTGAAAACTGAAGTCTGAAATATCTCACTTCAAGCAGAAGATTGAACCTTTCCGTGCGATCACTCAAGATCATCTTTCCCATCATGTCTACTCTGCCCCATTTCACTCTCCAATGCACCCAGCTGACGCTGCACTGACTTTGGCTAGTGAACCCTTATTTGATCTGGTTTTGATCTGGTTTTGAGCTACATAGTGACTTTGATTCTGATGTCTAATCAGGTTTTAGAAAGTCAAAAACCATTCATCTCTTACCTGCACAGAGCCAGATATCGGTAGAGAAATTGACACGCTAAAAGGGCGGCAACGAATCCGGAGAGGACGCAGTGGAGGCCTACAATCAAAGAATGAAAGCAGCTCTCATAAAACCAAACGCTTACAAGTTAGAAAATGACCAAGAGGCTTCGGAAGGGTGAGAAGATGAGAGTCCATGAAAACAACAAACATTGAACCTTTTATGTGAGCGACCTGGAATAGGGATAACAGTGTTCCTAACAGATTAACGTATCCTCTGAAAACTCACCGGCTGCACCAGGATCTCAACAATCGAATAGAGCATGGAACACATTGTAAAGACCAACATTGCCCATCGATAGTTTCCCAGAAAATTCTCGGATCGGACAATGAGAAAGACCAAAACAGAGTTGAGGGACTGTGCTCCAACGAATCCGACGTAGTGGATCATATGCAAGTAGTTGACGAGTTCCATGGCGCAGGTCATTTTGATGGGAAGGTTTGGAAGGTTTCTAGAAAGTTATGTATAATGAGGAAGAGGAGGGCTCAAAAAGCGAGAGAAGACGTGCAAATAGAAAGAGACATTTCGTTCTCTGTTTTGACTCGAAAACCACTGGAATCAGACCATGAGAAGAGTTGTACCGTAACGCCTCTTTCCGGGTCTTTGTGTTTTTATGTGACACTAATGGAAAAGTGTACAAAACGAGAGGAAAATGTTATTTTTGAGATTTTTTGATATTTTCACGACAAATTCGATCCAGAGTCCGGTTCAGAATCAAAGTTATGTGGCATAGCAGAGAATGGCGTCAGAGTGGGTAGACTCTGCAAACTGCATTGGCATTCGTGGAATGATTAGGTGTCAAGTGCCAAGGATCAAGCAGGTTCTAGTGCAAAGTTGATCGGGCACAATTCTCATGCTCCAGGTGTCTAGAGAGAGTAATGGATGATAAAACTAGTCAAAAAGTAATCAGGGGAAGGGGGCTTCTTGGAAAGGAAACAAGTGGTGGGAGAGGTAGACAGGAACTATCATGGTCAGGTGGTCAAATTTGGTTTGAAGATCCTCTTTGATTGAGCAGAGATCCTCGTCTCCTCGTCAGTTCGGTGCTTACCTACTTTTATGAATGGGAGGTTATGACTAAGGTCTTCAATCTTTGAACTAGCCTCGTTAGGCTGGTATTGAAGGAAGAATCAAACCTTCAAACCTCAACTTTTTCCAAGGACTACATTGAAGTATGTGACACAACTACTTTCTGCTCTATTCCAAACTCAATCCTAATCCAATAAAGATTGTTAGAGTAGGAGTAGGCAAAAACAACTAAACACCTAACGAAACGAAAGGGGAGCATGACGGGATATGACAGATCAGGAAAGGTGTTGAGCAAATGATCAGCTTGACTTTTTCAGAACGCGTTTCACTCCACCGCAACTTCAATTTGATCTTCGAACTCATCTAGGTTTATCTGTCGGTTTCCCATGAACAAACAGTGTACAATCTTTATGATAATGTGAATTGAGTAACAAGTAAAGCTTTCAAAACACCCGCAACGCATTGAGTTAAGCGAGACGCGCACACAGTCGGTAAGGAGAATCACAAGGCGGAAAGGAACACAAAATGACATGAAATGGAGAGATAAAGAACGCGGCTAACATTGATAAGGTGCAGAAAAAAGAGAAAGATCGAAAACAATATGACAGTTATTCAAAATCCTCAAGAGTCTTCTCTGACTCCGGGGCTACTAGAGCACTGGATTTGGTGATTTGAAGATGATGCTGCTTGGAGTAATCCCATTCTTGAACCTCTCCGGATCCGTAGAAGAGGAAAGTGATGGCTCCGGAAGCGGTGGCAAAGGCGTAGATGGTCAGGATCTTGCTCCATTCATCAGCGGTTCCGACTGTTTTGTAGTAGGAGATCAGGAGAGGGGCAGACATGCGGCCGAGGAATCCTGGAATCAAAAAATGACTATTCCCATGTTCAACAAGATCTATCTTACCAATAACAGTACTCAAACTCGTCAAAACTCCAATATGAGACGGAGCAACTGAGAGGAGAGATGTGTAGAAGCCAGAGATCGAGAGTCCGAAGAATCCAGAGACACAGCTGAGAAGCACTAGGGCTTGGTAGGGGGTGGAGCAGTTCATGAAGGTTAGGAAGAAGCAGGAAACGGCGATTCCCATCATGGAAGCAAACTGGGAGAGTTTGACGGTTCCAGTTGGGGAGAGGATCTTCTTATGCCTCAATTTGTCCATAAGGAAACCCCAGATGAGTTTGGAGATCAGGTTGGAGACGTGTGGGATGGCGGAGTAGAATCCGTTCTGAAAAGAAACAAATTCAACATGAACCCATGATTTGAGGGACTTACAGACTGCACATCAAGCATCAAAACATCCTTAAAGTAGACTGGAATGTAGACAAAGATCAAGGCGATCATCATGTTTCCAATGACACTGTTGTACATCAGACACCACATCATCTTCGACGAAAGCATCTCTCCCCACGGAGTCTCTGTCTTCTTCTTTCCACTTGCAATATGCTTCGGAGGATTCTGGTTGGCCAGGTAGTCAAGTTCTCGCTTGTGAATCCATCGGGTGTTGTGCGGGGAGTTCCGAACAGTTAGATGCCAGATGATCAGCCAGGAGACTCCAAACAGACTGCCGCTGTAGAAGATCGAGGACCATCCGAGGGAACTCGCGCATAGCTCTGCCACCAGGACATTTCCAAACATCCCAGAGAGTTGATTCCCCGCTGTGAACACAGAAGCAGCCAGACTCTTCTCATTCACCGGGATCCACTTGGTCACCATGGAGTTCAGGGCGGGGATCAACATGGTCTCGCTGATTCCCATGAAAAAGCGACTCAAGAAGGCACCTTGGGCTCCAAAGTAGGTGGCAAGGGTTGGCATGAGGAAGGAGGAGACGGTGAGGGTGGCAATGGCGATGGAGAGGATATGACGGGCCGAGAAGCGATCAACGAGGACTCCGGCCGGGTAGGAGAAGAGGAATCCACCGAAGAAGGCCGCCCAGACAACGTTGCTTTGCCAGTTGACAGACCAGATGAAGGTGCCCTGGAATAAGGTTTCTTGGTCTCATATAACTCTCTACTTTTTCGAAAAGATCAAGGAGATCTCTCTTTTTCATTCTGTTCTCCTACAAACTTTTGAAGGCACTCGGATTTTGATTTTGACAAATTCTGACCAAAACCAAAGAGAGCAGACTACAAACTACGAAAACTCACTCCATAATCCACAATTTTCTTTCCCTGCAGTTTCGTACAACTCGGACCATCTCCATTTGTCGTCTCCAAACTCTCATTCCCCATCAACGTCAGCAACACCGCTTCGCCTCCCTCGACTTTACTAGTTCCACTGAAACACTCTCGTAAACACCTTTTCCTTTCATCATCTTCTATTTCTCACTTGGAATTCATCATGGCGACGGCGGTGGAGTTGCACATACACGACAGCGATAATCCGATGTGAGCGGTCATTTGACACATGCAGAAAAACGCGTACATCAGCATGAGCACGATGTGAAGGCGGCGCGAACGGTAGTGGAGGAACGCTGCAAATTTGGGGTTTAGGCTCTAGGTTCTAAGGTCAGAAAGGAACTCACGATGATGCTGTTTCTCTGGCGCCGTTCCATCTTCAACGGTTGTCTCCATTGTAGTGGAGCAGAGAGCAAAGGCAGCTGCAAAATGAACAGGTGATTTGTCAGGTAGGCAAGGGAAAAAAGAAAACGGGGGAGAGATATGAGGTCGGGTCAAAGTTTTGTTTAGTTTTAGAGCACACAAAACGATCAGCTCTTGCTTTTAGTGATCTGAAAAACAGGAAAAGCGTCAAAATTCTATGACATGTAGCGGGGAGCTGATAAGTAGGTTGCTCCTCTTGAATGAACTGATAAGAAAAAGAAGAAAAAGATCACTACAATATAGCACTTTCACTTTTTCCTAAAGGTTTGAGGCTCTTTTAAGTTCAACTGAACTCAACCGCAACCGGAAGGGATGTGTGACGAAATGTTTCGAAAGTTTTTCGCCCCGTGTTATGTCGCACCCAGAGAATGATGACAAAGAACGGATCGGGCCCGAGAGGGTGGACACAAAAAATGCAGAGAGCACACAGAGCAGCCGCCGACGGACTCATGCACGTTTGCTTTGCTCAGGCAAGTGATGATGATGATGAAAAATTGATGGACGCGGAATCGGAAAGAGGCGGCGAAACGAGTGTGTAAACGGCACGGGGAACCAAAAGTATCAGTTTTGTGGTTTTCTTGGTTAGAGCAAAGTAGAACTCCTTGAAACTAACAAATCAAAGGTTCAGAACCTTTCTGTTTTATACTATTCCTCCTCCTTTTCCTTCTTTGAAATGCAGGACAAAAGGAACAATGAAATGAACGAGAAAAGAGAGGAAGAACTGAAAGAAACGAAACGTCAAAGATGATAACAGGAAAATGAGAAAGGAAAGAGAAGTGAACTCGAAAGAGGCAAGCAATTAGAAAAAGGAAAAAAAGCTTAGAACTGGGAACCTAGATAAGGAGAAACGTCACGGGAAAGAAAACGAGACTGTCTGGTCTGGTTTTTTGACCGAAAAGTAACAGACACGAAACTTGGTCATAAGCTCCGAGTTTAAGCTTCTAAGCAGCAGGAAATTGGAAATTGAGAACTGGGGAAAACAGGGGAAAAACAGGAAAACACCTACGCTTTGAGGATGATGACAAATTGAGCAGGCCAGTGAGCTGAGGAAGATTCTGTGACCAAAAGAGAAGCAGTTTTGTGACTAGTGTGTGCAACGTGGAGATGGCTTATCATCAAAGTTCAACGTGTTGTCAATTAGAGAGCAAGGTCACGTTCTTTAGTACGTTTATCAGAGTGATTTTCAAAGAATGTTTTTGATATTGATCTAGTGCCCGAACTCTCTGGTTGGGAGAGGAACAGTTGTTATCATTTTTTATGCTGCTGAGGGTTTTTTGAGAGGTTTCTGATAGTTGGGGAATCAAAAGTCAGGGTTATGGTGTAGTGGAACACAGAGAACACAAGGGGGCAGGAGCACCTGATGGTTTGTCATTGTTGATTTCCAACTTGGTGGTCTGAAGAGCAAGCGCGCATTGTCCTACTTTGAGGTGTTGTTAGCTGATTTGGAGCAGAGCTACAGTAGTCAAAACTTGATGGGAGTATTCTATAAGGTTCCTAGTTTGTTAGAGCACATTTTCATCTTTCGAAAAAGTGACCTGATCAAGGGTAAACAGGCCACAGTGGGCTTGGGAGCAAGCGCGAATTGTACCATACTTTCAGGTGTTCTCAGCTGATTTGGAACGAAGCAACGAGTATCTTGAACCAAATAAAACTAGTTTCACAGTCTTGAATTTGGTAGAACACACTTCCAACTCTCTAAAAAGTACCATAACTCGGGGTAAACAAGCTACAGTGATCTGAAAAGCAAGCGCGCAAGCGCAATGGACTCTACTTTGAAGTGTTACAGTAACCATGGATTTATGAGAGCTTTTCTACAGTGTCTAGGCCACTAAAGATCATTTCCCTCTTTCCAAAAAGTACCCCAAAGTCTCTCCTAGACAGGAAGTCTGTGGGTGGGAGGACGGACTCTTTCTATTTTTGGCGCCCCTTCTCATCCAATTTTCACTGGTCCCCTACCAGTCATCCGTCTCCTCTTCCTAATGCTAATTTCATTTTGAATCCCCATTTCCCCTATTTTTTTGACGTCATTACATAGTCCGAAGTGAAAGTGAAAACTTTTCAAAAATGCAACCTCATAAGCCTATCAACTGATAACTACTTGGAAGGGAAACTGGGCCTAGGCGACGGAAACTGGAAAAGGAGGTGCTTATGAGTTATGACTTGGCTTGATTAAATGCGTGTTTGTGGCAAAGTAATCAGTTATCAGTGAAGTTTGATTGATTGGTATGGAAACATGGAATCTGGAGATTGGAAACTGGATACAAATTGGACAACAAATCGAGATTTGACATGTCACAGAATTGCCTTGGAAATGAGAAGAAAATGAGAAGAAAACGATCAAACTCGCAGCAATGACCATGTTTGACTAACAGCTTTTGCCGTCGTTTTTCTCGTTTTTCGCCTGATTCAGCAACTTTGAAAAATGAAGGTGGAGTTGATAAGATTATAGTTCTTGTCATGGTATAGTCACACGGAGGATTAGAACGACTACAGGTGATGTGTATAGTGAGGAAATCGACATGTCAGGTACATCAAAAACACAGAAAAGCACTCCGAAATCCAAATACAAAACAACAAAACAAACGGCTCCCTTCAAGTGTCTAGTACTAAAGCGCTATTTCGAGAAAATTGAAAACACAGACGGAAAAGAGGAGAGCGGAGGGCGGAGGATGACGCTATGAGCAGGAAGTGCTTCGGGTGCATGTGTACCCACTGCTCTCTGGCTCCTTCTCTCCGCGACCCCAGAGTGACCAGTGGGCTCGGTGAGCTTTTGCTTTGAATTGCCGATTAGACGTCTTTGTTTTCTTGACAGCTTAGCCACTTGATTGGCTTCTTTTCAATGTTTTTTGGGAGCGAGAAATGGTGAGGATCGATGGGGAACAAATGATCAACTCCAACTAATATGGGAATGGGAAAGTGACATGAAAGAGGGAATGTGTGTGTGCAGCTGGCAGGCACAAATTGTACTTACTTTTGCAGATTGAATGCACTTTTTGTAGCGGTTAGGGCAGAGAGCAGAGAGATGGGAAAAGAGAGTAAGGGGAGGTTAGGAAGGGTTGCTAATTGGAAAAGGAAAAGGTCCTTTTCTCTTCAGAAAATCTATCGAAGGTCCAGTGTATCTGGATGAATTACACTTGCTGATGCCCTTTCCACCTTTATACCCAATTTTCCGTAATTCTAGAATGTTCTGTAACCTTTCGAAACCTTTTAGGTAAACACTAATTACATAGAGCCCCATTTCCCAATCAGAGAAAAGAGACACAGAAACATAGAAGATTCCGGATCATTTTCCCTTGTTCTTTTGGGAAACAGACTTTGTACACTGACAAATCAAACACACTTTATTAGATATCCAGAAGCCAAAAAGTCATCGATTCAAGTGTTCACTAAACAACATCTCACAATCCTCTTCAACATGATCCACATGACAAATTGACCCTGAGATCTCGTTCTCGGCTATTAGAACCACCAAATTGAGACTCGGGTTTGCAAGTTCAAATTGGAAAGTGTGAAGGAACTTTGAGGTGAACCTGAAATCCAAAGTTTGAGCGTGATAATGGGGTACAGAAGTGGTTTACCCTTCAACGCCAATGTTGATCGGAACTTCTTTGCTAGAGATTTTGAAGCCAGATTCCGATGCAGTTTTACATTGAATCTTTGCAAGGACACTCGGGGCATCGAAAGGATTCATGGTTTGTATGTGGAAGAATGATTCTCGAGGAAGGTCTCGAGATAGGAAGTTCTAAAGAAAGCTGGATGATTGAAGTTTTACAGAGCTTCTCTTACTTCAACACACCTCCAAGCATCCTCCGCTCCCAACTCCTCTACTGTTGTGGAAAACTGCTCTGCATTGAAAAACTCGGCAACAGGGATATTGTTGAGTTTATCAATCATCAGGCACTTGCATTTTTTCCATTGCTCTGTTCTTGCAATTCCACAGATGTCAGTGACATTAGAGATTATCAAAATTTCCTCTAGGATCGATGAATCAAAGGATGAGAGCACTTTGATCAAATGCTCTTCTTCCATATCCATTTTGATGTTCAGCTTTGTGGCTCGGATGCTGTTCGGATAACGCTCGCATGCACATGCCAACGTTTCGACTAAACTGCTTATTCTTTTTTCATCTACCGTTCCTTCCTGTGATATGGAAAGAGTGTTGATTGTGAGAGAATGATTAGAAACTGCTAGAAGCCAAGTTGAAATAGATGAATTGATATCTCCAGAATGAGCGAAGATATCTGTTCGGAAGCGGCCTTGCTCGTTTTGAGTTTCAATTTCTCCTTGATTATTAGAATGGAATTTTACAGTGCATTTCGGCAACTGGACAGTTGAACAGGATTCAGCGATAAGGAGATCAACATAGAAGTTGTCGTCTGATGAGCTGGAGTTTCAGTTTTTTTTACTGCTTCCAAATGAAGATTTGCTTACCTTTTATAGTTTTCAATGGAATTTCGAATCGCTTTTTGAATGTGTTCAGGAACTTTACTAGATGAGAAAGACATTACTAGCTGGGCTAGTTGTAAATAGATATGCAAAAAGTCAGTTTCAAAACCTAAAGGAGTTATGAAATATGCAGCAACATGAACAGTGTGAGACGCAGGATGTTGAAGAAAATCGGGAAAGGCAAAAGAAGTTCAAACAACCAAAAAACATATTGGAACCTAAAAATAACATGTCAGGTTAGAAGGAAAATGTGTTTTGGTAACCTAGATGGTCCAATGAGCCGGAATCGTGTTCACAGGAGACGCATCTGGTGACCTAGATAAACAAAGAACTCCAAGTTAGTGATCAACTCTATGATGGGATTTCACAACACACATCAAACTTCAATGTAGGTTGATCCTATTCAAGCCAAAGACTCGTCATTCTGCTGAAAGAGAGGTAATTTCTGTTGGATTCATGCTTTTTGAAAATCAAGCTAAATCGAGTTTGTTTGGTGGTCCAAAGGATCATCTTTCACAGGATCGTGACGCTTTCAGTTGTTTAGCATTTGGATCCTGAATCTAGAGGCAAGTTGTCTGCAATAAGTACATCATTTTGTTCCAGACTTCCCGTGAATTCTGCTAGACCGCCTTGCTTCTATAAACACGTTCATGTACCCAAAACAAAACACCCTAGACCCTATTTCGTTCGATCTCTTCCCTCCTCATTGCCAGGTCAAAAAATAAAAAGTTCGGGCACATTTCAAAGTAACACCAGCTGATCCCAGGGGATAATTGCAGAGTACGCGTCTCGTCTAATCACCTTTCCCCGCCTCTCCTCCTTGTCTACTGCATTCCTCTTGACTCACCTTCAGTCTCCTCGGAATATATCATCCAGTCTGCATCCCTAATCAGTGTGTTTTTCTCGTTTTTGGTAAGGGGAATAATCGCATGTTCTGTCCTGGTTACGAAGAAGAGAAGCGGATGGGCGGTTTGAAGTTTTGAACTCGATTCTGATTGTGAGATTCTGAAGACTCAAAATCGACGGCGACAAGTCATTTTTGGAAAGGTTACTGATTGCACTTGTTGAACTCTGCAAGTCTTTTTCGGTGCTTTTTTTGAGTCGTAAAGTATCCAAAAAGGGTTCCTGGTAATGACATATGTCTCTAGATGTAACGAACTGAAATACTAACTAGCAAAGTGTCTTCCGTTTTTTGGTTTTGTGGTAAAACCTGCAATACGGTCAGCTACTTTCTAGATCTTGTTCTTTGAAACTTTCCTACTATATTTAGATTTCTAAGAACTCCTTTCCTTTCCTTTCCTTTTGTTTTCCTTTTTCCTTAATGAACACAAAAAACACCTCCCCCATCGTGAGAAAACACCAACAACAAGTCCCCTTTTACTTTCAGCATGTTCACCATCAAATTCGGTGTAACCCTGCTCTACAGTATCCCATCAATGATCATGTACCTTCTCACAGTTCTAATGGTTCGCAGGTTTTGGAAGGACTTTTCAGCTACGTTTTCAAAGCTTTACATTGCGTTTTTTGTCTTTGTAAGTCCCCAGAATCCTTTGAACTTTATGGAGTTCGTTTTTCAGAACAACATAACCTTCTTCAACTCGTTCATCACAGTCCGAGTGCCACAAAACACCTGCGGAAACTGCACAATGTCGCTTCTTTTCAAAGCTCACACCTCTCAAAATCTCTCTTGGTTTCCTTTAAACGTTTTCTATTTCATTCACTACAATATGGCTTATATACAGTTTTCCATGATCTTTCTGACTTCTCTAAACAGGTTTTCAATGATCTTCTGGATCAAAACTTATGAGAATGTAAGATAAGCTTTACCTGAAAAAGAAAGATGATGTCAGTTTCAGGTGTGGAACAGAATCTTCGTAATAGTTGTCGTGGGCGTTGTGATTGTGCCAATTCCCTTGACACTGGATGTTCTGATCAACAAGACCTATTATGTTTACACCGAGTCATTGGATTGTTATACTGTTGGGAGTACCATGGATCGTCAAGTGACATATAATCGTTTGCTAACCTATATAGCGATTGTCACCATTCTAACCGCCATCGTGAACATCGCTTCTTTCTACAAACTCTCTTGCTTAGCCAGCAAGATCTCGGCAGCTGAGAGGAATCTGCTTTTTGTCAGTGGGAGTCTGTTTATAGTGCAGCTAGTTGCCGATGTTAATACAGTAAGGTTTCCCGGTAATTTGTATGTTATTTTGAACTTTTTAGACCATCAACCGAATAGCTGTAAACGACAGTAACAAAGACACAGTTTGGGCGAAGATTGCAGTGACTCTGCTGCCTTATGTTAGCGATGGTTTGACACTTATACATCCTTGGATGTTCCTGGCGTTTAGTACAAAGGTTTGGCTACTCTTTTTGCTGCTTAATGTCTCGATTTTCAGGCTAGAAAAGGATTTGGAAAGATGTACATGCCAGGTAAACATTCGACGACAACTGGCCCAACATCCGTGCAGGTGTTTTCAGTGACACAGAGGAAGAGTCACGTGGAGAATAGGCAGCATTGATTAGGTTTTAAGATTAAGAGAATAAATATTCATTATGAATCCCGACTGTCTCTACCCCTTAATTCAATCTGTACACAATCACATTCTCATGGGTCTGTCGAGTACGACGATACGCGGAACCATGTAGAAAACGAGCAGGAAGATGATTGGCGCTGCAATGAAGACGCAGAGAAAACAGCCGGCGAAGAAGTTTCGACGGGACGGAACCTTGGATTGGGAAGTTGTAGATGTTGAGGAGATACTGCCTTGTTCTGAAGTTCATGAGTGATTAGGGGGTAAATTGTTGAGTCATTAGACTAGCACTAAAGTTGTACTGGAAACGGAAAACAAGTAGAACATGATGTTGATCTCTTTTCTTACATTAGCTAATCAACACTCACTAGATCTCGACGAGTAACTCGGCGGTGGACTGTGACGTTTCGCATAGTTTGTGTGGAACGGCGGTGCATTTCGATTGAAGAACATTGTCATGTCTGGGTCGTGAATTGCGGGATTTAGGGAGGTACTGCAACATTACAAATAGTCCAAATCTATCCTCTAGAAGCTTGTTACGTACTTGTACATTTCCGGAATCTCATTCTCCAAATCGATCGATGTATACCTCGGCAGCGGCGCTTTACTCTTTGAACGAACGGATTGCGGCGGGAGGGGAGTGCCGTCTGGAGTGGTGTTGGCACCCCCGGAGTTGTTCGTTGTGCCGTCGGGCATCGGAGGGAACTTAATACGGTGAAACGTCGGTCGAACCATCGATTAGCAGTGGGAATATTCGATGGAGAAGAGGGGGAAGAACAGGGAGAATGGAGGAATGGAGAGGGAGACAGTTCAGTTCAGAAAAGAAGGAAAGCAAGAGTGTTTGGACGGGTGCGTCCGGTGTTTATGAGCGTCTTGGGAAAAAATGGAATGGGGAAAAAGGGTTTCTTCTTTTGTTTTATGTTTTGACTGAAAATCTTGAAAACAATGCGTGCATTGAAATGGGAAAGAGATAGCGCGTGTGCAACAGAAACAGCGACTGTGGAAATCATAGGATATCAAGGTTAGAATAGAAGATGATAAAAAGTTGTAAACTACAAAGTTGTAGGCCGTGTAAAGGTGATAAATTTTGTAGTGGACAACTTTCCAATACCTTCAAAACTGGGTGAGTTATGAAGAGAAGAAGTAGAGCAACGTTTAGAGCCTGGATCGCACACAGAAGAAAAACGCGCATGGGAATCAGTTGATATCTAGGTTACGGTAGGAGATATCAAAAAGTTGTCAATCACTAACTTTTAGCTCACATTAAGAGGATAAAATTTGTAGTTGACAACTTTTTGTTATCTCTTATTGTTCTCGAGATATGATTAGAGCAAAGTAGGTCAACGGATAGGATCCTCAGCCAACTCCAAGCGTATGCAAAACACAAACGAAAAACAGTCGAAAAGTCAGCAGATCTCCTCGAAAACGTGAGAAAACATCGCATACCAGCCAGCCAACGCAATAATCCCACTGTAATATGGGGAGCGAACATTTCATGAAACTCACTCGCAAAGCGTTTTCTCGTTTTGTGCCTCCCTCCCCCTCTACTTTCCATGATCCATCTATTGAAACATAATACGATTCGGAGAGACTTTGGGCGGCTGATCAAACCGAAATCGCTTTCATATCCGATAGCACACGAGGTCTATTGTTGATGAGTGTTGCGTGTGTTGTGCAGCAGTCAACTTTGGGGAAATGACGGGGGAAAAGGGGAACGGAAGAAAGAGAATTGGGGAAGAGGAAGAGATGTGTACTGTAGAGGGTACTGGTTACGGAATATTTGCATAGACAGGGAACCCGTTCTTGACCTATTTTGAGAAGATTTGTCATCGTCATCGTTGTATACAAGAATAAGAAAATGACAATTGTTTATTCTCATGAACTGAACAGAAATTGCTTGCTGGGTTTCACTCTTCACTCTGGAAGGTTCTTATAGTCCCCGATGGCCTTGTAGTTGAGACGAAGAGCCGTGGTCCCATCATCCGGCTTCATCACTTCACGGCCTTTGGAGTCGACGATTTCCGAATAGGGCATCTCTTTCAGACACTGAAACAAGGCTTTAAAAGTTGTTACGAATCCCAATTCACCTTGAAGCCAGCCTTCTTGAGAAGACGCTGATTGGCGAGAGAGGAAGTCTCCGAGATGACGCCGCCAATGTTGTACTTCTTCAAGTTGCTCATTGTCATGTTCTCCGTGATAAGTCTCGTTGCAATGCCCGATCGGATGAATGGTTTCGCAACACTTCCAATCTCTCGGTGAAGGACGGCGTCGACGTGTGGTGGAGCCACTTTCCAGAAGTTTGAGTGAGCCTTGTTCAGGAATTGCACTAAAGTACACGTTTTGGTTGCCTCGCAGTTTTACCTACCAAAAAGCCGAATGGGCTCCGATGCGCCATCCGATCCAAAGTCAGCTCCATCAACCGGATCCGTACGATTCCAGACGGAACTCAGAATACACGCGGCCAGTTTGCCGTTCGGTTCGGTGACGATCGTGGAGAATGGGAACTCGAGACAGCGATCCACGCTAGTTGTGTACAACCCGGTCACAGTTTTCGGGGTCATTTTCAGAGCCTAATCACTGCAACTTTAGAGGGATCCTGCTTGTTTTGACTTACTCTAGAACATGGTTCCTCCTTGATAAAGTGGTCGAACAGGAACTGCAGGACACGATCTTTGTCCTTGGGCTGAGCAACACGGAACACGAATTTGCTCAGTTGAGACATTTTTCAAAACTGATCCGCTGATCCAAAGTCTGTTCGGAAGAAATAACGAGTGATGTGGAAGCGGTATTGTCATCATTTGACCCTTGCGTTCACGGCTTTGGTTTACAGAAAAGATCACGTAAAAAATATGAATGTTTATTTTTTTTCTTGCTTGCTATTCATCTTGCTTTTTGAAATTTGAGGGAACCAGTTCACAGATCATTCTGGAAGGTTCTTGTAGTCCTCGATGGCCTTGTAGTTGAGACGGAGAGCCGTGGTTCCATCGTCCAGTTTCAGCACTTCACGACCTTGGGAGTCAACGATCTCCGAGTAGGGGATCTCTTTGAGACACTGAAATAAGGGTTTTTAAGTGGGTACCAGAGCCAATTCGTGTACCTTGAAGCCAGCCTTCTCGAGAAGGACCTGATTGGCGAGAGAAGAGGTCTCCGAGATGACGGCGCCAATGTTGTACTTCTTCAAGTTGCTCTTTGTCATGTTCTCACTGACCAGTCTCGTCGCAATGCCTCTTCGAGTGAATTGTTTCGAAACACTTCCAATCTCTCGGTGAATGACGGCGTTGATGTGCGGTGGAGCGAGATTCCAAAAGTCCGAGTGAGCCTTGTTCAGGAATTTCACTGAAGAGATGCGTTGCGGTTGCGTCGCGTTCCTTTTCAAACTCACAAAACAACTGCACATTCTCGGGTTGCTTCTCAAAGAAGGCAAAGTCGGCGTCCTCGGCGGGATCCGTACGATTCCAGACGGAACACAACAGGCAGCCGGCAATGTTGCCATTCAGGTCGGTGACGATCGTGGAGAATGGGAATTGAACGCAGCGATCGATGGTGCGCATGTAGACGAGCTTCACAGAGTCTGTGGACATTTTCAGAGCCTAGAAAGGGTTGATTGCAGGGTTTGGAAGGGTGGGCATACTCTGGCACATGGTTCCTCTTTGGTGAAGTCGTTGAGAAGGAATTGAACGAGTTGATCTTTGTCGCTGGGCACGGCAACACGGTAGACGAGTTTGTTCGCTTCGGTCATCGTTCGGGAATAATGGAGAGATGTGGAAGCTTTCTGGCATAACCTGCCCTGACTAGAAAACGTGGATTTAGGGGTGAAAAATACAAAGAACACGTAGAAAATGCGAGTTTTATTAGTCTACTATCATTCAGGAAGGTTCTTATAGTCCTCGATGGCCTTGTAGTTGAGACGAAGCGACGTGGTTCCATCGTCCAGATTCAGTACTTCACGGCCTTGAGAGTCGACGATTTCCGAGTAGGGCATCTCTTTGAGACACTGAAACAAGATTCGTTTTTCCACCGAGCCAGTCAATTTACCTTGAAACCGGTCTTCTCGAGAAGGACCTGATTGGCGAGAGAAGAGGTCTCCGAGATGACGGCGCCAATGTTGTACTTCTTCAAGTTGCTCTTCGTCATGTTCTCCGTGATGAGTCTTGTCGCAATGCCTCTCCGAGTGAATTGTTTCGCAACACTTCCAATCTCGCGATGGATAACGGCGTTGACATGCGATGGAGCGAGATTCCAAAAGTCCGAGTGAGCCTTGTTCAGGAATTGCACTGAAATAGCATGCGTTGCGGTTGCGTCGCGGCTTCAGAAACCTACCAAACAGCTGCACTCGTTCGGGAACTCCATCTTCTCCTCCAAAATCCGCTCCTTCCGCTGGATCCGTACGATTCCAGACGGAACACAACAGGCAAGCGGCAATGTTGCCATTCAAGTCGGTGACGATCGTGGAGAATGGGAATTGGAGACAACGAACGATTGTGCTTGTGTAGACGAGTTTCACTGTGTCCGTGGACATTTTGAGAGCCTAGAAAAGGTTGATTGGAGGCTTTGGGGAATCGGGCGTACTCTGGCACATGGTTCTTCCTTGACGAAGTGATTGAGAAGGAATTGAACGAGTTGATCTTTGTCGCTGGGCATGGCAACACGGTAGACAAGTTTGTTCGCTTCGGTCATTGTTCGAGAATGATTGGGAAGTGTGAAAGCTTTCTGGCACTACTTGTTCTAACCAATTACGTGGATTTTAAAAAGGAAAAAAAGAAGAACACGTGTAAAATGCAAGTTTTATCAGTCTGCTATCACTCGGGAAGATTCTTATAGTCCTCGATGGCCTTGTAGTTGAGACGTAGAGCCGTGGTTCCATCGTCCAGATTCAGTACTTCACGGCCTTGGGAGTCGACGATTTCCGAGTATGGCATCTCTTTGAGACACTGAAACAAGGCTCTGCAAGTTTTATACAGTCCAATTTATGCACCTTGAAGCCAGCCTTTTCGAGAAGGATCTGATTAGCGAGAGAGGAGGTCTCCGAGATGACGCCGCCAATGTTATACTTTTTCAAGTTACTCTTTGTCATGTTCTCTGTAACCAATCTCGTGGCGATTCCTCCTCTAACGAATGGTTTCGCCACACTCCCAATCTCTCGGTGAATGACAGCGTCGACGTGCGGTGGGGCAAGTTTCCAGAAATTTGAGTGCGCTTTGTTCAGGAATTGTACTAAAAGACGTGTTGCGGTTGCGTCGCAACTCTCTAGACATACCAAAGAGCTGAACTCTCTCAGGAACCTCATCCTCCCCTCCGAAATCCGCTCCTTCCACTGGATCCGTTCGATTCCAAACCGAACTGAGCAGACACGCGGCCAGTTTACCATTTGGTTGAGTGACGACAGTGGAGAATGGGAATTGGAGGCAGCGGTCAATGGTGGCAGAGTAGATGCTTGTGACACTGTCCGGGGACAATTTCAGAGCCTATTCTTCCTTTTTTCGAGATTTTGAAGGAAAAGACTCACTCTAGCGCATGGTTCCTCATTGGTGAAGTGGTCGAGGAGGAACTTGACAAGTTGCTCTTTGTCTTTCGGCTGGGCGACACGGAATAGGAATTTGCTGAGAGTGGACATTTTCAAAGGTTTTTTGGGGGAACTGATTCTAGGAACTAGTGATCGGAAAGTTTTGCAGGCAGAAAAGTCGCAAACAACATTGATAAGCGCCGGCGAATTGATAGGTCACACGGTTACCGAAAGTGATCATCTTTCGGAAACCAAGAGTTCAATTCCGGGGTTTCCTATGACAAACAAATCAAATCTGACACTTAATTCGTAATAAATACATTAAAACCACTACAAAAATCACTCATGAATTTGGGGGATGCAAAGAAAAGGGAACCAGGAACCAGCAGCAGTCAACAAAAGTGGGAGAAGAGGGAAATATTACATAAAAACGAGAGGAAAATAAATAATAAAACTTCAGGGGGGAAGAAGGCAAAAAGAGATAAAGGACACGTATTGATTTGGAAGAGTTAGACCATGGTTCGGACTTCGAAGAATCGCTTCAGGTAGAAGATCTGGCCGACTGTCATTCCGACGAGCACGAATGCTTCGAAGCCAGCCCACATGACGACGCGAGAGTTGGTGTTTTCGTTGACTGGAAGCGAAAGAATGAGAAGGTTTCGAGAACGGAAAACTTACTGTTTCTGTGCACTCGCTCTCTGACTTCCATGTACTCTTGCTCGTGCTTCACGGACATCAGCGCCGACGACAGCTCACGAACCATCTCCTCGAGTTTGGCATTGTCAGCTGGAAAACGGCCATTTTTACAGGGTTTGAATGTATTTGATGATGAGTTGATATGAAAATGGAGGCTTCTTTATGATAAACAGCGAAAACTCGTATCTTTCGTTTTTCCCTCGCGAAAAGAGATTTTTCGTCGTCGCTTCGATGAAATTTTCGAATGTATCGCTTTCCAATCATATTTTCTTTCAAAACTCACCAGCATCCTGACTAGTAGCTGCTCCCGGCGCTTGTTGATGCGGCTCGGTGATCTCGACGGTGAACATGACGGCCTTCGGCGTCATTGTGCTCATCTTGTTGCCGAAGCAGTAGGTGTACACTCCATCCATGTGAGCGGCGAATGTGAACTTTCCGGACGATTCGCGCTCTCCTTTGTAAATTTCCTTGTTGTCCGGACCGGTGATCTGCAGAAAGACTTGATGAGAATTGTTTTTTCTCGAAGTTTTGGAAAAATTGAGAGAAAAATCCATACCTTGACATCAATATCGAGGAATCCTCCCTCGGCAACCTCGAACATCAATCCCATTTTCGTTCCGGACGTCAATCGATCAAAAAAGCACTGTTCCTCGTTGGCGTCGACATGGATGAAGTAGGAAGCGGCGGGAACGGCGAGCAGAAGTGTCAGAATCCACGTAATCGATCTCATTGTGTTCAGTTTTTACCTGCAAACATTATAATTATCAATTTTCAATTGGAAATCTGGAAAATTGAGAAAAATTCGCGCGAAAACAATGAAAAACCAAGAGAAAACGATGAATTCTCGACGACACGTCACGAAAAAGAAAATTGCCGAGTGCGCTAAACAAGGCGCACTGCGGAATATCGGAGTGTCGTTGTACGCGGCAATTCGAATCGGATTGCCTATTTCGTTCTGATTTTTGCACTCTGCCTCGATAATCTCTAAATTTTATCAGTTTATTTACATTATACACAACGATTAAACATCAAACAACATAAACAATTAGGTTCTCGCAAGTTTCGTCACTGATAACGTGGCGAAAACGAATCCGACGAGGAGAACAGTGAGAACGATGAGAACAAAAACGATTTTGACGGATTTATGGATTCCAGAGGGTTCTTGGGGGCATTCTGGGTTATGAGCGGTGTTGTAGTAGTCACCAGTTTCAATGGTAAAGACGCCAGGGAGGATTCCGTGAGGAGGAACGGTGATGCTGCTGGAATTTGAGACATGAAGTTTTTGCTGCTTTTTGTGAGGGATTTCGGCGAAAGAGCCTTGAGACTTGTTGTAAATATTGTTCATTCAAACTTGAAAAACCTAATTTAACACAGAAACCAGTCAAAAACTCGTTTTCCCCGCTGAAAACCCTGCGATTCTCACTGGCGCGCACTTGCATACCTTGTTGATCCTCTGGCATGCTTTGGATTGTTCGAGTAGAAAGAATCAAGGTCCTCCTTGGAGTTGTGCATTTTTCTGGTTGGAATAGGCCAAAACTGGAACATTTTGATGGAAAATTAGAGAGAAATGATGGTTTCTTATCACAACAATGGTCCAGAACTGGAGAGGATTAGGTCTATCATTTGGGGAACTATCTGGAGAAGTAAACGAAAAGAAAATGGGAGATGTCAATCAGAACTAATCTTAGAAAGGCGATTAAAAAGTAAAAAGTTGAAAAGCGAGTACGAAAATCTTGAATTTCAGCTTCAAACCCAACTGATAAGTGAGCTTCACTTTGTCGATTTATATGGGTGATGTCTTAGATTAAATGGTCTCGTGAATCGGAAAAATAACGAAATTTGGTTGAGATTGGGTTGAAAATGGTGAATTGAACAACATACGTGTTTGCCATTGTCACGTGGAGGCGAGGAATAACATATTTTTAACGGTTATCAGCTGTGTAAACTTGGGGAGACGGTCAGAAGTGTGTAGACCTTTTTGAGGTGCGGTGATGGTTTTGAAACTCGCGTAGACCTCTGTGTTATTGTGCAAGCGGGTTCTACTAGATGAAATCTTGTTCCTCACTATCAAATTCACAATAGAGCGCGCTTCCGAAACGTGAAACTCCGTCTCTGAGCAAGTGCGCTCTATTGTACAGTAGAGCGCATTTGCAACACGCTGTTTTCAGAATGAGTCATATTGAGTGGGAGAGTAGGTGTCATCAAAATGCTTCATTACTATCAATCTGTACATTGAAAACAGTCATTGTTCCTTTTCCTTGTCTCAAAGTTTGAAATTCAAACTAAACAAACAGTCATCAAAATCGTCAAAACCAAGATGACAGTGGCCAGGAGCAAGATGAAGAATGTCCCGACCAACAGATTGATTCGCCGTCGAATGTAGTTGTCTGGTGGCGCTGATCGGAGCGCTGAAAGGGTGTTGATCTTTATAAGTTTGATTGTTAGCAGTAGTAGAAGAAGCGACATGTGACGTGCTTAATGACCTACTGATAAGAGGCCAAGAGACAATCCTATTACAGGTGATGCAAAACCAAACCAAACTCACCATTCCGATTCATCCGTATAGCGTAGGCTTGTCTTGGAAGTACAGTAAAGACTCGTTGCGGTGGAAGAAGCTGTTGAGGTGCCGGTTGTGGAGCACAAGGTCTAGTGGAGGTTACAGGAAACTCTCGAGGACAATACGCGGGGAGTTCATCAGTGAAAACGTCGCTGTTAGCAGTGTAGGTCGGAGGAAAATCATAGTAACTCGGAGGAGCTTCTGGTAAAGTTCTTCGGGGTGATGAGAGGGGTTTAGGGCGATAAGATGGGTCTTCTGAAGTAGTGGAAGACGTGGAAGGTGTCATTTGGGGTGGAGCACGACTCATCTGAAGAAGAGTGTTCAAGTGGGGCAGAATAGACAGTGAATGTCGTGGAATGGAAATGAAAAAGTGACAAATGATAAGAAGAGCAGATGGAGAAGAGGGAGAAGGGGGAATTCTTGATAATTCGAAATGATAATGATCACATGCACGTTCGAACCGACCGGTTGGAGTGCAGAGGGAGAGTTGGCACAAGGTTATCAGAGGAGTCTAAAAGGTTTTTCTAGCCTATGGTCACTACTTTTCACTTGAAACTGGTCCTATACACTTCAAAAAGTTGAAAATCGAATTCGAACGTTTTGATTTTCAGCTTCAAATTCAACTGATAAGTGAGCTTCGCTACGTCCATTTACGTGGGTGATGTCTTAAATTAAGAGTCAATGATGAAACAAAGAAGGCTCTATACAATACAATTCAGAGACTTGACAGCTAGAAAGATCAAAAGACCAAGTATTCCCTGACACTTTATCAACGCCCCACTGATAAAACGGCTGCTCAACATTCAGATGCTTCAAAATGCGCCTGCCGCTCTTCCTCCTCCTGGCTCTTGTTGGTGAGTTCCTGGATTTCCACCCCAGTCTCCATCGTTTCTTCTAGGTTTCACCTATTCCCAAACAGAACGAGAATGCCAGTGCATTCTCAACAACCTTTACCTCGACGTCTACATCCTTATCGATGATTCTGCACAGATGGGTACTGCAGGATTGACGGAAGTCGCTGCAAACATCAATTCGGTGTTTGGTTACACACAAATAAGAGTTGGGGATCGGTATTCAGATGGTCGAGGTGTCAGAACTGCAGTGATCACTTACAACGCTTACTCCACAGTTCACTCGAATCTCAGTGACTTTCAATCAACTGACCAATTGACCAGTTTGGTGTATTCTCTGAAACCGAACAAGGAGTACACTTCGAATCTGCAATCGTGAGTGTTGTTTTGTTCGCCTGAAACAAATCTCTCTTCCATTTCAGACCTCTAAAAGTCGTCCAAGAAATGTTGCGCTACACCGATCAAAATGCTCCGCGGAACAATACACGGGCGGTGGTGTTAATTTACGCGGCTGATTATGTGTGAGTGACAAGACACAAATGATCGGAAGATGATGAGAAGGTTTTATTTAGTGATTACAATGAGCCGACGATCAAGCAAATTGGGAATGAATTGAAGGGAGAGGGGATTGTGATTGTTACTGTGGCAGATGTGTCGGTGAGTAAAGCGAGTGCGCGTGGCCACAAGTAGTCGCTGTGTTTCGTCTTTATTTCGCTCTTTTTCCATGTTTTTTTTAGATTTTTTTGCCCGAATATTGAGAAAACAATCTATTCTCTTGTTTTTCATTCGAAAATTTATCAAACATGGTCAAAAGTTGGTGAAATTGAAGTGAGAAAAGCGTCTTACTCTTTGTGTGCGGCCACACAGAAAACGAGTATTCGCTGTGCTTTGCCTTCATTTCGCTCATTTTCAACGGTTTTTCTCATACTTTTCTGCACAAACATTAAGAAAACAGTCTGTTTCATTGTTTTTCATGCTGAAGTTTATTGAAAATGGTGAAAAACTAGCAAAATTGAACTGAGAAAAGCGTCTTACTTTTTGTGTGCGGCCACAAAGAAAACGAGTAGTCGCTGTGTTTTGCCTCAATTTCGCTTATTTTCAACCGTTTTTTGCATACTTTTCTGCATGAACATAAAAAAGGGTTGTTTTATTGTTTTTCATGCAAAAGTTCATCAAAAATAGTCGAAAACTATCGAAATTGAAGTAAAAAAAGCAACGTATTGGTTGTGTGTTACTGTGCGCATTCTGACGGGTTCACAATAGATAGACAACCTCTATTCATTTTCCAATATTTCAGAGAAACTCCCACTCCCAACTAGGTCAGTTAGCCGGATTGGCAAGCCCTGGTGATCATTTCAATGTTAATGATGACTATGTTTCTGAGGAGGTACAACAAGCGTTTTGTCGTGGTAAGAACCCATCTCCCGTTTCTCTCTATGCTCCATCCTCTTCCTTTCAGCAAACTGCTTCTGTCCTCGTTTTTACCATCAATTCATTGTCCAAAATAATGAAACAATGCATCAATACGCGACATGTGTTCGTTATGACATTGAATTGAAGAGCTGGACGAATGCAAAGTTCTCGTGTCAGAACCTCCATCGGAATGGGTTCTTGGCTACGGAGTTTAGTGCAGAGAAGCATGCGTTCAATGAAAGTTAGCTTAGCTTGATAACTAGATAGAATTGGTACATGTTCCAGACCTCTTCAAAACGCTCTCCGCCCAAAACGAACCATTCAAATACCACGTGGGCCTTCACTTCATCAACGGTGGCTACTTCTGGGAGCAACCAACTGGTCTTCCCCTTGTTCCTCTCTCCCAATCTCTCTATCCACTTGCTCCAAAACCCGGCAGCAATAACCAATGCGTTGGGAACACTGAAAACATGACAACGAAGGGGGTGGCTTGGGAGAATCTCAATTGTTTCACGGATTTGAGACCTTATCTTTGCGAGGTTGCTGCTTGTGACACAGAAAACTTTTGTGGTTGATTTGAACTTGTACTTTGGTTTTTGATAATGAACTCTTGAATTTTAGTTGGTTGAATTGATCAGAGAACAGTGGGGTATGGTAATTAGGTGATTTGAATGTTGGATGTGGAAGGGTTCGGGTAGCTAGAGTATAGTTGAAAGGATTCTATGAAGAAACTTTGAGAATCAAGGAATGATCTATCAAGTTTGTCCTGTTGGCTAGCAGATCTAGAAGAGGTCATGTCTCCATCGTCAAGCTCCCCCCTCTTCCCCTTCTCTAGTCGATTTTCTAGTTCCAGAACATCCAACAGTTCAAAAAATCACCGACCCCTCTCAATAAGCCCCGCCCCCACCCACATCCACCTCATTAAAATATCCACACAATCTAATTAGCCATGCAAATCAGCTGCTTTATAAGCCCACCCGAACACCCCATTCATCACACCGATTCAACATTCATCAACCATGAACTTCTTCTACACCCTCGTCCTCGCCTCCTCTTCCTTCTTTGTATTCTCTGATGCTGCTTGCCCAGGTTAGTTCCGAAGCTTCTCTACAGTACAACCCATTCTTTTCAGTGTGCTCCTGTGCCAGTCCATCACCATTCACCGAGGCCGTCTTCAACAGCACCGTCCTTCCCCTTCAGATTATCGATGGGTCCACCTTCAAACTTGTCAAAGTCGAGAAAGTGTCCGTCGTCGATTGTGCCATCCAGGTGACATGCAACTTCGATGCTCCAGGAGCCGTCGACTACATGACTGTCGCTATCACCACTCAGAACACTGTTAGTTATCACTGATAGCCGTGTTATCATTTGCTTTGTTACAGGTCTCCAGTGGAACCAACCTCAATGACGTGACTTGCAACAACGGAAAATGGCTGTACTCCGGAGAAGAAGTCGCCTCTGTCGGATGCTACACCTCGGAGTTTGTTGAGCCAGAGTTCTAACTTCTGAATTGTTTTTTTTCTGTTTCTGATAAAACTGAACATGTCAACTGTTTTTAGAACCAGGAACTTTTGGAAACAATGAACTGTGAGAGTTGCTGTCTAGGCTCGTTCCAACCATACTTCCGCCTAACCCAACCTTCTAAAAGTCTTCCAAAACCTGCCTCCCCGTCGGCCATGTTTTCCATCAAAGAACTTATCTTTCTGGTCTTGTTATTTGTTGTAGCAGATTTCAAACTCGTTGTTAGAAGGGGTACGACAAGTGAGTTTCCATAAATAATACCTGAACAACTCTATTCTACTTCAGCGACTCCAACACGCTCTACTGTCCCAACTAAACCAAATCCGACCACACCAAAAGAGGACCCAGGATGTCCGGCAAGAGATATGGTACCATTCAAAAGAAAGAATGGGTATTGGTGTGAACTGGTAAGTCCTCTCAGATCGTGATGCTGGGTATGGTTCTCACTAGTGATTATCAAAAGTTCATTATGATTATTTCATTAGAATTATCTCTAGGGTACAGCGTATGACAGGAGTGCAGCAGTCTCTCCAATGGGAAAAACATACGCAACTGTCAATTGCAATATTAACAACATGACACTGAGCAGCCTGGAGACTGAAGAAGAGTGGACTTACTGGCGGCAATGTAAGAGAACTGACATTGATCGAAAGTGGTTTTGTTTCTTTAGACATGGTCAATAACGGATTTATAACCGGATGCTGGATTGCCGCCACCAAAAACACCTCCACCGGGTTATACAACTGGAACGACGGACAGGCCTATCCGGAAATCAGCTATCCACAGCCATCGGTTGCGTATGTCGGCGGACAAGTTGCTTGGATATACGACAAGAATGCCACAAAAGCGCCATATGGACGGTTGGCGGTAGTTCCTGCAAACGGATTCTCAACTTCGTTTACACCAAATATCAATATGGGAGTCTGTGGAGCACCGGGAAGACAGTTTACTTGAAAATGCCTTTTTGTTGAATGTGTCGTTTTGATTCGATGAAGATTATTGATAAAACATGGAGAAATCTAGCAAATGAAACACTCGACTCCACTGTTCATCAGCAAAATCTGAATTGTGATCGTTTGTTACCTGAAACCAGGAACTTTAGCAAGAAAATCATTAACTGTGAGAATTTCTGTCTATGCTTTTTCAAACCATACTTCCGCCTAACCCAATCCTATAAAAGCTTTTCAATATCCTGCCAACTCGTCGACCATGTTCTCCCCCAAAGAACTTCTCTTTCTGGTCTTGTTATTTGTTGTAGCGGATTTCAAACTCGTTGTTAGAAAACTTACGACAAGTGAGTTTCCAAAAATGATACCTGAACAACTCTATTCTACTTCAGCGACTCCAACACGCTCTACTGTTCCAACTAAACCGAATCCAACTACAACAAAAGAAGACCCAGGATGCCCGGCGAGCGATTTGAAACCATTTAGGAGGAAGAACGGGTGGTGGTGCATGCTGGTGAGTACTAAAGTTTCATACTGAACGTCTTTTTGATTTGTAACCCAAACTCGCAACATTTTCTTGGAACAGAGTCAAGTTTTTTTTGTTTCCGAAACAAAATAACATCACCATCTTCAACCACTCTTTGTGTCTTTATGCATAACCAGGGTTGATTGCTAAACTCGATATTGTTTAAGCTCAGACAGTTGAGACATTAAGACAATTATCTGTATAATGGTTCAAGTATTGTATGCTACAGGCTACAATTTATGATCAAGGAATTGGTGGAGCTCCGATGGGTAAAACGTATGCTGCGAATAACTGCAGACTCAACAAAATGGTTCTGAGTAGTCTGGAAACTGACGAGGAGTGGACTTACTGGCGGAACTGTGAGCAAAGGTTTCGTGCCTACAGAATTTTTATTTCAACCCAGATTTGGTCAACGACATTGGGTATATCAGTGGTGTTTTTATGGCAATGACAAAGAATGAAACTAATGGAAACTACTATTGGAACGATGGTCAGGCAGTCCCAACACTAAAGTATCCACAGCCAGTTGTCGCAGTGAGTGGCGGGGAAGCAGCCTGGATCGTTGACAAAAAGTCGACTACTGTGCCGTATGGATACTTGGCTGTTGTTCCGGCCACAGGAAATCGCACATCGACAACGCCCAACATCAGCATGGGAGTCTGTGGAATACCTGGACGACAGTTTACCTAACAGTAATTGTTTTCTGTATTCAAATCTTACGAATTGTTTCTGTCCATGTTTTAATAAAACTGTATATGCAATTTCTTGTTCTACTGATCTGTTTTCGTTTTTGGAACCAGGAACTTCTGTCATGGAACAATATACAGTGAGAATTTCTGTCTAGGCCTTTACCAACCATACTTCCGCCTAACCCAACCTTATAAAATTCTTCCAAAACCTGCCAACTCGTCGGTCATGTTCTCCCCCAAAGACCTTCTCTTTCTGGTCTTGTTATTTGCTGTAGCGGATTTCAAACTCGTTGTTAGAAAACTTACGACAAGTGAGTTTCCAAAAATGATACCTGAACAACTCTATTCTACTTCAGCGACTCCAACACGCTCTACTGTTCCAACTAAACCGAATCCGACTACTACGAAAGAAGACCCAGGATGCCCGGCGAGCGATTTGAAACCATTTAGGACTCGTTCTCCAGAAAGTCTCGATAACGTTATGCACAGGCGCCGAAATGTTTTCCAATTGGACTGATATTTTGCATAGGGGTAGTATAGGGGTCCCTAAGTTCAAAACAGGTAATTTCGAAATTTTTGCTCACGGGCTCGCGGAGCAGGGACCAAAAAGAGCCCGAAAAAAAAGTTGTCGGATCAGTCTAGAAATTGGTGGCTAGGGGTTTTTCACACTGTAGATCACGAATATGACAATGAAAAGTTTTGAAAAACTGTTTAAAAAATAGTCACAGTACAAAAAAGTGTGATTTTTTCAGTTTTTCGGATCTACTGAAAAATTTAGCGTTTGACCTGCACGAGATATTGTTAAATTCGGATTCTCCGTCCAAAAATAGATCTAATAAAGCAAAAAAATCAAAAATTAACGGGACGATATTGAGCCATTTTTAGCATTTTGTGAAAATTTGCACTGAAATCTGTATATTTTTTACTTTCCTGAAAAATTTTCAACTGTACTTTTGGAAACTAATGTCAGTTTCGGGTTCTACGTTCAAAACTACTCTAGATTAGTGCCACAAATCAAAAATGGGAACAACTATATATGCCCAAAAACCGTTTTTCGCTTTAGTAAAGTGATCATCACAAAATGGTCATTATGTGAGGAATACTACGTAGAAATTTATTCAAATTAGGTTTTTATGACACTAGAAATACGTATCTGCGTATTCATACAAAAAAGTTTCAGTCAAAAAAATTCGGTAAAAATTTTGGGGACCCTTCAACTTTTGCCTTTTGAACTCATTTTGTACAGCGTATAGGGATACGTTGGTCAAAAAACGGTAAAAAACCAAAATTTCGAAAAAAATTATTTTGTATCACTTTTGCATTAAACATTTATCCAGCATTACAGAAAACATAACAAAACTTTTTGAAAAAATCTTATCCTCTCAAAATAAACTTTCAAAAAAAACCACTCAAATTCGGTATAAAAACTTAGAAAAATCATAAATTTTGACAGAAATTTTTTTGTAATTTTCTAATAACATTAAATTAAAGGTATTAGTTTGAAGTTAATTTTACAATCATAATCAACACCCTTCAGTGAAGCTTGTACCTAGAAAGACAACTTTAGTGGAATTTCGAAGAATGCCAAAAATGGCTCGATATCGTCCCGTTAATTTTTGATTTTTTTGCTTTATTAAATGTATTTTTGGACGGAGAATCCGAATTTAACAATATCTCGTGCAGGTCAAACGCTAAATTTTTCAGTAAGTCCAAAAAACTGAAAAAAATCACACTTTTTTGTACTGTGACTATTTTTTAAACTGTTTTTCAGAATTTTTCATTGTTATATTCGTGATCTACAATGTGAAAAACCCCTATGCACCAATTTCTAGACTGATCCGACAACTTTTTTTTCGGGCTCTTTTTGGTCCCTGCTCCGCGAGCCGGTGAGCAAAAATTTCGAAAATACCTGTTTTGAACTTAGGGACCCCTATACTACCCCTATGCAAAAAATCAGCCCGATCGAAAAACATTTCGGCGCCTGTGCATTGGGTCAGTGGCCATTATTGAGTAGTTACAGATAGTTTGTCTTAGGAGGAAGAACGGGTGGTGGTGCATGCTGGTGAGTACTAAAGTTTCATACTGAACGTCTTTTTGATTTGTAACCCAAACTCGCAACATTTTCTTGGAACAGAGTCAAGTTTTTTTTGTTTCCGAAACAAAATAACATCACCATTTTAAACCACTCTTTGTGTCTTTATGCATAACCAGGGTTGATTGCTAAACTCGATATTGTTTAAGCTCAAACAGTTGAGACATTAAAACAATCATCTATATAATGATTCAAGTATTGTATGCTACAGGCTACAATTTATGATCAAGGAATTGGTGGAGCTCCGATGGGTAAAACGTATGCTGCGAATAACTGCAGACTCAACAAAATGGTTCTGAGCAGTCTGGAAACTGACGAGGAGTGGACTTACTGGCGGAACTGTGAGCAAAGGTTTCGTGCCTACAAAATGTTTATTTCAACCCAGATTTGGTCGACGACATTGGGTATATCAGTGGTGTTTTTATGGCGATGACAAAGAACGAAACAAATGGAAACTATTATTGGAACGACGGTCAGGCAGTCCAAACACTAAAGTATCCGCAGCCAGTTGTCGCAGTGAGTGGCGGGGAAGCAGCATGGATTGTGGACAAAAAGTCGACTACTGTGCCGTATGGATACTTGGCTGTTGTTCCGGCCAGAGGAAATCGCACATCGACAACCCCCAACATCAGCATGGGAGTCTGTGGAATACCTGGACGACAATTTACCTAACAGTCATTGTTTTCTGTATTCGAGACTTTCGAATTGTTTCTTTTCATGTTTCTAATAAAACTGTATATGCAATTTCTTGTTCTACTGATCTGTTTTCGTTTTTGGAACCAGGAACTTCTGCCATGGAACAATGAACTGTGAGAATTTCTGTCTAGGCTTTTTCGAACTATACTTCCGCCTAACCCAACCCTTTAAAAGTCTTCCGAAATCCTGCCAACTCGTCGACCATGTTCTCCCCCAAAGACCTTCTCTTTCTGGTCTTATTATTTGCTGTAGCGGATTTCAAACTCGTTGTTAGAAAATTTACGACAAGTGAGTTTCCAAAATCTTTTCTCGAACTGAGTTCCAAGTTCAGCGACACCGCATGTTAAAGAAACCACGAAGACAACAACCCTTCCTCCTACTACAACAAATGACGATCCAGGCTGTCCAAATAATTACGCGACGGCGTTTAGGAGGAAGAATGGATGGTGGTGTGAAGTTGTAAGGAAATTTTGATTTTGAGCATTTTCATGTTTAAAACAAACGTATTATTTCTTTTCTGATCATATCATCACAGGCCACCGGAATACAACGCGTGCTTTGGTATGCAGGATTTTCAAAGAGTCTAGCCAGTGCAAATTGCCTAGCCAACAACTACACGTTGAGCAGTCTGGAAACTGAAGCAGAATACATATACTGGCGGAATTGTAAGTTGTGGCATGAAAATTGAATTTTAGTTCTAATCCGCAGTGTGTATTACATTGTCAGGGGAATGAGTGTTATTGAAGATTCATTTTCAGATATGAAAAAAACGATTGGTTATAACGTGACAGGTGTTTGGGTAGCGATGGATCAAAATGCAACGACTTCACAGTACTACTGGAGCGACGGACAAGCTAATCCACCACTGCAATACCCGCAACCGAAAGTGGTTAGCAGTAATGGACAAGCTGCTCTGATTTTAGACGGAACTGCCACCGCACCACCGTTTGGTAGCTTTGCTGTTGTGCAAGACACTGGACGACAACCTGGTTACGTTATCAATATGGGAATCTGCGGAGTGGCGGGAAGACAGTTCACTTGAATCCATTTTATTAAAAGTACTGTAATAATAAAACATTTGTTTCAAAATACAAGAAAACCAATAGGCATTTGAGCAACTTCGATAAGGAGATTGAATTCTAGAAAGACCAGGAAGTAAAACTCCAACGAAGAACAAAGAAACAATCCAGTCGAACTCACATATTATCCTTCCAGTTTGAAATGCGTAATGCGCGTTTTTCAAGTTTGAATTTGGCGGGTGGTCTCGAGTGGAAGAGCCGGTGTTCGAGAAAAGTTACGGTAGCCGGCCGCCGTAAATCGATCCACACCCAGCGAGACCCGCCCGCGCAGTTCAAACTTTGAAAATGGCATTACGCATTTCAAACTGGAAGGATAATAGTTTATGGAGTCTTCGCCTTTATAAACCTGGCAGGATGTTCAGTGAGTGACATTGAGGTATTCATGTTATCCATGAGGTACCCATTGAACTTATCCGCTTTTATACTCTCCACCAGTTTAGTACTGACCACAGTCGCCGAAAACAGTAAGTTTCAAAATTGACTCTCATTGTTCACGGGAATGCAATGAGTTACAGTCCCATGTGATGATAACACGGAGTCCAGTGTTCAAGCAATCCCATCAACCACCAGTGTCGTCCCAACAACCACAGAAAACCCAGGATGTCCGCGTAGAGGATTGGTGCCGTTCAGAAGGAAGAACGGATGGTGGTGTTCTGGAGTGATTTAGCAGAATCACGACGAACCCTTCTAGTCCATTTTTCAGGCTACTATCAATGATGTCGGACTTGGAAATACACCAATGAGTAAGGAGTTCGCCACTTCAAACTGCAAACTGAACAGGCTAGAGCTGAGTAGTCTGGAGACTGAAGAAGAATGGACGTACTACCGGAATTGTAAGTGTACTCTGAGATATTCTTCTCGAAATCTGCTTTCAGATCTTGTAAGAATCGGTTATGTAAGTGGAGTGTGGTTTGCAATGAACAAAAACACAACGACCGGAGAGTATTACTGGAACGACGGACAGGCAGAGCCCAAGTTAAATTATCCACAACCAACAGCGACAACTTCGAATGGACAAGTTGCGTGGATTGTCGATAAGAATGCCACTTCGCCACCATATGGTCATCTCGCAGTTGTTCCAGAGAATGGAGAACAGGTTCCATACATCAATATGGGCATTTGTGGAGGACCTGGTCGACAATTTACTTGACTTGTTGCCTTTTTTTGTGAATAAACCTGCATTTTATGTCAAAAACACAATGAGCATTCGAGCAACATGGTCTGATGAGAGGCTCTGAATATAAATCGAGATATCTCATAAACTTTTCATGCTTTTTCTGATCGCAAGTGCTCGTTTTCTCATTTGTGAAGCCGTACTGATTTCAAACCCGGAAACGTTTTCATCTGTTTCACTCTTAAAGCTTATCATTTTTCAAAGCTTTTATGAGGCGTCAGATTGCTTATATATTGAAGGAAGAGAAACGGAGATGAGCCTGTCATGTTTTCCAAAATGCAGACAATGTTCTTATTCTTAGTCACTCTTTCGATATTCGCTGAGGCAACTGATGAATCCACAGGAGCAAGTAAGTTGTCTGAGCTGTAAGAGGACTTCATCCAGAATGAAAACAAAGTTCAGAACAAGCATCTGAGAATTTGGTTCCTTGTGAGGAGGATAAATCAACACCAGCTGCAGACAGTGGGTATTGCAGGGTGTATTCGTATTTTGTTCATTTTTAGTTGCAACATCTACAACGAAAGAAGATCCGGGATGTCCTGATACCGGCATGTGGACTTTCAAGAGGAAAAATGGATGGTGGTGTGCAGTAGTGAGTTTTCGAACGGTTTTCTTACATGCAGAAATTTGTTTGGTTTTAGCCGTATCTTAATGATGTTGGAACTGGACAAGCAGCAATGAGCAAGACGCGGGCAATTAATAATTGTCGGCTCAATGGTTACGAACTGAGTAGTATTGAGCTTGATGAAGAATGGGAAACTTGGAGACAGTGTAAGTCGGCTCAACGTTTCAGAGAAGGAGGAAAATGAGCTTCATCTTTCAGACGCCATCAGAATTGGTTATATCAACAACGTATGGTTGGCGATTGCTAAAAACGAGACTACTGGAGAGTACTATTGGAATGATGGACAAGCTGTTCCAACATTGAAATTCGCGCAGCCAAAAGTTCTGGATCCTACTGGACAGGTGGCTTGGATGTTGGACAAGAACGGAACTGCACCACCATTGGGATACTTGGCGGTTGTGCCGGCAACTGGAAGAACAACACCGACGATTAATATGGGGGTTTGCGGAGTCGCTGGGAGACAGTTTACTTGAATGTTTGTTTTTTAAAAGAACAGTCATAATAAAAATTTGTTCCGAAGCACAAGCAAATCAATAGGCATTTGAGCAACTTCGATAAGAAGATTAAATTCCAGTAAAAAAACCAGGAAGTAAAACTCCATCGAAGAACAAAGGAACAATTCAGTCAAACTCACATAGTTAATGAAGCCTTTGCCTTTATAAACCTGACAGAATGTTCAGTGAGTGACATTGAGATATTCATGTTATCCATCAAGTACATGTTGCTCTTATGCTCTTCTTTACTCTTGAGTTTGGTATTGACCACAGTCGCCGAAAACAGTAAGTTTCAAAATCAACTCTCATTGTTCACGAGAAGGCAATGAGTTACAGTCCCATGTGATGATAACACGGAGTCTAGTGTTCAATCCACGTCCACGACTCGAATTCCAACTACCACCGAACCGACGGGATGTCCACTGGATACCACGATACCATTCAAGAGAAAGAATGGGTGGTGGTGTCAAACAGTAAGCTGCATTTCTTAGAAACAGCTTGATCATTGTGACGTTTTCCTTCTTGAGGCAACCACGTGGCCTCCAATAGGAGCCCTTGCACCGATGGATCTTCAGTTGGCGAAGGACAATTGCATCATCAACAACTATACATTGAGCAGTCTGGAGACAGATGCAGAATGGGAGTTTTGGCGCAAATGTGATTGTTCGATTTGGTTTCGAAATTCTCATTGTTTCCTCGTTCAGATATGGTAACAACGATTGGCTACAACGTCACAGGTGTTTGGGTAGCAATGGAGAAGAACCCGTTGACTGGAGAGTACTACTGGAGTGACGGACAAGCGGAGCCAAAGCCCAATTACAAGCAGCCGGTGGTTCTTTCGCCCGGAGGACATGCTGCCTGGATGGTCGACCAGAGTGCCACTGCACCGCCTCCTGGCTATCTGGCAGTGGTACCAGTTGATGGAGAATCGACTCCGATTATCAATATGGGACTTTGTGGAAGACCTGGAAGACAGTTCAAATAGTGTTGAAAGTTATGTTTTCCTCTGTCAATTAATGTTCCTATCGGTAAATGTTAGAAAATCGAGTAATAGGCCTGTGGTTATTGGCAAGAAACAATATAATGTCAAAAAACCAGGAAGTAAAACAAGAACAAAAAGACAATGAAGTCTACCTCTCACAGTTTATAGTTTCTTTACCTTTATATAGATGACAAAATTTTCAGAGACGTTGAGATACATATTCATGTCATCCATCAAGTGCTTGTTGTTCTTCTGCTCTTCCTTATTCTTGAGTTTGGTATTGACCACAATAGCCGAAAACAGTAAGTTTCAAAGCGAGGTCTAATCACTCACGAGAAAGTAATGAGTTACAGTCCCATGTGATGATACCACGGAGTCCGGTGTTCAATTCACCCCAACAACCCTCTTGCCAACCACAACGGAAGACACTGGATGCCCGAGAGGAGTAATGTATGCTTTCAAGAGAAAAAACGGATGGTGGTGCCAGACAGTTTGTTGAAGATCCGTAATAAGAGATCTCAATAGAGATTTTACAGGGAACAGGTCTACCTCCGGCGTACGGAAACATAGTAGCATTTCCAGTCCAAACGGCAATCAACAATTGCATAATCAACAATTACACCTTGAGCAGTCTGGAGACAGATGCAGAATGGGAGTTCTGGCGCAAATGTAAACGCCAAGATTCAGAAGCTTTTGAATCTAAAGATCAGCAATTGCAGGGATGCTGGTCAACCTAGGATACAATGTCACAGGTGTTTGGGTAGCAATGGATAAGAATACGACAACTGGAGAGTACTACTGGAGTGACGGACAAGCGGATCCCCAGCTGAAGTTCGCGCAACCGGTTGTTTTGTCGCCCGGAGGACATGCTGCTTGGATGGTAGACCAGAGTGTCACATCACCGCCTCATGGCTATTTAGGAGTGGTACCAGTGACAGGGAATTACACACCAATTATCAATATGGGGATCTGTGGAAAACCTGGAAGACAGTTCAAATAACCCATTTAATTTTAAATTTCACATCATTGATAAACGTTCATATGCATTCAAATCTACTTGATTAGTTACAGGTGACAGTCTCTAATGGTTTTCTGATTGAATTGAACTTCTGATCTCAAGTTCTTTGTTCCTCGTTCAATTTTCAAAACGAGGAACTTTGACGACGGATCAATAAACTATGAGAGTTTATGTCTAGTCGTTTTCCAGCAATACTTCCGCCTCAGCCAACTGAGTCTTTTTAGATCACTGCAAGCCCATTCGAAGTTTCCAACCAGTCATGCACTCCACAAGACAATTTTTCCTGTTATGCGTTCTCATTTTCCTGACCGAATCCAGTTTGACTATCCGCAACAAAAGAGCAGACAAGGGAGTTGGTATGTATGAGTAAATTTTAAATTGAATCTGATCAGTATGTTCTTGTAAGCCTGATTGTTTTAGTGATATTTTTCAGAAACTCATGACGGTCTACCGTGTGATGACAGTGGAAACTCAACGCCACCGAATGTCCAAGAAACCACAAAGACAACAACCCTTCCTCCAACTACAACAAATGACGATCCAGGCTGTCCAAATAATTACGCGACGGCGTTTAGGAGGAAAAATGGATGGTGGTGTGAAGTAGTAAGGAAATTTCGATTTTGCGCATTTTCATGTTTAAAACAAACGGATTCTTACATTTACTTTTCTTAACGTAGTATCACAGGCCACCGGAATACAACGCGTGCTTTGGTATGCGGGAATGACAAAGAGTCTAGCCATTTTAAATTGCCTAGCCAACAACTACACGTTGAGCAGTCTGGAAACTGAAGCAGAATACATATACTGGCGGAATTGTAAGTTATGGCATGAAACTAGAATTATAGTTCTAATCCGCAGTGTGTACATATTACATTGTCAAGGAAATGAGTGTTATTGAAGATTCATTTTCAGATATGAAAAAAACTATTGGTTATAACGTGACAGGTGTTTGGGTAGCGATGGATCAAAATGCAACGACTTCACAGTACTACTGGAGCGACGGACAAGCTAATCCACCACTGCAATACCCGCAACCAACAGTTCTTAGCAGCAATGGACAAGCTGCTCTGATTATAGACGGAACTGCCACCGCACCACCGTTCGGTAGCTTTGCGGTTGTACTGGAAGACAACCTGGTTACGTTATCAATATGGGGATCTGCGGAGTGGCGGGAAGACAATTCACTTAATCTGATTGATGTTAGCATGTAACATAAAAAAAGTTTACCTATTCTACATTTGTTTTTCTTATTCAAACATCGAGTGATATAAAACGAACTTCTGATCTCAAGTTATGTGTTCTTCGTAAAGCCTTCGAGACGAGAAACGTTAAGAACAGTGAACAATAACAACTGATTTCTAGTCTATCACTGTTGTATAGTCGACAAATTGTACGAGGTCTTTATAAGATCATTTCAAGCCCATTCAAAGTTTTTGCCCAGTTCATTCATGACCTTCACAAGACATTTTTTCTTGTTATGCATTCTCATCTATCTTACTGAATCAAGATTGATAATCCGCAACAAAATAACGAACAAGAGAGTTGGTACTTCAAGATATTCGTCTTCTTCTATGATGGTTATAAATTGAACATTGCAGCGGGATTTCAAAGAATCGAAGCTCGGTCAGTACTTCTAGGAGCAGGTGAATCGTTTCGTGTCTAAAATCTGTAAATTGAATCTGATCAATATGTTCTTGTACATAAGCCTTCGGTTCCTCGGAACACAACCCGGCGCACCTGTGCAATAAAGTTGCGTGCATGTTGCAGCCGACCCCTTCCCGACCCCTCAATGTCCTTCTCGTAAACTTTTAGCACTGGTTTTCATATATAAGAAGATCGCGAGCTATCAGAATACAAGGGAAGCATGCTCAAAAAGCTCGTCATTCTGCTGGCCTTGGTCGCTTTGGCAGCCTCGATGGGCCGCCCAAGAAGGCATCGTCATCAGCACAAGGACTGTTCCTGTGGTAACATTAGTTCAAAACTTCTGGTTTCTTATTTAATCTTTTTAGAAATCCCTAGCTATAATAAACCCCCGTGTGATGATAGTGCAGAGCCAACGCCACCGGATGACCAAGAGACCACTGCTGCTCCGACGAGCACGTCGACTCTCAAGCCGACTACGCCAACCACAACGAAGGTGACGACAGTGCCAACGACCACAAAGACAAGCACAGTTCCGACTACAACTCGAACATCCACTGTTTCAACCACTACTAAAACAACGATAGTACCAACCACTACCAAGACGACAACTGTTGCTCCCACTACAACATATGATGATCCAGGATGTCCGGCGAGAGATATGGTGCCATTCAAGCGGAAGAATGGCTGGTGGTGCGAATTGGTAAATATAAATTTTCAGAGAAGACATTATGAAACCCTAGGGATCCAGTTGACCATTAAGTCACCAATTATTGGAATATTTCTTAGGGTACGGCGTATGACACTAGTGTAGGAGGAGCTGCAATGGGTAAAACTTATGCCACGACTAATTGCAACATCAACAACATGACCCTCAGCAGTCTGGAAACTGAAGAAGAATGGTCTTACTGGCGGCAATGTAAGTAGAAAAAAAGGCTTGAAAAATATGCTGACTTTCAATCTAATTGTAAAAGTATCATTTTCAAAGATATACTCAACATTGGGTACGTAACTGGGGCATGGGTTGCAATCACCAAAAATGGAACGGCTGGAGAATACTACTGGAACGATGGACAGGCTATCCCATTAATTGATCCACAACCCAAAGTTGTTTACTCTACTGGACAAGCAGCATGGATCTTCGAAAACAACGCAACAGCTCCACCATATGGATATCTAGCTGTTGTTCCGGCAAATGGAGTGTCCACATCAACTACCCCCAATATTAATATGGGAGTCTGCGGAGTGGCTGGTCGTCAGTTTACCTAATCATTTTCGTGTGTTTCCTGTATTTTTCAAGCGATAAACGCTGGAATTTTGTCTAGTCTATAAGAACAGACTGAATAACAAATAACATAAATATATCTGCAAACTGAACAGGTGTAGTTCATGTGTCAGAAATCGAACATTTGCTACGGTTTGTACAATCTTACGTGGGCTCTGATCATTAAAAGAAGGATTTAGAATGAAAAGAAAAGAAAAAGCACTAGAAAAGGAAAAAGGGTTGAAACAATAATAAGGGGCTCAGAGTTCCGTGAAGGTCTTGTCGATTAGTAGTTAGGTATAAGTTCACCAAATAGACTCAAGTAATAGCACGGATCTCAAGAAAATTTTGAATTTGCGCCCCAAGAAATCGTGAGCAACTCGGTCGATTCATTCAGAGCTAAAAAGATGCAATGGTTGATGTTGGAGAATTGTTCTTCTTCTATTATCGATGAAGTATTTGAAAACTACATCAGAAGAGTTTAAACGTTTAGATTCTTGCCCACGAACACAGTTATTCACATGCATCTTTTTTGAAGCAAACGAATAAATACCACAGTTAGCCACAGTTCAGACCTCTTGACTTTTCTCTCCCTCTTCTGACGATCAGAGAGACCTTACTTGTTAAGTTAAAGTCAAGACTCCCTATCATAACACGCCTTATTATTAGCATGTGTAGCAATTGCATCCGTATAGAAAATTCCAGAAATAAAATTCACTTCATTCAAAAAAAGAGAGCACAGCATTTGAAGGACTCATATTGCTCTTACTGCCACACATCCTCCAACAATAATTTCTTCGTCTCCTACAGTCCACTTATCTTCGTCATTGCAATCGAAAGTTAATGGGGGTGTAGCAGAATTTCTTGCATATGACACGTTGAACTCCTGAAAATTTTTTTACCCGCTCAGCAAAACTGCAGTTTTAACTCACAGCTCCGTTAGCTAGAATAGCAAAGAAGAAAATTTCTACCGCTGGTGTATTAGTCTCAATTACTGAACAAGCTATTTGGGAATAACATGTTGAGTTTGGATAATAATAGAACTGTCCATTCCGTCCGCTGTAAAGAGATGAGTCCCAATTTTTCAATGCGTAGTCAATGTTTGTTTGCCACCAAGCATCACCAAACTCAGCATTCTTGTACAATACAGCGTCACAGTAACATGTGGCTGAAAATGCTAATTGTGCGTACTTTGTCAAAAAACACTCACATCGAGGAGTTGACAAAGCGGTTGTGGAAGCTGCAGTAGTGTTTGGAGCAGCTGAACTTGTAGGCTCCTCGGTCGTGGTGGGTTTCTCTGTTGTGGTAGGCTTCTCGGTTGTTGTTGTAGCAGCAGTGGAAGTTGGTTCCTCTGTAGTGGTCGGCTTCTCAGTGGTAGTTGGCGCAGCTGTCGAGGTAGGCTCTGTTGTGGTAGTTGGTGCCTCAGTTGTGGTGGGAGCAGCGGTGCTGGTTGGTTCCTTGGTGGTGGTGGGCTCTTCAGTGGTGGTGGGAGCCTCCGTAGTTGTTGAAGCAGCGGTGGTAGTCGGCTCCTCGGTAGTTGTTGGTGCCGCCGTAGAAGTTGGCTCCTTGGTTGTGGTAGGCTCTTGCGTGGTTGTGGGCTCAACAGTTGTCATCGGTTCTTCCGTAGTAGTCGGCTTCTCGGTAGTTGTTGGCGCCGCTGTAGAAGTCGGTTTTTCTGTGGTTGTTGGAGCAGCCGTAGAAGTTGGCTCCTTGGTGGTCGTGGGTTCCACAGTTGTGGTCGGCTTCTCAGTCGTCGTCGGAGCAGCCGTCGAAGTAGGCTCTTCTGTTGTAGTTGGCTTCTCAGTTGTCGTTGGCGCAGCCGTGCTCGTAGGTTCCTCGGTAGTGGTGGGCTTTTCAGTTGTTGTTGGAGCAGCGGTGGTAGTTGGCTCCTTGGTAGTTGTTGGCGCCGCCGTAGAAGTTGGTTCCTTGGTTGTGGTAGGCTCTTGTGTGGTTGTAGCCTCTACAGTTGTGGTTGGAGCAACCGTTGAAGTCGGTTCCTGGGTGGTAGTCGGCTTCTCGGTAGTTGTCGGTGCAGCCGTGCTCGTGGGTTCTTTGGTGGTGGTTGGCTCTTCGGTTGTCGTCGTTGGAGCGGCAGTACTAGTCAGCTTTTCAGTGGTTGTTGGAGCCGCGGTGCTGGTAGGTTCCTCTGTCGTAGTAGGCTTCTCGGTAGTGGTTGGAGCGGCAGTGGAAGTTGGTTCCTCGGTGGTAGTAGGCTTCAAAGTAGACGTCGGAGCAGCCGTGGAAGTTGGTTTCTCTGTAGTTGGGGCTGCAGTCGACGTTGGTTGTTCAGTGGTGCTCGGCTTTTCAGTACTTGTTGGGGCAGCTGTCGAAGTGAGTTTCTCGGTGGTAGTGGGCTTCAAAGTAGACGTCGGAGCAGCCGTGGAAGTTGGTTCTTTGGTACATAATTCAGTAGTCGTCGTGGGAGAAGATGTGGTAGTTGGTTCCAGAGTGGTCGTCTTCGGCAAAGCCGTGGTCGGCGGTTTTATCGTGATGTTAGTGGCCTGGATTTTGAAACTTTTCACTGGTTTAGAAAGTATAATAACTTACTAAAGGACATGGTTTAGCAGTAGCATTGTGGACCAGGAGTACCAGGAACAGTAGGCTTCGAGAGAACATATCTCGATATAGTGTTCACAAAGCTTCTGCCTCCTCTTTTTATGGAATTCGATTTAAATTATGCAAAGAACATGCTAGAATTAAAAATGCATAACACGTGGAGGCTCCTCCCCTTTTTCTCTCCCCCGCTCCCTACTTTCCACATCGATCAGTGCTAATTGCAAAAAATGGAGCGGAACTTTGGTCTCGTTCTTCTGATCTCCATTATCATCCACGTGGCAGCCAACTCGAGTCCCGAGATGTGCCGTTGTCCAATGCTGAAACAAGTGGATGCCGAGATATATGCACAGATGAGAGGAACACCTGGAATGTCTTCTGATCAGATTCCCGATTTTGCCCCGCTTGATGTGGACTATGGAAACAACTGCACAACGGTGACAATCACCTGCATCTACCCACGATTCACTAGACACAGATCCTCCATCTACTATGCTAATGGAGCGGTAAAAAAGTGTTCCTTATCTTTCAAATGTCTTAAACTTTCAGAACTTCTCAACAGTCCGTCGATACGACCTCGCCGACAAGTACAGCATTCGATGCAACCAGATGACAGGAGTGTGGCTTTCGGAAGAGAACTCGGAGATCAGCTACATCCAATGCGCCTATCGACCAATGCTCGTTAACCGGATTGTCACTGGAACATGGGAAGAGATTGTGCGATTCTGGAGAATGGTTGGAGATGTCTTGAAGAAGAACTTTGGATTTTTCAAGTTCATTATTGGATATGACTGATCAATTTCTAAAGTGTATCTATCTTATCGTTGAACTTTGCACTTGGTTTCATTGAACCAAAACATAAACATAAATTATCTATGCATCCATTTGAAAAAAAAAACTGAATTTCAATTGCTATGATTAGTTAATTTCATGCAAAAAAATGCATGGAACATGATACAGTTTAGCAGCCAGCTGAAGTGGGGAACGTTTGACGGTGTATATCTCTGAAGTCATTGAAGATGGTAAAAAGTTGTCAACTACATATTGCAGTTGTAAACTTTTGGATAATTGCTATGGGTCTTGAAATATAGCCCCCTTAAAAAAAGGTCAAAAACAGCTTTGAAACGTTGAAACTCTTTGGTCTCCTTGACACATTTTTGCACCTGATAACCACATCACGATTAGATTATGAAGAAGGTAACAAAGTAAAAAAAACTTTGGTCTAAACAAGTCTAGAAACTTCTAGAACGAGCTACATACTAAAGATTGTTTTCCTCTGTTTTCAAGGCCACCCTGTAGTTCAAGAAAACTCCATCTAACCTTTAGCATAATCCAATCAAATTCCTGCTTTTAAGGATAAGTTATAGCACCTACCAACATCAAAACATACCCTTTCTCCCTTTCAAAAACGTAAATCTGCTATCCTGGGAACCCTACAGAGATCTGTCTTATTGAAGTTGGTCATCGTGGAAGAGCATGGGACCAACAGACCTGATAGAACAATATAACTCTTTGCTAGATACTGAAATGAAAATTGTGATCAGAAGAAAGAGAGAAAGAGACGATAACAAGAAGGGAACGAGAATGTGATTAGGCTTGTCGGCGTCGGACACCCCAGACTTCGTCACTCTGTCAGACATGTCGTGTGAAGAGTCCAGTGCTGTGTTCTTCAGAGATGATCGACCTTTTATGATGGCTATTATTCAGTTTTCAGAGTAAGTTCTTATCATTGTTTTGAACCTCGAAACTTTTCAGATGGACGCGTCGACCTCTTCTTCATGTAATCGTCATAATCATTGCACTGGGTCTTCTACAACTTGTATTCCATATCTTCATCACTACCCGACGTTCTATGAAAGCGTTGAACACACGAGGACAGTTACAAGTGCTTTTAGCATCTGCGACTCTTACCTGCTTTGTGGACTTTGCGAGATATTCAGCGGAGTTGATTTCAGAGTATCAATGGTAACAGTTACCTTACTTTAATAGAAGGGAACTAATCTGAACATTACAGTGAAGGAACCCACAGCTACCTGTATGCCCTGCTAAACATGTTAGAACCATTCGCCTGGTCCTTCCCGCATCAAACAACCATCTGGACCATGGTCTACGTCACAATTTATCGAGTGAACATTGTGCTCGAAAACCGATTCGGAGCGTGAGCCGGAAATGAATGGTTTGTGAGAGAAAAAACGTTGATTTCCTTGCAGGCGATTTCGGATAAAAACAAGTTTGACTCTGGTCGTATGCGTTGTTTGTGCGTCACCTGTGGTGATTTCCGAGTTTATTCGGAGTTTGGAGTTGTATGTTGTGGAGATTGAGGATGTGGAGGAGAAGAAATTGTTGATGGGTGGGAAGTTAGTGTTTTTATGCAATTTTCAGTGGATCTTTGGTCTTCTTTTAGCTGCACAGTAACCCCCGACACCCACTTATACGACTTGGTGAATCGAAAGTTCGAGTGCAGTTTTGAAAGAGTCCGTTCATTTCTCAGTGTTATTATGGGAGAGGTAAGTGTAGAAGTGCTAAACATGTTGTGCTGGGGGTTTCAGTTAATCCCATGCATCATTTTGATAGTCTCCACAGTTTTTCTAATCGTCGAGTTGAACAGGAATCAAGATTTGAGGGATGTCAATGCCAAGAAGAAGTGGGTTTCGGCACCTAGATCACTGTTTTGAAGCTAGAAAACCTTTTAGATCAACCTCTCGAGTCAAGACCCTTGTTGTCTTTCTCTTCTTCTTTCTCGCTGCAGAAATCCCTCTTATGTTCATTTTTGGAGTCGGGATGATCAGTGAAGCGGATTTTTAGTGAGCCAATCCCCCCCCCTTGTTCCTTCTTCTAAATCTCGTAATTTCAGCGCCCTAGACGATCGTCTCTACGTCCATGAAGACTGTTACCTATACATTTGTCTATCATGTGGCTACTTTCAGTACTGCGTAATGTCCTCCCAATACCGTAACACTGTAAAAGTGTTATTCCGGAGGAAACGAAGAGTGAAAGCCGGCTCAGTGGGTCACGAAACGGTTCCAACGAAAGTGCAAGGTGATTGTTTTGACCGTTTTGTCTCAGATTCTCTGGTCTCGAAGTATGACGAACGCTTGATTCTCTCAGACACGGCGAGTCGATGATGGACACGGGACTTCTAACTGTTGTTTTCAAGATTCTGGTCACAATAAACCTTGCCTAAAACCACCTGAACCCATCAATCATCCCCTATTCTGCAACAGGTTCAGTTCAATCAGAGATAATGAAACTCAGTGGGAGGGAGGCGAAGAGAAGGAACATCCACCATTTCTCCCTTCCCCTCATCCTGTGTAATATCTGTGGTTGTGTCTGCGTCTCCGTCTCCCACCTGAACACCCCGATACACTTACTGCGGACGGGTCGACGAGGCAGAAACTTCTCGCTTCTTCTTGCGTTGCCCCCTTCTCACTCCCAGTGCGAAGCGAGGGAAAGCCAGTTATTGATAAGTTGATTTGGGTTGGGTGCCTCACACTGTACGTGTTCGTTATCTGAGGGTTAGAGTACTTGAAAATGATAGTGATATAGAAAGAGCATATCTTTGTCATTTGCTCAATCTAAAAGTCTAGTTTAGATCTTTGACTCAAGGCACTAAACCAAATGACGAAATGTGTCCCATCGTATTTCAACACCCTCCCCTTTCCCTCCTCATCCCGCGAAAACATCTGCAATCAGTCTCGACTTTCAAGCCCCGTCCAGCCCGCTCCGGTCGCTCGACCGAGGATCTTTTGCGTTTAATAAACGCGTCTGTGTGACTGACTCTTGGCCGTCCGTGCCCGTGCCCATTACTACGTCAAGGTGTCTAACAAGAGCCCGCTTGGTCCACTCCAACCTTTTGACTTTTTGTCAATCAGTCAGTTACCTATTTGCTCTCTTTTCCATGACATTGGGAGGGGTTCTTCATGATGGGTTTTTTGTGAATCTGAGAGATTTTAGAGATTCCAAGGAGACTTTGAGGTCTTCTGAAGTCTTGCAACAACACTTCCCGACCATTCCAATTTCCCTATTTACACATACACTGGACAATGATCACAACTCAAGTGGACCCCGCCAAGGAGTGGGGGCAAAGTTGGAAAGAAAGGGCGAGACGACTCTCACTTTTCCGTCTTTCCCGTTTCCTCATCCCAAATTACATATGCCATCCATTCGTTTTCCCCTAATTGTCGAAGAACTAATAACCGTTAGGGGGAGGGATGGGTTACACTGTGTGTTGGGGGGAGGGATTATTGGGGTGGTGACGACTGATTGACTTGCAAATTTTTCGGGGATTGGGTCTTCTAGAAGGGGTGTTTGCATTGTATTGATTGTTTCCTGGTTTTTTTTGAGTTGGTGATTGAGGTCTTGTGATGTTGTTTGTTTTGATGGATCTCGCCATGAAATTGGTCTGCTGTTTCTGCGTTTCTAGAGCAAATTTCTGAGCCCTAAACTTCTTTGAAAACCGTTTTCACCTCGAGACCCAATATCTGAACTTCTGATCTCAATTCCCTTGTAATTTCCTTATTCTCATCCTTCATAATTCCATTCATTTGCCTCCTCCATTCACGCGTGTAACACATGCAAGTCGCGGAATCTCAACGCAAATATCTCCCCCCACCCGAAATACCTTTGGATATAAATATTTACGTGGAGGAAGAAGAGGAAAAAGACAGTCCCAGCTAAAAGTTTCTATTTGCTCTGATCTCTCGGCTCTTTACCTTCAATATTTCTTCAAGAGTCAATCGATAAAAGTGTCAAAGGGAGGTGCATGGTCAAAATGATGGGGAGAGTCACCTGTTCTCTGCGATGACTCGGCCTTCGGTTTCGCAACTTCTCGGCTTACTTGCTCTGCAAAAATGATACTCTGACTTATCTTTCACTTTTTCTCCCAGTCTTCTCTCAGCTGAATTGTTTCCCTGGTCTCTTTGGCGAGGTTTGTTTGTTTTCTCAACGGGAGTTTTGCATTCCTGGGGAGTTTTTTTCTTGTTCATCATCTTTCTCCTCTTTTTCTTATCTTTCTGATCCTTCTTATCCTTTGTATCATCCTGATTTTCACACTGAATCACACAGTTTTCGTACTAACCCTCATCTAGACTGCTGTCACTGGAAGAGACACTCGGCGGGTCTCGCCACGATCTCAGTTTTTCGCTGTTTTCTCGTTTTTGGACCTATTTTTTCAAATTTTTGTGATACAAATGGATAGAAAAAAGAATTTGGAGCTTAGAAACAGTCGATTTGACCGGAATTTTCGAGTTTTCCAAAGCAAACTTTCAGATTTCGTGTTTTTGGTCCTTTTCAGGAAAACCACAAAATGAGTAATTTGCAATGAAAAGTTTACTGATTTGCGTCAAATCAACTGTTTCTGAGTTCCAAATCTTATTTTGTATCCGGATTTACCAATAAAATTTGAAAAAAATGGTTCAGAAACGAGAAAACACCAAAAAACCATTTCGCGGTGAGACCCACCAATGAGTGGGGTCACTCTAGTAGGCCCCGTTTTCCTCCATTTTCTCAGTTTCTCCTTTTCTTTCTTGATTATTCTAGACTTCTTTATCTCCTCTACAATCCCTGTTTTCAGATGGAGGAAGAACTTCAACAACTCCGCACAAATGCCTCGTCAGAACTGATGACAGACGAGGACTTCATCGCCACCATCGAATCAATGGGAGTTGAAGCTCAAGAACGCGAGATTAATGATTTGCTCAGTAAGTCTGTTTTCTATGAATTTGTCATGGTTAAATGTCCGGCTCAAAATAACCGTCCAAAAACCGTTTCGTCTCGTTTTTCTCCCAGGAAAACAGACGCTGTTTGCATTGCAGATTACCGTTTTGAACGGCCGCCCGTTCCCCCTTCCTTTTTTCTATTCTTTTCTGCTCCTTTCTCTCTAGATTCTCCCCAGAAAGTACACATTGTCACGGGGTTTGAGTTTTCCAAGAACTTTACTTTCAACTTTCCAGAGGCGATGCACGAGAACCGCATTGTTTCGTGGGATGAGGCAGAGCGGATTTTGATGGAAACCGATCAGACACCTGTGAGTTTCACTGTTTTGAGGCCTTCAAACAGTCTTTTGTGTTACAGATCAAATGCAGTTTGCCAGAACAGACAAGGCCGACAGAGCCGGATAACGAGGTGGATGTTGATCAGTGCATCAGGAAGTTGCTGGATAATGATCCATCGTTGAAGGAGATCAATTTAAATAATATGAAGGTGAGCGGGTTAGAAAATCTATAATTCACTAGCTAGGATCATAAAGGAAAGAGGGAAAACTCTAAAAAGTCAAAAATCGACAGCGAGTTTTGGGTCTTTCTAGAAAACGGCTTGTATCTCGCGACCCGTTAGAGATAGCAAAATGTTGTTAACTACAAAATTGTTCCTCTAGACATTTTCTATCTATTAATATACATTTCTTATCAGTTAAACTTCAGAGAACCCCAGTGCCCGCCATCAAACGCCTCCTAGAAGCGCTCGCCTACAATGAACATTGCGAACGGATCTCACTCGCCAATATGGGACTCTATGATCATGATATCAATGTAAGTTAGTTTTTTTCAACTTTAACAAGCTGTACTCTAAACATAATTCAAATTCAGGTCCTGGTAACAGTGATCGAAATGAATCAAGCCATCAAAAAAGTGAACTTGGAGACCAACTACCTCAGCGGTGACTTTTTTGCAAAGCTCTTCAAAGCTGCACTTGTCAATGAATCGGTGGAAGAGATAAAAGCTGTGAATCAGGGAGTTTCGTTCTCAACGCAATCTGAAAAAGAGATCATTGACGCGATTGTGAAAAACCATGGATTAACGAAGATCTCTATCAATTTTCGGTTACCAGAGGGACGGCACAAGGTGGAGAATGCAACGTTGAGGAATGGAGAGCTTAGTGAGTTTTCGAGTTTTCTGCATTGCGTTTTGCCATGAAATCCTAGACTTCAAGTTGATCTTTCAGAGCGAGTAAAACGCCGTGAAGCCGCACAGAAAGCGCGCCTTGAAGCAGAAGAACTTGCCAAGAATCCGGTGGTAAAACAAACTTTATTGGAGCCTAGAAACTCATCGGAATCCCCTTTTCAGCCAAAACTCACCCCGGATCCACCGAAAAAAGAGCCAGAGCCGAAGAAAATCGCGCCAAAGGTTCGTTTGACAGTGTTTTGAAAAAGGAGTGTGAAGAATGGAAAAGCATGTACAAACTGTTAACTTACCTCATTGATAACTAGTGCCTGATAGTGTGTATCATAATGATAATAATCCCGGTTTGCTGTTTTTGATAAACTTTTGAGATTTGCCTTGTCAATGTTATCTATGTCATTCTTGTCTTTTTGGTCCCCATTATTTCAGATCTTCCAGTCCTTCACTGTGTCTTCTTTTTCATGTCGATTGCGGTTTCTATGTCCACCTTCATTTTTTTATACCATTACCTAACTTCAGATCCCACCCCCAATGCCGAAATCTCTGGTTTCCCCGGAACCAAAACCATCTTCTACCTCTCCAAAATCCTCTCCAGTTGTTGCTACTGCTCCTCCAAAATCTACCATTCTTATGAAGCAACTATCCTTTCAAAGGGCTAGCAGAGAATCTGAAGAAGACACTGAGTTTGTCCCTCCACCTGTTCCGGAGCCACCAAAGAAACTGGCGATCCCTAGATCTTTCTTGAAGAAAGAGGAAGCTTCAGAGACCCCGATGCTTCAAAAGGTGGCAAAGAGACCTTTGAAGCAATGGGAGCCGAAGAAACCGGAAGAATTAGAAAAAGAGGAAATCAAAGAGCCTCTTCCAAAAGAAGATGTTCAGAAGAAGCTCTGGGAGCCCAAGGTTGCTCCAGCTGTCGATGATGGGTATGCTCCAATGTTGGATGTCTCAGGGAACGCCGCTGCTACTACAGCCAAGCCAAAACTTGATGGAGTTCGAGTCCGAAGACCACCAGTCACTGCAAAGAACATTTGGGAGCAAAGGATTGCAAAGATTGAGAAGAAGGAAGAGAAGAAAAAAGAGAAGCCGTTACTTTCTATCCAAAAGATTCGGGAGCTTGAGAAGAAGGAGGAGATTAAGAAGGAAGAGGATGATAGATTGGAGCAACTTTTGAAGAAGGAGAAAGAGCCGAAGAGGTTGAATACAGAACATAAGAAGCTGTTTGAGGGGGTGGCGCAAGAGGAGAAGAAGAAAGAGCCAAGACGTCATGTACAGAAGATTGTTGCCAAGAAACCAAACTCCATTGTGCCTTTGGAGACCGAAACGACCAGGATTGGAGGAGAGAAGAAAGAGGAGACAAGGCCGACAACGGTGATTAGGAGAACTGTTATGAGGAAGAAGGAAGACGTCAAGCCTGAAGCGGTGGATGTAGAGAAGCCGAAGAGGAGGTTGGTTAGGAAGAAGAAGGTAGAGGAAGAGACGACAGAGAACGGATCAACACATCAACATCATCTTCCAAGTGCTCCACCGCAAGCTGTTCATTGAGAAGATCAAGATGAAGTTATTCGATTACTGTACTCCCTCTATTCGTCTTCCCTGTAATTACAAACTCTGCCTCCGTTGCGTGGTTCCTTGTGATATCTCTCTCGCTGTACCTTCTTGCCTTTCTTGTACTTTTCTTTTTAAACTTCGAAATTTTTGATTCTCTCTTTTATTGGCTTTATCTTTTCTCAATTTGCAATCTTTTTCTTACACTTCTCGTCCCTCTCCTCTTGACTTTCTGCTCCCTTATTTCCCTCTAATCAATCAAAATCACTCGAATAACTTATTGAGATGAAGCACTTTGACTCTTTTCTAACAATTCTAATCTAAAAACCATCAAATTCAAGGTAAAAATCTTTCAGTTCGAGGAAGAAATCGTGCAACCAATGCCAGTGTACAAGTTGAATCGAGGACTTTCCAGAGATGTTCAATGATCATTTGTCTTTGGTTTTATGATGTTTGAGATAGTTTAAAGGGTTGTGAAGACTTTTTTCTGTGAAAAAAACATGATTTTCAACCGTTTTCGGTTCTTTTCTGCTTCAAAGTTTGCTACAATTCAAAAGTTTGGTGACATGATTTTCGGGGTTATTGATGCTTTGTTACTGAATAAAAACATACAAAAATCACTGAAAACGAAACTTTCCTCTTATCTCGACCCAGAAAAGTCCGCGTCACTATAGAAACAGCAAAGTTCCCACGAACTTTGAGAGCTCTCCCACTTCCTTGCCCACCTTTTCCATCATTCCCCATCTCATTTCTGATCTCTCGAACCTTCCCTTTCCCAATTCCTCATGTTCCCCTCGCCAATTTGTGCAATAAATGTGCAATTTCGGAGGAAGAAGGCGCGTGCCAAAATTGACATGCTCTTCTTCTTCATTATTCATATTCTCCGTTTTTGGGGAAAATGGGAATGGGAGATAGAGCACATTTGCATTGTCCTAGAAAAAAAGAAGGTAATGAGAAGAACAGCTAAAACAGGCTAAACAGAGCAAAGTAACAAAGTGAACATGTGAATAGAATGTTTTAGATACAAGAAAATCTTCTTCTTTTTTGGTTAATCGTCTTCTATTTGAAGCTCTCTTTTTGTGTCGCTTTGTTTTTCAAGCTGTTCTGCATAAGCCTACGTGGCACCCATTGCAACTTGTGCAAATCGCAAATCGCCTCAAATTCTCATTTCCCTCATTTCCTTTGCAACTTCCGGCCTCTTATCTTATCACTAATACATTGCTTCTCAAATGCATTAGTCTCGATGAGATAATCGGGGACGCCCGGGGGCTTATCCATTTCCAGTCAATCCTGCCTGGCACTGAAATGGGCGGGGCTTTAGGGGCTTCCCCTCTAATCCCTCGGCTACTTGTTCTATGATATGATTTGCAAGATTTTAGTCATTTTTCATTTTCCATTTTCCAGTTCTTTTTTCAGTTGCTTTTTGACTATTCAACCCTTCAAATTAGATGACACATTTGCCCTTGTTCCTAGAAAAGAAGAGAAGAAAAGCACAACAACACTTTAGGCCAATTATCTCATTGGAGATGGCGGAGGGATAGAGGCGATGTAAGAGGAAAAGGGGAATGAGTGTGGATTGATAATTGAGTTAACAGTAGGGATGCGCTGTTAGGTTGGATTCTAGCTGGTTCTACAAATGAAGATTTGGGTTGGAAAGACATGTTTCAGCTTTTTTAGCTGCCGCCGCCAAACTTTCATGCGATTTCAGTCATGCGCCTTTGAAGTCGGGGATACTGTAGTTTCGTCTATTTTTCAATGATTCTATCGTTTTTTCGGCAAAATTTCTGCGGAGTTTTGACTCAAATTGTTACTTAACATTATCGTTAACAAGAAAACTTATTTTTTCTAACAAACTCCCGGAGAAATCTCGAAAAAAACGATAAAATCATCGAAAAATTGACCGAACTACAGTACCCCGACTTTAAAGGCGCATGACTGAAAACGTCGGAAAGTTTGGGCGCGTGGTTGGTTTTTTCTGAAGCTTAGAAGATTTATAGCTCAGTCCAACCTTGTTTTCTAAAAATAAACATTTCCCGAAAGTCCAGCATGTCCTATACACCACGAGTTAAAGTTATCCCGCAATTTTCGTGTTGAAAAACTTTCGCTTTCGGACAAGCCAATAATTCAAAACTCGATAAATTATAGGGTGACGAAGGTTTTCTAGTCCTCCTCCTAGTACACAAACACACCTCCTATCTAGATTCATCTCTCCATGCTTCATTAGGCCTCGGCCCCAAGAAGCCCATCCATTTGTGCTCTTTTAGTGCTCTGCTCTGACTCCTTTTTCTTCGGTTTTTTTGCCCCAATTTTCGTCTTCATTCTCCGCTTTCTTCTAATAAATAAAATGCCTCCTTTCCCTCCTCCATTTCTCGTCTCCATATCCTCTCAATTCGACTATTAGACTGGGGAGCTCCACAAGAGCCCGAATTTTATGATGCGGCACAATATGTTCTCAGCCACTTACATCTTGTAAGTCCTCCTCCTCCCTCTCCGTCCCTCTAAGACATGTTCTTGACTCCTACCACTTCTAATTCCCCAATTGCCACGTCTTCTTCAAATGACGTCATCATTGAAGCGCATCAATGCTGTGACCAAATGGCATTGTCGGACATCTTCCCCATCTTCATTGTCGCTGGAGCGCTTTGGATTCTGGTGTATTGTATTCTGATGACACAAAAGATATTCATGGACAGTCACTATCAAGAAATTGCACCGAAACAGCATGGAGAAGAGGAAGAAGAGCATGCAGAACAGGGACATCATGAAGGACGGCATGGCAACAATGAACATCATGTGGAAAGTGAAAAGTGAGTTGGGGATGGTTTTGAGGGCATCTATAAACATTCTAAAACTCTCTAGACAAAATATTGACTTTCTAAAACGTGTCCAACCGTCTCTTACTTACGGCGCACCCAATGGCACCGACACCTTTACAGCGACCCCTCTTGTTTTGGAGGTGTCTCCCTCTCTGAGGGTCTTTGTACTGTTAAAAATATAGATTTTCTAATATTTTCCATCTTCACCTATCCCTAGACACCCTCCTCCCACCTTTTTTGGGCTGTAAACTATAGATTTTCTAACATTTACACCCCCCTCTGTTTCCCGTGTTTTGTGTTGTTTTTCCGCCTGTTCCAATTAGTAAAAAAGGGCTAAATAAGGGTAAATGGACCACTTTGTCTACTGGTTTTTGAACTTTTATAATTAGAAAGAGTGCAGGCTACAGATTTTCTGTGGCGGCGGCATCGGCGGCCGTGGCCGAGAAATGCGTGCGGTCACGCAGAACGGAAACTTTGTTTTGACGTAATTTCGCTTGTTTTTGATCATTTTTTCTAATTTTTTTTGTAAAAACATAAGAAAAAAGTCTGTTCTATTGTTTTTCACAAAAAAAAATTTGCAAAAAAGATGGAAAATAAGCAATATGAAGGCGAAAAACTGTAAGTGGAGCTTTTTTCCCGACTACGAGCGCTTCTCGGTCGTGGCCGCAGCGGCAAAGTTTCCGGTTGTTTATTTGGTTCTGTACATGATATTTTCGAACTGCAACCTTCGAAAAGTTCAATAATTCACTACCAAACCTAAACTCCAATTCCAAACAGAGTACACTCAAAAATCCCAAGCGGAAGTCCCCCAAAAACCGGTCGCAAACCAAAAAAGTGAAAACCACACAAACAAAAAACACTAATCCCTGCCCTGATCCAATCAATAATTTGTTCTTTCCAGCCACAAACACGATCACAACGAACGGACCTTTTTCGCCTATTATCTCTAAACTTTATGTACTGTTTAGATACGCTTTGAAAACTTTTCATTGTTCCGGGTCAAAAAATTCTCATTTCTATCTTCTTTTTGTGTCTTTTTGATTGATAACTTCCCAATTTTCTCTGACTTCCACCTATTTTCGTTCATTTTTTGATCAATTTCCCCTTCTAACAAATCCAATAAGCAAATAAACCATGTCACCACCGCTACCTTGTTTTTCCATGTTTTCCACCCCCATTTGAGGTTATTTTCTCCATTGATAAGCAGTGTTAATTGAGTGATAAACAGTGTGAACAGTACAAAAAAGTAGCCCTTCTCCCTCACTGCCACTTGACAACTTATAATTGATGAGAGATTTGGTTGATTTTTCGTGTTTCGTACCCGTGCTTTCTAGTTTGTGACCTCAATTATCTATATATATCCTCTTTGTAGACCCCGGGTGACAAGTTTTTGACAGATGACACTTTCCCAGCCCACATGGAACATTTGCCAATTGGGAGCCGTGTTCTTCTTCAACTTTTTCTCCTTTTTTACACTATGTGAGTAAGTTGAAAAGTCACGCAAAAGTTTCCGGTGTCGCGCGCACTTGTAGGCACTCGCCGCCGGTGTGTCCGTCGGCCTCGATAGCTCAGTTGGGAGAGCGTTAGACTGAAGATCTAAAGGTCACCAGTTCGATCCTGGTTCGGGGCAATCCCTTTTTTTTCTTTTTTGCTTCTCATTTTTGGACATAGGACATTATTTCAGCGGCAATATCCCAAACAATCATCGAAAATGTTTCTAAAGAACAAGGTATAAATGAACACGCCGGGTATTACAGGTGAGTCCTTGCAATTTCGTTACTGTTATCTTATAAGTTTAGCGCGTTTCTGATCTACTTGGTATTCACCTTCGGTCATTTTGTGGCTACCCCAATCGTTGAAATTATCACTCCGAAATGGTCAATCGTCTCGGGATTAGTGGGCTATGCAATGTTCGAGATTGCTTTTCTCTGGATGAATGAGTATTTTCTATACTTTTCGGGAGCTTGTGCGGGTTTTTCGGGATCTTGTAAGTTGTGAAATTTTGCTTTTCAAGTATAGAGAAACAAAATATCAGTACTTTGGACCGGTCAATTCGACTATTTGGCTCAGAACTCTCAACCAAACTCTGTCGACCGGAACTCGTCAACTTTATGGGGCTTGTCGCAGATTTCGTGAGCTCTCAATATAAATTCCGTGGATTTTGAGTCAAATTTCAGGCTGATATTTGGTGGAGCATACTTACTGGTGCTTTATAGATTTCAAACTGGAAATGGATACGATATGCCTTTAGTGGGTTTTTCTTTCGAAATTGATCAAAAAACTAGCAGCAAATCCTAATTTCAGGTCCGATTAGTGGTTGGCAGTTTTCTTGTATGTACTTTGATCTCCATCTCTATCGGAATCTTCCTCCCAAAGCCGGTCTACAAAGCTGAAAAGTACAAAATCCCATATTTCAAGCATTTGTGTAAGTTCTAGGTCAGATTTTCCTCAAAAATTATAACTTTTTGCAGCAGAAATAGTGAAAATCTCATTCGACCGCAATCTCCTACTTCTATTCTTCACTTTCTGCTACACCGGCATGGAATTGTCGTTTTTCTCTGCTGTATTCCCGACTATGGTGTCATTCACGAAGAAATTGGGGAATACAAGAGACCTGAATGCTATTGCATCAATTTTTGTAGGAATCGGCAATGTTTCAGGTGAGAAAATGCCAAAAAAAAACGAAGAAAGGATGAGAAACGTCGCGCACTCCCCTTAAGCTCCGCCCACTTTACACACAAAGTTAGGCGGGCGGCGGAACCCGCGAGGTGTCGGCTGCGCCTGCAACACACCTCCCGGCTGCCCACAGGACGGGTACTTGTTACATCCAATGATGAGAGTTTGCGACTAGGGCGGTCATACTCCACAATGGTGATTCTAGTCATTCTGATGGTTCGTAACAAAGTGAAATGAACAATTTTTGGAAATAGTCTCTTTCGGAGAATTTTATCTTTGTTTTAGCATGCTTCGCATTGTCATTCCTCGGCTCTCGTGTTCGTGAAATCGGCCGGAAGAAGATGGTGCTAGTGGGTGCAGTATTCCACATGACATGCTTCCTGTTGACTTTTTTGACGTTCCCCGACGAATCTCCATTGACGCCGACAGACGCGATTGGGTTTTTTCCACCGAGGCAAGGGATCAGAAAGTATTTTTGGGTAATAAGGACGTTTTTTAGTGTGGTAGTTGTTCTGGTTTGCGGGTTCCTTTTGGGAGTTGGAGACACCATTTTCAATCAACAATGCTATACAATTTTGAGTGATATTTATGATCATGATAAGCGAATCGAGGCGTTCGCGGTATACAGGTTTTATCAGGTAACCCTCTAAAGTAGTTAAGGTTCAGTACCTAAGGTTCAGAGCGCTGCCAGCTGCATTGTAATGTTCTATTCTGCTCATGTACACCTCAAAACTCACTTCATAGTCCTCACATCCTTCTGCATTATGGCGACAGTCACGTTCTTTGGAATACGGTAACTTCAAATTTCAAGGGGAAGGAAAAGTCCAATGGGTTTTCAGGGTCCCTGAAAAGCTACCGGTTGCAGCTTCGAGTGAAGATATTCTACAGATGAAACAACAAAGTGAGCAGAAAGTTCTGATGGATTAGAAGAGGGGATGATAACTAACATTAACAAGTACTAACATTTCAGACATTGTGACAATTGCGCTTTGAGTGGGGAACAGACTAACAATGCTAACTAAATTGTTAACTTTGAAGTTTGACAGGTTTTCTGTAAATAAAACTTTGAATTTGGGTACTGGTGGTCGCTCATAGAACACCTAAACTTATAGGATATAAGGCCAACATTCCAACTGTAAAAATGATCATATGGATCTGGAAAAACACTTTCAAAATGAGCAGAAACTTGTACTTTTGCTGATATGTTTCATTTCTTTCCCTCTAGGCTTCTAATTGACCTAGTACTCATCTAGTACTCCAAAACGTGACAATAATCTCTTGAAGTGTCTAGAATGAAATATTGCACGTAGTAGGCTGCTCCTAGGTCCCTGGACATTAAGAATCGATGAGTAATAAAGCTAGACAAACAGAATTCCCATTTGTTATCAAGTTATACTACTTGTGCCAGTCACTGGCCAGTCATAATGATACCAGGAAGAATGACTGACTATGAGTGAATAAGGATTGTTTTGTTTTGACTAGTAAAACTGAGGTGTGGGCTTCTCTTTTTATGGCTAGGGTGGTCTGATGACATGTTCCTTCCTTTTAGAGCTCAAACTCTCATTTTAGACATGTGATTCATGACTCCCTAATTCAACTGTTGTAAGATTTCATTTCAATCTCATTTCGGCCTCATTTCGACGACAAACTGATCGGTCACTTTAACAAATTGATCTCAACCCCCTCAAGCCTCTAGAAAAGACCACACCTCAGTGTTTAGACGCTAAAAATTCCAGAATAGAAGTCATAAAAATGACGGATAATCAGGATGTACTCTGGTGACTGCAAGCGATCTCTTGAATGGTGACTAGTGAATGAAAAAATGTTCAAGAAATCAAAACGTGGATAAAAATGGATAGATCCACCTAGTTAGCACTTATTATGAAGCTTCTAGGGCCTTGGAACCTAGATCCAACCAAAAAAACACTTCAGTGGAAAATTTGATTTTCCACTCCCAAATTTTCCTCGAAATTCTCTTTTCTCTGTTACGTTAATGCCAAAATGCATGTTCCTTGTGTTTTTTGAAAGTTCATATCCCTCATATCCCTTCTTCCCCCACATTTTTTCTCTTTTTTCTGGAATTTTTGATAGCGATGCTGATGTTTAGCTGAATACATCTAGAATCAATCCTCTAGGTGTTTTTTTCTTGTTTTTCTGTTCAATTTGAGCACGATTTAGAGTTAGAAGAGTTAGTTTGTGGTTAATTGTCTGCTCCACTCCCCTGATATTTCGCCCGTTTACTCCTCCGCTTTGCTCGTTTTTTTTCTTCCATTAGTCATTAGAAAATGGAGTAGGAGGCTTCGAAATCCATAGATCCTAGAGGAAAAAACGTTTTGAAAGAAGTTTTGAACCTGGAATCTGAAAAATTTGAACTCATTGTCATTCAAATGACGTAAAACCGGAAACGCAGCCTCAAAGTCGACCGTGAAACCACTGCAATGATACAACGCTGGGCCGGTTGGTTTGTGGTTTGCAACTCGTCGTTTCATGTTTTTGTGTACTTTTGGAGGACTCCAGAGTACCGGTGAGTGTCTAATGCAAAAATAATAACAAAGAAACAAGTTTTTTTTTCTTCAGAAAAGCCATCTGTCGCTTCTACGGATTCTCTTCAGAATCGGAGTACAACTCGAGGATTCCTCAACTGAAAACTGCAAGAAGTCATGTTATGTTGTGATTTTTGTTCTTTTCTTGAATTCGATGTTATCAAATTGCTAAAATATCTCTTTTATACCTCTTCCCACCCGTTTCCCACAAAAGCGGCCGCCTTTTAGATAACTTGGCACATTCCCAAACAGGCCGCCGTTCGTGGGATGTCGCTCACTTTTTCTCAGGTCTCACGGGTCTTTTTTGCAAATAAACAGTTACTGGAGTCATAATTCTGTCTTTTCAATATGTTTTTTGTGTTTCGATCGTTCTTCGAAGAAAATGACTGAGCAAGACAAGAGATTGTCTAGAGGCCGCAGACAATGACGATTTCTCAATTTTCAGCGATAAGATAGACCGGGAGCGGTTGTTTTTGAGATTATAATAGAGTTTTCTAGATGATGGTCGATTTTCTCGTAGATTCTTCGCTGTTTTTCTGTGAATTTCGTCTTTTTCTGGTCAAATTCATCATTTTTGAGCAAAAATACAGTAACTTTCTTAAAGGCGCACACTTAAATTTGTCGCTGGGTCTCGCCGCGATTTTCAAATTACGGTGGATTTTGAAATATCTGCGGCAATTTTGTTGAATTTTTCCCCCATTTCTGCTTGTTTTCATTTGTTTTTTACGATTTTTGGCGCGAAATTTGCAGTTTTCCAGCGGGAATTGTTGCAAATTGAGTCTTTTAGTCAGTTTCGAGCCAAAAATGCGCTAAATTTCTCGATTTTTCGGTGAATTTCCCCATTTTCCCTAAACTTTGCGTTTTCCTTCGTACTTTTCGCGTTTTTCGTGAATCTTCAGCTTCAAATGATAAAAAATTACAAGCAAAGGTCTGTCCTCGCTCCTCCACTTCAAATTCCTCTCGCAATCGAACTTTTCACACCTCTCCCCAATGCGCGGCACCCCAAAGAACTGTTCACCAATCTAATCTCCCAGCTGTCATTTTTACAAGCCATAAAAGTTTCCCAAGATAGTCCCACCCCAACAATGTGTTGGTCTCCAGCCACCACTCACACCATTTCTCACCGTCCGCCCTTCTCGTTGACCTTTCCTCCTCACCCAAACAGACCTCTCGTTCTTCAGGAAAGCGCGCGAGCGTTCGTCCCGCCCCACTGTCTCGACGTCTTCTTGGATCAGTTTGGAATATCGTCAACCGCCACGTATTCTTCGTTCTTCGATTGATTCTGCTCAAATTCCCAGTCTACTCGCCACAATGCAAATGTCAAGGATTCTGACGCTAATCGGTCTTCTCGTGTGTGCGCCCACGTCTTCCAGTGCTTGGTGGTAAGGTTTTTCAATGTTTCTAATGTTTCGCAGATGGGAATTCGTGTTAGGAACCCTAAAATCGCATGTTCTCTCAACAAGTTTTGCGTTGGGACCCCGATTCGTTTGCTCTCTCGTTCCCAGACCATTCTTGAAGGTTGGGAGGTCCGTCTGGTCCCGAGCCATAAAATCTTGTTGCGCGAGAAGGCCGAATTGTTTGGCAACACCGGGGCATCCTAATCCCCCAGACCTCCTCGGGACCATTACCTCTTGGTCCTTTCGGTTCCCCTGTGCCGCCGATTTTATGTTTTTACGAGCCATAAGCTATAAAATTGGCGGTTTTCTCCAAAGAAACGGTTGCTTCGGCAAGAAGATTCTGCAAGGGTTAACAGTTAACAGTTGCTCTCTTTCCAGGTTGCTCTCCAAAGCGGACACGTCATCGCCGAACTCGTCAGTGTCGCCGATCCTCTGCAAGAATGTGCCGGGACTGACGCCACAACAGAAACGAATGTGTCATGAGAATCCGCATGTTATCAAGTACTTGGTTAGTCACAAACTGATCTCAAGAGCCGTAAAACCCTAAATTTTCAGATCTCCGGTCTCCGCGGCGCCCTGCACACTTGCGAGAACACTTTCCAGCGCGAAGCTTGGAACTGCACTCTGACAGTACCCGGCATTGGAACCTCGCCACTTCAGAGTACGTTTAGCACGCCAGCTGTCCACCAGAACTCCTCCATTCTTTCAGTCGCCTCTCGTGAATCAGCGTACGTATACGCGATTTCGGCGGCCGGTGTGTCTCACTCGCTGGCTCGTGCTTGTTCAAAGGTAAGCGAACCCAATGAGTCACGCTTGTAACCTTGATTGCCTTCTTTTCAGGGACTAATCGACGATTGTGGATGTGGAGAGACGCCGCAGGGAAACGAGCAAGAATCGGCCGTCGCTTCCAAGGCGCCCGGCGATTTTGTATGGGCTGGATGCTCTGACAACGTCAAGTTCGGAAACTCGTTCGGCCGAAAGTTCGTCGACCAATACGACCGTCAACACGCCACTGAACCGCGCTCCCAGATGAATCTGCACAATAACCGAGTCGGACGTCGGCTTCTCGTCTCAGCAATGAACCGCGAATGCAAGTGTCACGGAGTCTCCGGGAGCTGTGTGACCAAGACGTGCTGGAAGGTGATGCCAAAGTTCGACGAGTTCGCCGCCCGTCTCCATGACAAGTATCAACTCGCCAAGTTGGTTACCACCAGCGATCAGAAGCTCTTCGTTCGCTCCACTCCACCAGCAACAGCTTCGGGACGCTCGGAACGGTACATCAAGACCCTGGACTCGTCGTCAAAGCAGATGCGCAATGAACTGATCTACCTGGACGCCTCGCCGAACTACTGCGCCATCGACGTCAAGGATCGCGAGTGTGGAGAGAACTGTGCGAACATTTGCTGCGGACGCGGATGGCGAACGAACCGCGAAATCGTCGACGAGCCGTGCCACTGCCAGTTTGTCTGGTGCTGCGAGGTCAAGTGCAAGACGTGCAAAAAGCTTGTAGAACGCAATTTCTGCTTGTAAAATAAGGAAAACTGTACATTTCTAAATCTCTCCGAATCCTCTTGTCCCATTTCTTCCTGTCCCAGTAAGCCCTTTGTGCCAAATTAGCCACTTACAATCACATACATTCACATTTTATCATATCACTCTATTGACTCTACCCTCTTTTCAATATTTCAAAGTGTATATTTATACGAACCTACCCCTTCATGTTCTCACTTTGTCAGCTGTCCGACAGTTTGTTTACTTTTTTCCTTGTTCTATTTAGAAGCATTTCATCTCATTTACCTACACGTTCTATCCTGCTTGTCTATCTAATAAAGCCCGACATAATAGCTGTGTTTCATATACTTTTCTTTCATCACATATAATAACTTAAACATTGTGCAGCAATCCGAGTTCAGTCTCTCTTCGTCTAGTCGGTCTTCTTTTTGTTCCAGTACATGAAGAACTGGGCGAAGATGAGTCCGTTGAGAACGGCGGCCGTTGAGTAGGAGATGATCAGAAGTGAGTCGCCGGTATCCTGGACGGAGGTGAACACTCGGGCGACGGTTCCGGCGAATTGAAGGAACACGGAGATTAGGGAGAGTTGGCCAGTTGATTGGGCTTGGTAGTTGGAGGAGATTTGCAGGAGCTGAAAAAGAATGATCAGAAGACGTTGAAAAGCAGAATTCTCACCTTCGACACAACGACAATCGGGATTCCGGCGGTTTGCACGGCGACCAAAGCACTCATCGGAATCGCCTCCGACACCACTCCATAGCTGACGGATCCGACGACGGCCAGGAACACCACAGACACGAGAGTCTGACCAGAGTAGTGGAAGATAAGGAGAATGATGAGGACGAGTTGAACGGCGACGAAGAACGAATCGCCGTAGCCGCTGAAGTTGAATCCTGAGCGATAGCTGTACGATGCGGTGCCGATGGCGCTGATAAGGGCGAGAAGTTGGGAGGACAAGGAGATTCCCTGGAAATTGAAAATTTTTAATGATTTCTAGAGGAAAAGGTACCTCAGCACTCCGAGCAGCGAAAATCTTGAGAATCTGCGGCACGAACAGCAGAATCGAGCCGAGAGTGATGGCGAATCCGAGACCACGACTTAACACGGCTTTCGGGCATGTTGCTACAAGTTTTCAGTGTTTTGGGTTTAAGATTTCATTGAAAAACTCACCATGGAAGAAGTTAAAGTTGATGAGCAGCTCCTCGAAGCAGTTACCCGGGAAGAGACTTTGTACGGCGTCGTGGAAGATTTTCTCCATTCTGAAACAAAGAGATAAAAAATTAAACACATTTTTGCAAAAGAAATTAAGAAAAAAGAGCCGAAATTTGTCGAGAAAGCTAATTAGAAAAATTGGAAAATAATTCCAACCGAAAAAACGAGAGATGCGTCAAGGGTTGTTGCTGACGCATTTTTCGATTTGCTTGCGCGATTCTCGATTTTCGGCGAATGAAACGTATCTCAAAATTTGGAGTCATTTCTTGTGCGTGTTTCACTATCAAAAAACAAAAATCCAAAAGGAAACTAGCAAAAACATGTACTTGCAATCACTGAAAACAGTAAATCAGGATGAAACCCCTCGAGAACCTGTCAACCCGGAGAAAAGTACTAACGGAACCGGATCCCTCCGAGCGGAGAGTTGCCCGTTATCAGTGTGTCCTGGCATGACGTTGACTTAAAAAGAAAGAGTTTTTTACTGAAAAAAGGTGCAAAAAGGTTGAAAAAAGCTCCTAAAAGAAGCAAAAAGTGGCTAGAAACTCATAAAACCAAGGGAAATGGTCGAGGAAATGGGTATTGGACTCGATGGTTCTTCCTCTTCTTGAAAGATAATTGTAAGAGGAAGAGGTGGAAATTATAGGTTAGAACGCAGATATGATGTAAGATGCACCAGGGAGCCGAGGATTCGTCATTTTCCATGGTTCCAGCTTCAAAAACTAGAAGTTTTGAACCACAATGAGTCACATTGTGCTACCGGGATGTTCGGCTCCCGAACTTGACCTATTCCGAGCTAATTCAACGCTGGAAACGTTTTTCAGGGAGTTCGATGAGTAAATTCAAGAATTCAGTGGGTTTTTCTCAAACAAAAGTATGTTTTTAGGCTCACAAGGTCCGCTTGTCTTCGCTCTATCCTTGTCATAGTAATTCTGTACCTGTTGCTCAACATCTTCCATCTTATCATTCTTACCCGACCCCAAATGAGAACTATCAGTGTTTCAAAGGAAATGATACTAATCGCTGCTTCTGGAGTGGTTAATGGGGTCACTGGAGTCTTCAAAAACATTGAAGAGATCATTGAGCATGAGTTTCTCTGCGTACACAGTTATCCTTATCATTTCATGGTGGTAAATTGGTAAATTGAAGTGTTTTCTGGATTCCCTGTTTCAGATGGCACACTTCTGGTTGTTCCAAATCGTGAATCAAGTCATTTTACTCCAAATTGTCTATATCACTTTTCTCCGAGCTGCTATTATACTGGATGTTCGCCATGGAATGTAGGTGTTTTCTAAATGGCTTTTTGGTTACCCTTTTTGCAGAAAAACCGAAAATTTGAAACTTGGCATGCGAATCTTTATCGTGGCGCTGTTCGCAGTGTTCATGGTGAACCACACCATAAGAATCAGCCTTCAAAAAGTGCAGGCGGTGGATGAAGTGGATGATGCTTTGAAGGAGGATGGGAAATAGTGAGACCTTTGATTTAAGGGCTCTAAAAGATGTGCTGTTCCAGCTGTCCATTCGAGAAAACCTACGAGATTCGATCAATCGCAGGGGACTGTTTGAGGAGGATTATGCTGTCGATTACAGCGGTTACTAGCTTGGTGAGTTTTACGGTGTTTCAGTTTTCAAGAGTGAAATGATAGGTTTTCTAACATGTCGGAAGGTTTGGATAGAGTAGGGTGAACAGCCGAACGTATAAAGAGCACTGACGAGAATGGCGACTGTGATTGTGAGATGTTGCAGAGAGACCCGACCGCTCACTCAAAATAGGCTCATTCATATGTAGATTTTTGAAAATATCGTATTTGTGACGTTGCAAAGATAGATTTTCTAACTGACATATTTTCCTTGAATAGGGTTTGGGGAATGGTAGACCTTACAGAGCGAGCTGAGTGAAGGGGCGACTGTGGGGTGGTGGACGGAGAAACGACCGCGCACTCAAAACCGACAAATTCATAGTTTTCCCCACATTTCAGCTCATCCCCATCTTCATAATGTGTGTCCTATCCATCTTCCTTGTCTTCGAACTCCGATCCCCTTCCCCAATCTCCTCTACCTCATCCCAATCATCTTCCTCCTCCACCCGTCAATCCACCGCCGCCCGCGCCCTTCTCGTCTTCCTCTGCTTCTACGTGCTCGCTCAACTTCCCTACGCCATGCTGTTCAGTGTCGGACTATACAATCCTGCTGATTTCGAGTAGGAGAATACGCTGGGTGATGAAAAAGAGGAAGTTTCAGACGACTAGATGAGTATATCTACACCCAGGTGGACATCTTCATCTATGTAAACATGTGTCTGGGTATTCTGGTGTATTGCATGATGTCGTCACAGTACCGAGAAACGATTAGGTATACGTTTTGGAAGAGAAAGATGGGAAATGCGGTGGGGGATCCGGTAAGGTGTTTGGAAGCGGATGGGGATGATGGAAATGAGTTTCAGAGCTCAAGGAGCACACCGTAACTTTCAGAAGGTATCATTGGTATTTGGAAGACTAGTATTTGGTTTTCGATTAATAAAGATGTTTATTTGTAATCATCCTTTGTTTCAGACGCGTTGCGGTCGCGTCGCGGCTCCTAGAACAGTCTCAGAACCCCCCCCCTTTTCAGCGCTTTCCCTTCCCTTCCAATCAATCTCCTCTGTCTCCCTTTCCAGAGCCAATTAGCCTACGTCACACCTGCTCACTCACTTCACGTTCGCCTTCTCCTCCAATCAGTCTCCTTCTTTTCTTTCTCTTTCTCCACATCTGAAAATGTGAGTAACTAGAAGGCTGCTCGTTGCCATAGAAGCCGTCGGTCGCACCCCCCGCAAACAGCACACCGCCCGCCCCGACCCTTAACTAGTTGAAGGAGAGAGAAACGAGATAAGTTGTCGCGAGCCTTGAGTAGAGCCTCCACTTCACCTGCATTTCGTTTCGTTTCTCTCTCATTGTTGGGGGAAAGTTTCGGTTTCCGTCTACCTCGCTGTTTCCCTGATTAGAAACGTGATATTTGATCTGTTACTAGTTACTCCGATTGAATCCAGGAATAGCATAGGTTGTGGCCTTCTCCTTCTGGACCACTTTCCCAGGTGACTCGTCGCTTTCTGTTAGCTATTTCTGGTGATAGAGACACCTACTCAGTATCTGGTTCATTAGAAGCGAGGCTGTGCTTCGTTGTGTTCAGTACTGATTACTAGTCATCAGCTGAGAATCACAGAATAGTGAAGAGAAGAGAAAGGGCACACAAAGACCTTCTCGACGCTCTTTTCGGGAGCTTTTCGAAGCAATCATTAGTCCCCACTTGAGGAAGTTCCTCCTTTCCCTTTTCGTGCTCTATGAATGAGCGATGAGTTTTCGGGAGAGATCATCTGAACTCCAGGACCTTCATTGTCATTCCTCTCCTCTCTTTCCTCATCAGCTTGTTCTCTCTTATTCTATCTAGAATGCCCTCAAATTGACCTTGCTCGTTAGCACACATTATTTGTTTCTCTTCTCTATATGATTATGTTCTCTGTCACATGCGCCATTTCCTCCTCTTTTTTCGCGCTTCCTGTCATTCTTCTCTTTTCTAGCATGGTTTGAGTGGTCTTGGGGATTTTCCTGTCTAGATACGTTCCTCTTTTCGTCATCTTCGTTGCCTCACAGTGATTCTACTGTCTGTCTTTCAATCGATGCCTCGAGGACGGTGGTAGCGGCGGCGTGCGCCCTCGGCGACACAAAAGTGGTTCACCGTTTTCGCCTCTATTTTGATGATTCTTGACGGTTTTTTGCAAACTTTTTTGTGAAAAACATTGAAAAACACAATTTTCTCGATGTTTTTACAAAAAAATTTGAGAAAATTCGTCAAAAATGAGTGAAATAAAGGTGAAAACTGTGGACCGCAAAGTTTTTTGTGTGGGCGCCGCGGCAACGCGATGGGATGGTGCACACTGTTTTCGTCTTCGGTTTGCTCATTTTTGACGGTTTTTTGCAAACTTTTTTGTAAAAAGCATTGAAAAACACAATTGTCTTGATGTTTTTACAAAAAAATTGAGAAAAATCGTCAAAAATGAGCAAAATAGAGGGGAAAACGGTGAGCCGCTAACCGATTGACGATACATCCTCGTTATGCACTTTCCCGCTCCTTCTGATCATTCCCTCTTTCTCCCTCGTTTCTTTCAAAGTTAACAAAAATGAGAAGGAGCAGAAACCGAATGAAATGAAAGGAGAAGCCGTCACTTGCACCTAATTAAATATATAAAAATGCGGTCCCCGCTCCTCTCTCGACATACTGAAGAAGTCACCGATGCGCACTTTTTTGTCTCTATCTTTTTCTCTACATTTTGATTTCAGATCCTACTTTGATGTAGCTATTCTGGAGTTGGAGTCCTCGAACTCCTCTAGGTCAGGTGGTTTTGAAGTTTGAGCGGGAAGTTTGAAGTTCTTTCCTCTTCCTCAAAACTTCAACGTATCATTAGAGAAGGAAAGAGCGGCTTTCTAGGCATGCACAAAGTACGGTGTCTTGTCAATAAGACGCCTCACGTTCCCAGTTGTGATTCTGGATTCTGGAGTTCAGAACAAGAAGAATCAGCTGGCTTTTCCAGTGACGCTTGGCTGCCAAAACAAGTGACTCAGAAATCTCTAGGAGTCAGAATCTTTTTGCCGTAACTTCTTCTGCTTCTGCTTCTGGTTCTACTCTTACTAGTTACTCCAGAATCAAAGTTACACCTACAAATCTGTGTCTGCTTACTAAACCCCGCCCATTTTGATGGTTTTTGGTGATAACATTGATTAGTCATCATCTAGAACACTCTTCTCTCTAGGAGACGTTTAGATTACAGTGTAGTTTGAGTCTGATTTCGAGCCAGATCTCGTTTTGTTTTCCTGCATCGACCAAGTGTCCACATGAGCATTTGAAGCAATGAAAATGTCACTTCTGTGTCTCTGTATCATTATCATTATCACTCCCTCATTTCTCTCGATCTCTCTCTCACTCGAATGCTCTGATTCAGAATGCGACCACTAATTGGCGGTTGTCACTCGGTTTAGTTTACTCTTTTCGACTCGCTTCGGCTAGCCAAACTTGAAATTTTTGAGGCTCAGGCTCTTTTCCTTTCTAGCAAGCAAGTTTCAAGGATTGCCAATTGATTTGTGCTGTCAGCAGTCCTCAGCACTTTCTCACGGTCTGCAGTTTCCAGGAATTGTCTAGAGGCTCTGCACTTTTGGCTAGATCTTCTGGGATTTGTGACCATAATAACTTTTGATAGATAGATCACATAGGTAAGTGTTTGGGGACTTCAAGAGCGTTCGGAAAAGGTTGTAACATCTTGGAATGTTGACTAGAAGCTTGTTCCTCCTGTTCCTCCCATCATCTATAAAGATTCTTTCTAGATGGATAAGTTTCATTCGTTCTGTCTCCTGCCTAGGTGACTGAAAGATCATAAAAGTCCCATAACCTTTTGTTCTTTTTCTCACGGTCTGAGTCCTTCTTTTCTCTTCTAATACTTGTTCATTTGTCCACTGTGTTAGATAGAACCCATAGCAACAAGGAAATCTGCATGTCTCCCACACCCTCACAACTTTCATTCATGTTGTCACTATGCTCCATTGAGTACACTCTCTGATCTTTCAGTTGCGTTGCTTCTGATTTGACTTATGAGTTTGTATTTTGCTTTTAGTACTCATTATAGAGTACGCAACAAGACGATGCTTCATCACGAACCGAGTTATGCTCTTGAAGTTGATAGCTAGCGATTAGAAACCACCAATCCCAGGGTACTGACGCCTTCGGACCCCTGGGATGTTTGGATATGTCTACGCTCTGTTTCCATGCTCAAAACGTGTTTTGTGTTTGACAAAGATATGTATAGATTCGTATGATCCACGATCACAGTGGTTCATTAGCAACTTCCAACTTTCAAAGCCAAACCCTCAAAAAGACTAGAGTCTAGACCCCGAGGGAATCTCATGCTCTTTCCCAAAAGTTCGATTCCAACTTCCAAAAGTTCGTCGCACTTTTCCTCCTCTGGAGACCCACAGCTCCCCCTCCCCTCCTTCCCCCAAAAAAGCCAGCCGACAGGTGATTCCCCCCATCGTCACACACTTGTGTTTTTAGGCTCATGCTCGTGATTTTTATCAATTTCCGTTTCGTTTCCGTTTGAGCCTTGAATTGGGCTCGGGCCACACCTGGGGAGAAATGGATGCTGATCTATTCGGGGAGACAATTGGGTTAACTAGTTAGACTCAAAAGAAGGAATGTAGTTGTAATGTTACTTGTATTATCACGTCAACTTTGAACACCAAATCTTTAAAGGCGCATAGCCCTAACTACCCATTACAAAGCACACATTCTCTCAAACCCGAGCACATACAACCATGTCATTTGGTTACCAAAAAACCATGATCAGTGCCAATCGAAAAGCACAGAATACACAAAACCGCGACACCTGGTAATTATGACGGAGAGGAAAAAGTGCGAGGCGCTGGCTCGATGCTTTTTGTTTTGGTTGGAGCGGTTCTGCGAACGAGTTTTTGGATTCGAATTTTCTTTTGCTTGTTGGCTTTCTGTTTCTGGTTAGACCGAGTTAAGAGATGAGATCAATTTGTGTCATCTAGGAGTATTTACCTTGAGTTGTAGTGTATGACTAGTTATGTAGATCAAAAAGTGTTAGGATTGGAGAGCGGAGATCATGCTTTGAATTGAGCAGAAATAAGCAGACGATGCGGTTTTTGGTGACCTAGGTATCTTGTCTTTTGTTATGAGGAATTCTCGATACGGAAACAGTGAAAACTCAAGTGCGAAATTTGCTGAAAACAGCGCGCCGCCAAACTTTCATTCGATTTCAGTTATGCGCCTTTAAAGTAGGGGTACTGTAGTTTAGCCGATTTTTCGGTGATTTCATCAGTTTTTCGGCAAATTTTCAGCGGAATTTTGACTTACATCGTTACTGAACAGTATGAGCTACTGAAACTATTTATCTCTTCAACGGTTTCCCGGAAAAATCACCGGAAAACACGATAAAATCGACGGAAAATCGACCCAACTACAGTAACCCGGCTTTAAAGGCGCATGACTGAAATCGAAGGAAATTTTGACGCCGTGCTGCGAATTGCGTCAGCGCACCTCCAGAATCCGTGTTTTCCAACAAAAAAATCACCCTTCCCAGAATAGTAAACTCTCTGAACCTTCCCGTGTTCCCCCTTGACGTCATTTATCAATTTCCAACTAACCCGATTTCCATTTCCACTTATCTTGACTTTGACAAGGAACCGACACTTTTGCGTTCTTTCAATGCTTTTCTCTTGTTTTTCCCTCTTCTCATTCCAGTACAATTCAACTTGTTATTCTGTTATTCTCGCGTGTGGTGTTACCCTAGTTACCACTTGCCGGGGGTCTCGTGATTTAGACTCGATGACTCGAGGGGGGTTTGGGATTATTTAATTAGTGGAATTTGGAATTTTGCTCCGTCGAAACCTCCGGAGCCCAGCTCTCATCACATGATGAAACAGCAAAATAAGAAAGGCCCCGAGACCCCCAACAACAAAGAAGGATCCGATTTCTGGCCCCCTTTCCATCTTTTCCTTCCCCTTTTCCTCCTGCCATCTGGATTCTAATATGGCTCTTCAGAATTCCAATATCATGCTAGCAGGAGCTCCTTGACTCATTCATCAAACATTGCTTGCCTCTTGCCTACCCTCCTCATTTCCTTTCCTTTTCAATATGTTGCTCTTTGTTAATCAAATGAGTGAGAAAACATTCACGCGACTCCGCCTAATCTTTCTCGTCCTATGCCTCTTCTAGGAGAAAAGGGTGAGATGGATGACAACTTGTTTCTATTCAAATCCTCGCCCGCCATGCTCTTGGTGATTACGTAATCAGGCCGTTTTTGGATTGACTAGTGGTTGGGGTGTTTGTGTGCTGTGTTTTCAAGCTTTGTGTCTGCCGTTCTGGATTCTGAATCTCAGCTTCTAAAGGTTGTCTAGGCTCTCAGACTTTCTCTTCTTTCCCTTCTCTTCTTTTTTCTCCCCTATCAAACTTCCCTTTTCCAGATCCCAATGGGCCTCTGCCAAAGCGAAGAGGAAAAGATTGGCTCATTGAAAAGTCGCGAAATCGACAAGCAGATCCGTCAGACACAATCTACCGATGAACGCACTGTCAAGTTGTTGTTGCTTGGTGAGTCGGCCAGGTGGCAGTCGGAAATGGGAATTGAATGAGATGGAATTAGCGGGGAACATTATAAAGGCCATTGGTCAAAGAGTGTGTCTAAAACAAAATCAGGGGTTCAGAATCTAGAACCGAGAATCGAGAATCCCATTTCTATTTCTGCATATCCTGCACATTCCAAGAGTCCAAACCAAAGTTCCCAAGTCAAAAATAGCCTTCCTACGCATTCCCAAAAGTCCCCTGGGATCCATGATACCTATGCAATCAGCATCAATGTCATCATCGCTAGACATCACACAGACACCCTTGCAAACTCCAACTCTCCGATTACATCACATGACGTCACCCCTCCTAGTTTTGGTCTCGGTTTTGCATAGCCAGATTGCACTTTGTTTATGTTTGCGACGGAGGGGTCCTGAGGATCTTGTACTCTGACCCGACACCCAAGAAATGTTTACGGGCAAATAGGAACTTTGTACTTTTCAGGTGCCGGAGAATGCGGAAAGTCAACAGTTCTCAAGCAAATGAGGCTCTTGTCAGAGTTCAAGTTTACATCAGAGGAGTTGGAAGGGCAGGCAAAGGTGAGGGAAAAGTGACCAAGTTGCATTTGAACAAACTGTGTCCTTTCAGCTCGTATACAGCAACATCCTCTTCGAAATGGAGGCACTCATCAAAGGACTACCAGCAGCATTCTCAAGCTTTGATGATCCCAAACGAGAGCACGACGCCCGTCAACTACAACTTGCCGCCAAGAACTTCAAAGACTTCCAAAACCATCAAACCTTCACCAAAGAAGTCGCCGAGCATGTCAAGCGTCTCTGGGAGGACAAAAACGTCCGCAAACTTTACCAGAATCGTCGTCAGTATCACCTCAGAGATATTGGGGATAACACTGACTACTTCTTCGACAATGTCGACAGAATCTCCGAGGAAAACTATGTGCCAAGCAACATGGATACACTGCTCTTGAGAACCAAGACGACTGGAATTGTGGAGGTCAAGTTTGAAATGAAGAAGGTCAAGTTCAGGTAAGACTCATAGTCATCAGATAGTTCCAAACTTCTTGATTCTAGAGTCTTCGACGTAGGAGGTCAACGTTCGGAGCGTAAGAAGTGGATTCATTGCTTCGAAGATGTCAATGCTATCATCTTCATTGCGGCCCTTTCAGAGTACAATGAAGTGTTGTTTGAAGATGAAACAACGGTAAGAACTGCAACGTGTAAGGTTCAAAACGTCTGTGCTTTAGAACCGAATGATCGAGTCAATGAGGTTGTTCGAGTCAATCTGCAACTCCCGTTGGTTCCATAACACCAATATCATTCTCTTCTTGAACAAGAAAGATCTTTTTGAGGAGAAGATCAAGGTTGAGAATATCCATAAAGCGTTTCCGGAGTATAGAGGTAAATTGAATGAACAGAACACTCCTTATCCTTCGATGTTTAGGTGAGCAAAACTACGCGGAAGCCGTTGCCTTCATCAAATCAAAGTTCGAATCACTCTCCAACAACCCAAAGAAGACATTCTACGTCCATGAGACTTGCGCGACAGACACGAATCAAGTGCAGAAGATTCTGGACTCGGTGATCTCTATGATCATTCAGAGCAACCTGCACAAGTCAGGTCTTTACTAATTTGATTGTATTGATGTATTATTTGATGTAACTAATACTCCCAGTTTGCTCATATCGTTTACGTGTCATTTTGAACTGAGAACAATCTGTTCTGTTTTGAAGGACAGAATGTTCACTTTGAGATATCACATGGATCTCAGATATCATTGAATCTTTTTCCAACGGGTTTTCGTGTATTTTTTCTTTTTCATAATGCTTTTGGATGTTTCTAATTTGTCTGTAATATCAGTCACCGGGTACTTTAATGATAACAACTTTTCCGTTGTGTATTTTGCTGTAGAATCGTGTCTCTTTGTGAGGATTGCTTTTGATTCTTCGTATTCTATGGTTCTTTTTCTGTCCTTCGAACCCTCCGAAACCTTGTATTTTCCCCTATAAAAGTCCCGCTTCCCCAAAAAGTCTGCCTCGACAAGCCCCTCTGATATTTGGCCCCTGATTATTTTTCATCGTCTTTTCTCAAAATTGTCCTTGTATGTAAACTTTGTCAATGTCCCTTCCTTGAAATTTCCAAATTCTGTTCCAAAACATTGTAATTTTCATTCATTTCACAAAAAAATTGAATAAATCAACAAAAACTTCACTTTTGTGTTATAGTAGCACATCCCAGCTCTGTCAACTCAGCAACTGCGACTCCCAAAAGGCTCTGGAACTTTTGCTCCGAAGCCGCATCAAACCGCCACGTTGCACTCGCTTCATCGCAATGCAAATTGAATCGAGACGCCACGTCGCGGATGTCGTTTCCGGAGATCATCTGAAACAAAGAAAGCAAAAGGATTTATTTTGATCAAAACTTCGTATCTATGTACTTACAAATTGCTCATTGAAGAACATCAATGACTTCTGCGACTGCTTCTCATTCAGCAAAACGGACGTCTTGAAGTCACAGGTCATTGAAACCGATTGGCAACCGGCGGTATAGGTGAATTCAGGAATTCCAAATTGGTAGGTGGTCTTGGGGAATTGCCAAGCGTAGCGGTAGTTGAAGGAGGATTGGGTCATGATTGGCGGTGGGAGTTGGCAGACACATTCTTTAGGAACGATTGGAGTGGTTGTTGAAGGCTTCTTTGTAGTGTAGGTAGAAGGTTTCAAAGTGGTGCTAAACTTCTCGGGAATTGTCACAGGAGCTTTTGTAGAAGGCCCCGTGACATTTGCGCCATAAGAAATGCACCCAACTTCTGTCAAATGCAAATCCATCTCATCCATCGGCAAATCCCCACTCAACTGATACTGCTTCACTAGTAAACCATCCATGTCGAACATTCGAATACTCGGATAACAGAACACTTTGGGAATCCGATCTTGCAACTCCAAAACATACTTCATATTGAACACAGCGAATGCAGCACTGTCTCCGCATTGCAAAGGTTCCTCATTTGAACAATCATAATTGGCATTGAATGTTGGAGGAGTGACTTGATAGTTGGAACCGGCGAATGTGGAGTTTCCGAAGCGAAGGCGGTAGGAGTAGGTGTCCATGAAGTCGAGACGAGTGCAGAGACATGATGGGGAGGGATTAGAGGCAGGTTCGCAGAGGTCCAGTTGGGAGGAAACAAGGTTTATCAAGCAGAATAAGAGAAGATGAAAGAGCATAGCTATCGGGAATAGGGGAAAGGGGAACATGGAATAGAAAAGAGAACAGACTGTATGGTGTGTTGGCAAGAGATTAGCAATTCTAATCAATCTGCATACGAAGCATTCCCGGACAAATCAGAAAAGTAGAAGCCCGCTGGAATGTCCTTGTTTGTAAACTGCTTCTCATAAATGATAGAGGGACCCTTGTCTTTTGGTGGTTCCGGGGCTTTCTTGTATCCAGGACGTGGAGGAGTTGAGAAAGCATACGGTTTACTCATAACAATTGGTGGTAAGATGACTGGGGTGACTTTTGGAGTGCAGGAGAAGCAACAGAGCAGATTGCGGGTGGGTTTTCTGGAAGTTTAAGATGATGGAGGTGTTCGAAACGGGTGAAAGGGGCTTACTTCTCTTCATCCATAGCAATTTGGGGAAGTTAAAGTGAAAGGGATTGTGAAAAATGAATGAGTGTGTGAGAGCAGGGCCATTTGACCGGAAGCTAGAGAGAAAGGCATGGATCAGGGATAGATTATCACCCGGAAATTGCATTTTAAAGTTGAAAAGTTATTCTGATTTTCATAACAGCCAACTGACATTCAAGGTTCCCAAGGGGTTTTTGGTATCTATTTGTATCGTGTTTTGCACCTATGGTCAAACAATCCGATTATAGAAAGGATAACCGTGTAAAGCGCAATCTTTCACTTTCCCTGAACGCTGTACCACTACACCGCGATCGCATGCTGTGGCGACCCCGCCGCTGGTCCGCCCCCCTTGCATAGAGTGAGAGAGCGTGCAGCGATGAGAGACGCAGACAAAGATCGATACATCATTGACAACGGTGCGCGTTGCCTGGGTGTATCGACTTTTCAGGTGAATGTCTCTTCATTCGGTCGTATGCTAGTCTGGGGGTACGCCGAATCAATTGATTGTGCTTGTTGTAC
>LR537886.1:152697-215101 GCA_900883565.2 Caenorhabditis panamensis
TTTTATTGATTGTGCTTGTTGTACCCTAATCTGCGGGTATGCTGGCGTGTCCATGGCCGGACAATTTAACTTTTCCCTTTCACGTGCTTCGCCTCTTCGTGGCGAAAGGGATCAACCGTTTCTCCTTGGAGAATCGGGCCAAGAAGCACAACATTCCCATTCCCATCCTAATCATTTCACTCTTCCAGACCAAGTTCTCACTGCTTCAGCTCCCCTCCCACCGACCAGCCACCTCTCTTCTCGACGCGTTCAAGAGTTGATGTCGACTCGCTGTTCCCTAACGGATGTGGTTCCTGTTCACGCCTTACACTTTTCATTTGATAGAATATGTTTGGAAGTGAATAAACTAGTTTCAAACTTGATAAAGATTAGATTTTGTATAGCCGCATACTTTATTTGGCATCATTGAGAATGTATGTGTTACCTTACAGACTGTTTGGCAATAGAGCGCCTTTCCAGAATCTCCCCCAAATTGTGAGGTTGTACTCTGAACTTTCTATTTTTAACCCTTTCCTCTCCCGACGTCTTCCCCATGTCCCCCCAGTACAGAAATACTCTTCAATGATTTCACTGTTTGCTTCCCTTCTTCGGACGTTCTCCGTCCTTCCTTCCCATTCGAACTCGAGCAAACACACAGAAAAGTGATAAAAAGACAAGAAACATACATTGATTTCCACAAGCAGTCGAAATGAGCGAGAAGCGGAAATCACTGTCGGAAATCGTTGCGATCAAGCTTCCGGTGGAGTCTATCAAAAAGTTGCAAAGGACAGAGGGCGTCGGGTCGATTTATAGAGAGACCAAGCATTTTAGCAGTGAGTTTTTTGCGTTTTTGATTGATAAATGTAAGGAAAATCTTGTTTTTTCAGCGGTAACATCTGTGAATGGTCCAAGACGAATCTTCTACGGGAAAGGTTGCGCTAGAGTTTTCTGGATAGTCGTGGTGTTTTTGGTGTTTGCTCTATGCATCTATCAGATTACCCTGTTGGTTATGAACTATTTCTCAAAGCCCACGTTGTCACAGGTAAGCTTGTTTCTATTGAAAGTCGTTTCTAGTGCAGTTTAGATCACATTCATCGCAAATGACAACGGAATGGACTTTCCTGCTGTTACTATCTGCAATCTGAACCCTGTGAAAAAGTCGTATATCCAAAAGCTGAATGCTTCCGGGGATTTGACTGATGATGTGTTTACTTATCTTCTGGCAACCAAGACGAACTCATTCTTCATGTTTAACAATGTAGACAGAGACACCTTGAAAGCAGGTGAGATACATACCAAAATACGGAGCCGTACCATAAGTTTTTAGGCCACGACCTCTCGCAAGCATACTTGGCGCGTCACCCTGACCTGGAAATCATAGACTTCCTCAATTCAGCTCAATTCGATTGCGAAGAGCTTTTTGAAACCTGTTACTTTGTTGGAAAACGCTTCAATTGCTGTGATTTCATGACCCAATCCGTCACTTCTTTGGGGAAGTGTTGGATGCTAAACCTCCAGAATGGCACAGCGTCCTGGATGAAGAAACAATTGTCCCCAAGAATCTCACCAAAAGCTGGACTTCAAATCATTGCAAATGCTAGGCATGAGGAGCAGTATGCCAAATTCCATTACTCCAACTTCCAAGAAAACGGCTTTCGCTACTTCATCCATCCTCCAGCAGCCAATGCGGATCTGGCATCAGAAGGGATTACTGTATCACCTTCTCGAGTTGTGAACAGTGCCATCAAAGCTATCCTGCATGACCTTCTGAATCGTGAGAACTGGGGAAACTGTACGCATGTCTGGCCAAAAAACTACAGCACCAGTCTACCGTACTCCTCATCGGCTTGTCAGGCTCTGTGTATTGCGGCGAACTTTCAGAGATTTTGTGGATGTGCTCCGTATAGTTATAACATCGATCTGAGTGAGTTCAAAAAGTGTTAATAGATCTAGAGAGATTGTTTCAGAGTTGAAGACATGTCTGCCTTATGAAGAGGTGTCGTGCATGGAAGAGAAGATGACAAAGACTGATGAGAATGGTAAGGAGCTTGTTCCCATAGTCTGCAAACACAGTAACGTCATCTTAGTAGTTGACGTGATTCTCACAAACACGGTAAACACCCATCACGTCACCTCCATTTCGTCCTGAAGACATTGCATACAACTGATGATGTTTACTGAACTCACATCATCTCTATTTAGGCACCGTCTACCTCGACATCCCCTCCTGCTCCGAATGCCACCTTGCCTGCCAGAAAACCAGCTACTCCGCCTACACCTCTTACGGCGACGGCTTCAACAACAGTTCCATGATCTGGTTGATGAACCTTACCAACAATACGGAAGACTATGTTATGGAGAACATTGCAGTCATCAGTATACACTTCATGGAGCTATTTTACACTTCTTACAGTCAAGTAAAGGCTACCTCTATTACACAGACGATGAGTGGGATTGGAGGACTCAATGGGTTATGGTTTGGCATGTCAGTGGTGTCGCTGACGGAGTTGGTGTTGTTTTTATCGAAGATCTCCTGGTTGATGGTGTCCCGAAATCGTAGGCACCATCTATTTGTCAAGAAGGAATCGGAAAAACGGAAGGAAGAGAATCTAGAGGTAGCTGTGAAAGAAGTCGAAGAATTTCGAGAATCCCGATCCCGAATGTCGTCTGCAGCAAACCTTACCGCAAGCTACAGTAACCCGGATTTTTGGTATCGAAACTCACACAATTTCTCGAATTCTAGTCTGAATAGTGTGGTCCTAGAGGTAGATATCAATGAGTTGAAGAAAAAGTTGAATGAGCCGACGAAATCGGGAAGGATTTCTGTAACGAGTCATGTAAAGTTTGAGGATATTGAGGAAGAGGAGAAGGAAGAGGAAGAGGATCTGGATGATCAAGACAAAGATCACAAAGTTAAATTTTCCATTGGTTCTGATCGTTTCTAATGTTCTATTACTGGTTGAATGAATTGACACGCAAAGTCTTAACTAAACACACTTTCCCATCACAAATCACGTAGAACCTTCCTTATCAATTGACCGTTTCGCACTCATCAGAGACCACACTTTGAAACACGTTTTTGTGTATAAAAGGAGGAAAACACTGTGAGTTTCTATTGTGTATTAGCTATCAACAAGAATCAAGCGCTCTTTCCACAATGCCAAGATTCACAGGAAAAGTTGCTATTGTCACTGGTAAGTTGGTTCTATCTTGATTGCTTTGGCTTAGCGAAATACGCGTTTTCTTCAGGCTCCTCCAATGGAATCGGTCGTGCTACTGCTCTCTTGCTCGCTCAGGAAGGCGCCAAAGTCACCATTACCGGAAGAAACGCCCAAAGACTCCAAGAATCCCTCCAGCAAATCCTCAACGCTGGAATCCCAGCAGACCACGTGCTTTCCGTTGTTGCTGACCTAGCAACCGATGCCGGTCAAGACGAGCTTATCAATTCCACTATCACCAAGTTTGGACGCCTGGACATCCTTGTGAACAACGCTGGAGCTGCGTTCAATGATGCGGAAGGGAAAACAGGAGTCTCTCAGGATGTGTCGGTTTATGATAAGATTATGCAGATCAATTTGAGAAGCGTTGTGACCCTGACGCAGAAAACCAAGAAGTACTTGATCGAGAGCAAAGGGGAGATTGTAAACGTGTCAAGTATCGCTGGAGGTGCGCAAGCGGCCCCCGCTTACATGTACTACGCAATGTCGAAATCTGCACTGGATCAGTTCACCCGCTCTGCTGCCATTGACCTGATTCCTCATGGAGTTCGTGTGAACTCTGTTAGTCCAGGAGGAGTGCGAACTGGGTTTGGAGAAGCCATGGGAATGCCGGACGACTTGATGGACAAGTACATAAAGTTCACGGAAGAACATAGAGAATGCATTCCATGTGGGAAAATTGCGGAACCAATGGATATCGCGTACATCATTGCGTTCTTGGCGGATCGAAAACTGTCTTCGTATATCATTGGACAATCCATAGTGGCGGATGGAGGATCGACGCTTATCATGGGAATGCAGACGCATGATATGGCGGATGTGTTGAAACAGTAATTTACCCGTTAACCCAAACTTTATTTAACTTTAAAATATCACACTACAATATCACATGTTATAAACCGATTCTAATGTGATTCAAAGCTCAAAAAACAACGACCAAGAGAGCAATAAGTGACGCCAAAGAGTAATCGAGACCTGTCGCAGAGTTACAAAAGTCTCCGGTGCAGTAGCAATCCAAACGCTTAGTAGTGTATCCAGTGCTCTTTGTGTCTATGTTCAAATCGAAACATCCATTCGAAGCAGTCTGATTGTTATCTTCTCGCCGAGTAGCGCAGCCTTTGGTGAATGTCGTGTACTTGTAGTTGAAGCTGTTCCAACCGATTCGGTGGATCTCTGAAGCAACCGGTTCAAGACTAACAATTAGAGGGTCTTTTGCTTGACTTACTGGCTCTCTTAATACAAAACTGTCCATCCGTGCAAACATCCTTTCCCTCTTTTGCTTTGCAGTCTCCAAAATACTGATCGGGTTGGATGTTCAGCTCGGTGTAGGCTTTCTTCATCAAACGGGACATCTTCTCCTGGCCTCCACAAACGTGGCATTTGATGGAATCCACTGGGAGGATCCAGATGACAAGGGAGAAGAGGAGAAAGTAGAAGAAGGTAGAGGAAAACATGAAGAAATTCAAAAAGAGAATAGAGTTTTGAAATCAAGGATGCGTCTTGGTCTATTTAAAGGACCCATCTCCCCAGACGGACCCTCCTGGCAACCAGAAAGCACAATAGCACAAACTATGACTTTTCGGAGTCTCCGCCGTGTTTTGTGAATGCGGGAGGGCATAGAAACAGAAATAAGGAGAACAGAATACGAAAAACACTCAAGCCTTCATTTTGTATTCAAAGATCAAAAAATGAGACTACACTAATTGTAAGTACTACACTCCTGACAAAGAGAGGGCAAAGCCAACTCTCTGCTTCCCAATATCATGAACATTACAGTACTGTCTCATAAACGGTCCACCTAGAATCCAAGATGGTCCAAAACCTGCGTAGGATTGAGGAATGGCGGCGAATAGGCAGGAGTTCACATCAATCTTCAGAATGTAGTTATTTGCTCTGATAACATAATTGAAACCATTGATCTTCAACTTGATGGGTCCTGCGTCTGCGTCACAAGGAATGTTGAACACTTGATTTGTTGGATCCCATGTAGCACCCGCTGCCTTTGCCAGCCCATCAATCGCTGCTTGTGGCCCGCAAAGGAACGAAGTGGCAGTGTCAGTAATCACTTCATAAGTCGTTGTAGACACATAGGATCCCAAAGAAAACCCGGAGGCTTGGAACTGGTAATGTCTCACTGTTGTAAGGGGAGCATAACCAATCACAGGACCGCAATGTGTTGTATCAAGGGCTCCGTAAGTGAAAGCACCGGCAGCGGCGGTTCCAGGAGCGCCTCGTTGATCAAACCAAGTTGTAAAGATTGGTTGGTCTAGGAGTCCCTGGTTGATAGCGTTGATTAAGGGAGGGGTGATGTTGTCAACTGCTAGAGCGGTGAATGCCAATCCAAAGATGCCCTCCTTTGGGGACCACTTGAAGTCAGAGCCAACTGTGTCAGCAACGCCAAGGTAAGAGTTGGGAATCGCCAGTTGAGGCTCCCCAGATCCTCCGATCTGAACAAAATCTAGGAAAAAGTTGAAGATGATCTACTTACTTTAACAGTGTCAATTCCAAGAGTTCCATAAGCATCTCCACTTGCATACTTTATCTGCCAGGGACGATTGGTGGCAACATAAGTAATAGAGGTTTTTTCATTGAACAGACGCTTTTTCTCGCAGTACGTCCTAAACGAAAAGTTTAGAACGAACTAGGGAAACCAGACTAACGTGCAATTGGTTCCTGGAATCAACAAGTTCGCAGATCCCGTATCCAACACCACAATGAAGTTTTGATCGGGTGTTCCCACTGTGATATTTCCCATGTACTCATAATACACGTAGTCCGTGGTTCCTTGAACAATACTTGCTAAATTTGAAGCCATTCTTTCCCGGTATTCGAGGTACGCAGGGTATTCTCCATTCCGAATCATTTCTATCATTCGAGATTCCTTCCATACTAATGGGTGCTCGAGGACTGCAGCCGTCGAGGTGGAGAAGAAGAGGAAAAGGAAAGAGAGGACGGTGAAAAGACCCATTCTGAAACTACGTGAAGAATTAGAGTTGAGAAAAAATTAAAACAAAAGCAAATGATCTCCTGGTTGTTATCAATTATCAAATTTGAGTCAGTTATCACTCTGAAAATGTGAATTGGGTAAATATGTAAGAACCAGAACTGATAAGAATTGCAACATCAGAATCTGAACTTTGATACTCAGGGTCGAAGGTCCTGGTTTCTAGATTCCGAGTTCCACTTCCAATATGCATTTTGGTTCTTTGGTATAACCAGTATGGTTTGATTCTCTTTGCACATACATACAATTTCCATGACAAAACATGTTTTGATGTTATATTTTCTCTGTATCATTTTGTTTCTTTCAAATGTTAATATTGAACCTTTCCGTTATAAAAGCTTTTCTGCAAAGCATATTGTGACATCATGGCTGTAATCATCTTATCAGCATTCTTTCTATTTCTCTTGACCTACGTTATCCAGTTCTACATTCATCGAAAGAACATCTATCGAGTTCGAGAGCAGATAGGTCTGAAAGGACCCAGAACTAACTGGTTGTTGGGAAACTTGCATGGGTTTATAGAGTACGTCAAACCTTGTAGGATCCTCTAGAATAACCCTGGTTCAGAAGAAAACAAACAATTGGATATGATGATGGATACAACTGGTACTTGGAGTTACACCAGAAGTTTGGGGACACATTCGCAATCTTTGTTGGCTCCCTGCTAAACATTATAGTGTCAAATGAAGAGGATATCAAGGAGATATTTGTCAAGAACTTTTCCAACTTTTCGGATCGATATGTCCCGTGTTTTGTTGAGAAGTCTAACCTCTCAAAGTCCCTGTTCTTTTCCACGTATTCCGATGGTTGGAAAAAGTGTCGAAGCGCCATCTCCCCGATCTTTTCCTCGGGATCCATGAAACTGATGTATGGAGTAGTCAATGAGAAAGTGGAGACTTTGCTGAGCATTCTAGAGGAGAAATCTGGATCAAGGGAGCAATTTGACATTCAAGAGTACCTACACAAACAACAGAACCATCCAAAATTTGTATTCAGAGACTTCAAAGCCCTCACCCTCGACATCATTGCAAAGTGTGCATTTGCAATTGATAGTAACTGTCAGAGAGATCGGAACGACGAGTTCTACATTCATGCAAAGGACTTTGTGAAGAACATTGATTACCGACACAGTTGGATAACCACTGCGGGAAGTCGGTTAAGCACTATACTCTAAAACAAAGATCATGTTTCAGTGTTCCTCCAAGAGCTCGGATGGCTTTGGAAGGCTTTGTATAGGTTTACAGGGATGTACAGAGCAGAGACTCCACTTGTGAAAGGGTTGAATGATCTTTATGAACGGAGAATCTCAGGGAAAACCGAAACATCGGAAGGAGTGGATCTTTTGAAACTGATGATAGACAGGAATAGCAGGAGTAGTGAGAAGGTACCCATCTATCTATCCAATGAATCAAATCACCGAGCGTTTCAGCAAATAAGTCAGCAAGAAATCGTCGAGAATTGCTTTGCAGTGTTGTTGGGTGGTTATGACACCTCCAGCATTTCATTGTCATACTGTACTTATCTTCTAGCGAGACATCCGGAAGTTCAGGAAAGGCTTTATCAGGAGATAAAGAAGGTTGAGAAGGAGCAGGTGTGAATGCGATAATTTTTATGGATTACGAGAAGTTTCAGGGCATCAACTACGACTCGATCCTCTCCATGAAGTACCTTGATGCGGTTTACAAAGAGAACTTGCGACTGTACCCACCAACTTTTCAGTAAGCAGTCACCTCCTGAATCTTTTGGTTCATGAACCCTGTCCTTTTCAGCGGCCTCATTCGTGTCTGCCTCCAAGACATTACTATTCGTGATCAGTTCATTCCCAAAGGTTCCTGCGTCACTATAACACCTTATACAGTTCATAGAAACGAAGACAACTGGCCTAACGCTTCCCAGTTCCAGCCAGAACGATTCCTAGACGACTACACCGAGAAGAACTCTTTGAAATGGATCCCATTTGGTGTTGGACCCAGGATTTGCGTTGGCATGCGATTTGCGGAGATGGAGATCAAGACGACGATTGTGAAGATGCTAGAGAGATTCCAGATAAGCATGGATCCAGGGGAGCCCGACTTGGTGCCAGAGTTGGAGGGAGTTGTCATGCAGCCCAGGGATCCGATACACGTGGAGTTGAAGAGAAGAAACTCTTGATTTCCTTCTGCTTTGAATGAAAGTTCCCTATGCCCTGTTCTCATCAAAACTTCAGTATTCGCTTTCCAGAACATGGTATTATCATAATCGGATTCTTATAGCGCGCCAAACACAGCGCCAAAGAGAGGCTTATAACATGTAATCCGTCTGCCCTTTTCTATCGGCCACTAGGTCAACATTCTCAACTCAACATTCGCACGATTTATTCATCATTTCAATCAAAAAATCGGCTTCAAAAAACGAAAAAAAGGTCCTGTCAATCTGGTATCTCAATTCATGTAGCAGGAAGGGTAGGCGTGTGGGAAGGAAGGCACTGAACAGTATATGTATATGGAAAGGGTAAGGGTTTGTGTGTCATGGACCAAGGGTTCAAAGGAACGTCCTTGGAGCTAAAAAGAGAAGAGATTGAGCAAATGACCGGCTCGGGAAGGAGCTGGCACTACGCGCATGGGCGGGTGCAGAAGGAAGGAAAAGGTGAAGGAAGTGTGAATGGCAAGAGGAACATAAATGGGTTGGAAGAGAAGAGGGGACTATGTCGGATATTCTATGAAAGAAGAAGGCAACTATGGTGCAGCGGGATGGATGTGAGGTGTGGAAGTGAAACGAGTGGGAAAGCTTATCGGGATGTTTAGGAGGAACAGAATTGACAGGAAAAGGAGAAGAAAGGAAATGAACAAGACAAGGCTCCAGGAAGTGTAATACTATCATGGAAAGATCTAGGGGAGGAAAACGAAACGAAGAAGACACAAAAGAAGAGTTCTAAAACGAACTCAAGGATAACTGAGGTATATCGGGGTAGTTGAGAGGTAATTGAGTGGAGGTTAGGTACAGTATACATGCTAGGTAGGTGTATGAACTAAATGAACACAAAGTGTGTGTCATGGGAACAGGGATCTAAGGGGGCAGATGGATGGATGACAACAATAGAAAAGCCTACAAATGAAGTGTTTGGGATATCAGGATATCAGAGGTTTTTGTCAAATTTAGAAGAAGAAGAGAAAGTGATAATCATGTGACAAACATGGCTAAACCTAGGTGTTAATGTTCATGTCAAGCGATGGGGATTACATGTAGGAAGCAGCAGATGGATGGAATTGGAAGGTGGAGGGGCAGAGGACTTGATTGACTCCGTACACTAGTTTTGGGGGGATCGAGCAGTCGTCAAAGGAAGAAGTTGCAGGGGAAGAGCTCTCGCTGTCGGAAGAGGAGTATCCGCTGCCGGTGGAGTTGGCTTTTTTGGAGGAGGAGGCTACTGATTCAGGGAAAGCGAAGTCGCTGAGTGAAGGTGTCTTTGGGGGCTGAAAAGAACACAATGTTTAGAATGAATCGGAGGATTTTGGGGCTTACCTGATCTTCAGAGAGCATTCTCAAAAAGTTGAATGTTGGCTTGTTGAAATCCTCCGTTGCCGAGGCCGAGGTGCTCGCCTTCTTATTCTCCTCATTCGCTGGATTCTTGTACTCTGGGAATGCCATCGGAGCTACCTCAGTTTCATCTCTCCAGATTTCATTGACATTCACCCAGTACTGCTTGGCGTTGTCCAGAGTGGGGAGGTTGAAGCCATCGAGCATTGCGGTTTCAGGGTTCTGAGTCACAGAGGAGATCTTTGGGGATCCGGTGGTAGTGAGATAGTCCTCGTCTTCGAGAAGAGCTGGTCTCTTCTGAATCCGTTGATGATGGAGGGATGCTGGAGGAACATTGAACTCTAGACGGGCTTCATGCCTTGGAGTTGTCAGGTCGAGGATGGCACTGCAGGAGGAGAGAGTTGGCTGGCCAACAAAGTCCCCACGAGCACGACGAACTTGACGATCGGCCAACTCCATTAGCCGTTCTCGATTGACAACTTCAGCGTGATGACAGCCTTCGCATTGGGAGCTTGAGACCATTCCCATTCGATGACGACGGATCTCCTCGGGATTTGCATAATTCCTCGCGTTCTTCTTCATGGCGAACGCTCTTTTTTGTTGGTTTTGCGTGAAGCTCTCGTTCTTCATGATACTATCAAACATGTGAAACATGGTCAATTGATACTCATCCTCCAGATCCAAAAGTCCCTTGCGAAGCGGAAAGATCATCTGGTTGAGAGTCTCAATGACTCTATAAATCAACGCGGCCAAGTTGTCGTCGGAGATCATTTGGCTCGGAACATTGAATCCGTCCAGTATATCTGTGGAAGTCTTCCGGCTGCCACCATCGAACTTGATAAATGGACTCCACAACAGTTGCCGCACCGAGCAGATTGCACACCTTACACATTGAGTTCCACTCTTCAGCTTCAACTCAAGGGTACGAAGCAGCAACGGACGTTCGTGCAACTTCTCAATGGACTGGGCGATCTTCTTCCGTGCTCCGTTTGTTATCCGCATTCTTTCCAAAGTGGTATTGTTCAATTGGAGCAGTTGGCGATAGGTCATGTCCTGGAAGAGCGGGGCGTACTTGTGGAGTCGGAGTTTCTTGAGCCAGTAGGGAAGATCTGCAAGGAAAGTTCATTGAATCGGAAGGACATCCTTCTTGATGTGGGCCTAATAAATTGCCTTTGTCTCTCTATCTCAGCAAAAAGTACATGTTGCCTTCCCCATTTTATGTCCCCCATTCCACAGACCTCCTGCTGTTCTCTTCTCTTCTTTCTATCTCGATTCCAGATCAGTTACCTAACATGGTGGTCGTGTGGCGCGCGCGCCAATTCGTAAACATGACCATTTAGAAGGGAAAAGAGGGGAGGTCTTCAAGATAAATGACACATCTGATGGAAGAGGAAGGGTACGGTAGAACAAAGAGCCATTAGCGCAACATTTGGGCGGACTAGTTTGTTCCGATGGATGATGGGGACATGGAACGGAAGATGTGTACTTTTGAAGTTACAGTAATCTCGTCAGAATTGCCACCTTTGACGCAGGGGGAAGAAAAAACCCGTTCTTTTCTATTCTCTTTTTTATGTCTAATCTTACGGAAATCTTAACTTAAAAATGGTCATCCATCACTCTCATTTACAGTAGTCTTTTCTCTCTTTCTCTCTAACTGTCTGCGGGGTCAACGGGCTTAACGTTCCCACCAATACGACCCTGGCAATGTCCTTCTCACGCAATCTCCTCTCTCTCTCGGTCTCAAAACATACTAGGGTCATATAATTGGCTTAGCCAGCTTATGTTGTGTCTAGGAGTGTCCAGGATCTTTGCAAAGTTTTCCTCCAAGTTTCTGTTCAAAAGTGCAAACCACTCTGCATGTCTCGGAAACTGTTTGAACAAGCCTCTGACGTCACCCGCCATGCGTCTTCAGATCATTTCAGACACGCCGCTTCCGTCTCGGAAGGCGGGTGTAATGATGCGCTTTCGTGTTGCAATTTCACGGCGATCTACATTGAAATGAAAAGAAAAGAAAGTGGCGGGGAAGGAGAAGTGCGGGTGATAAATGGGCTGCTGTCCGATCTTGTGTAAAAAATGGAAAACGTGCTTCTGTTTCGATCCTTTTGATCTGATGAGCTATTGAATGAATTAGGATCAGAATCAACTTGCACTCGGCAAAAGAAGAAATACATGCTCATTTGATCCCCAACGTCTGACAAGTGCATGAGCGTGGCTGGCTCAGCAAGCCTCCAACGAACTTTCATCAAAACGCGTCGGGGAGCAGAACAGCCGCGTGGTCGTACCTATCACCTCGGCTCCTAGTACTTCCTGTCGCCGCCCCGGTCGGCTCTAATCATCGCCCTGGCTAGTTACAGCGAGATAAAGGTCAAGAGGCTCTCGAAGTCGCAACATTTTGCGCTTCCTTCGCACTGTATGTATACTCGAAATCGAGGAGGAGAGAAGGCGCGCTACCCCTTTTCTTTTTCCCCGAACGCTTACCTCTCATTCCAGGTTGATACTCCTCAGTGGGTCGCAGTTGGATCGTTCGTGACGGGACCATTTGTGGAGCAGGTGCCCGCAAATGGTGATGGTTCTGGTACTGTGGCACTCCATGATTATTGGTTCGGAAGTGGTTAGGGTGTGCTGAAAAGGAAAAAGTTCAAGAGTTTAAGAGACGTTCCCCTCATAATCTTTTAGTTTTTTCTCTCTCGGAGAGAAGGGGAGAAGGCTTTCATTGTTTGTACACAAAACCGCAACACTTTTGCATCTCTACGCCTCGGTGGTCTGCGTCTCCCCACCGATCCCATAATCTTTCTGCAATCGCGGGAGCGGAGAGAGTGATGCAAAACTGCTGGTGGAAAGCGGGAGGAAAGCACACAGAAAGTGCAAATGCCCTATTAATGTCCCGGGTTCTGTTTCTGATTCCAGGATCCTGGATCCTGGATCCAGAACTCACCAGCATTCTTATTCATGATCCTCTGACTCTGCTGTGCTTGGAATCCATTTCTCCCCATCGCCTGTTTCCTCAATCCCGGTGAACTAATAGGTGACATTGGCGCCGAGGAGGTGTCCGATCCGGTGAATCCATTAGTCGACGCGGTTCCGAAAGAGGATCCATTTGGTTGCCAGGGGTTACTCTGTCCCATCGGGACATTGGTGATTCCGAGTCCAGCAAGTCCCGAATCGTTGGAGAAGATGGAGACGTTCTGCATGTTATTCACCAGGAGATCATCTTCAAGGGGTGTAGGTCGTCGAGTTGTGGGTCGGGAGACTGGAGACGGTGGGTAGATGGTAGCAGAAGAGCCGGAGGGTTGCTGCTCCAGTGCTGATAAGGATATACACGAAGTGTTATGGGTTAGACGCATCATCGACGACGAATCTGGAAGAAGGAATGGATTAGAAAAGAGGATCAACGAAACAATGGTCACATCTGGTCGATTGAAACGAATCGGCCAAAAAAGTGGTGAAATGTTCCGAGGTACCAGCTGACTTGAGACCTTAGAGCCGACACCAATTTAGCAACCATACCACAAGAAGGATGTGGGGAGAAGCAGAGGCTACCCCAGAGAGGCAGCCAGCAGCAAAAAAAAGTTTTGAGGCGCAAAAGAAGAACAAATAAGAAGGGCAACCCCGCAAGGCGGGCGCAAAATCGGAAACCGTACGGCGACGGGGGAACGGAAGAAGAGAACGGCTAGGCCAAGATACGTGGGTTTTTTCAAAAATCGCGTTTTGTCTAGAGAGAGGATGGGGGTCTAGGGGTCTGGCGCGACTCGGGGTAGGATGCACGCGGAAAAAGAGCAACTGGCCGGTGTAAGAAAGAGTTGGAGATAGAAGTGGAGAGAAAGAGAGCGGTTTTCCAATTTTCCAGGGACCCAAAGCAACCCGGGGAATTAGAGGTAGCGAGACAAAAAGAACAGGGGGAATGGTGGTCGTCGCCGGGCGCCCCACGCCCCCTGGGTGCAAGGCCACGCCCCCTTGGGGAGGGAGAGTTCAAAAGAACAGAGCCAGGTAGACAGGACAAAAAGTGGCGTGTTGTATTGTGTATGATGTTGTGATAAAGAGCGGGAGCATATATACAGTGGGGGGAGGTGGTGGACACTTTCCCTTTCAGCCAGACATTACAGCAAAGTGACGTGGAGGAGGAGAGAATCATTTGGTAAAGTGCTCGAGATGGTTGAATGAATTGAGAAAAAGCGGCAGAGTTGTTAGCACTTTCTTCCACTTTCTGGAAGCTTATCCTGACGGGTAAACGACCCTCAGAGTCCGTGAAATGTGCCTGTTTTCTGTTTTTCTTTTCGGGTCCCACATTTGCCATTTGCCTCCCAGTCAGTCAGTAAAATCGAGTCGAATGCGACAGTTAAAAGATTTATTTGTTTTTTTAGTCCTTACCCCCCAGACTCAAATCCGTCCCATCCCATTCTCTCCATTCCATTCCAAAGGGTCATTTTACCGCGCCGACTTTGGAGAAAAGAAGACGACTACCTCCCACGAAGGAAACGAAGGAAAAATGGAAATGAGAATGCAAAATTTCGGGGAGTGAAACTAATGGGACGGGATAGGAGGTCTAGGAGAGAAAGGCACATAAATTTCCAAATGGCCATTTTACTGTAGACCCCCGGGGGTAGACAGGAAAGAGGAGACTGGCGGTATGGGAGACAAGAGGCAAATGATAATTTATGAGGTGTCGGGGCCAGAACATACAGCATTTTGGGAGGGGGAGTCTGTCTAGAGGATCAGGTTACCAATTGGAGTGGGAGAAACGGAATATGGGAGCCGGGAGCCGAAAGAAAACCAAGAAAACCAAGAAAACAAAAAACAACTAGAGGGCTAGATTGAACAGCTTTACGGGGGCTCTCAAAGAGAAGAAAAAACAGAGAATGTTGCAAACGAGTCTCCTCTCTTCCGTTGTTTCTCTTTCTCTTCGAATTGGCATTATTTCACCCCCAGACATGTCTGGGGGCACACGCACCCCTCCCCCAGGCCTGAAGGGAGCAAGCTCATTTCTCTTCTCGCTTTTTTCCGCGACCCTTTTCTTTCAGCTGGTCTCGGACGTTTGGACGTCTTCTTCTTCTTTTTGACCATGGGACCAAACGTTTTTGGCAGAATGCCAAGGGAAAAGAGAAGAAGAAGAGAAATGGAAATGAAATGGTGATGAGCTTCTGTGAAAAGAGAGTAGGCTTCATGGCTCTGGAGACAGAGCAGACATTGCCGTATTTTGTCATACATAAAATATGAATTGGCCCGTCCGTCGTCCACGGTTTTGAGGCAGGAAGAGGGAGAAATGAAAAAGAGCAACATGGAGCCAAAAGAGGGCGGGTAGCAAGGGGCGGAGCTCACAGAACAGTTGAACTCTTTGGCGACGGCGCGGCGGCCGCAGTTCAGGTGATGATGGTGATAACGATGGCAGAGAGGAAACGGGGAATTTGAATTTTAAAACTATCCCCCTCCCGATACCTGTTACGGTTAAGAGAGAAGAGAAGAACCGGCGCGAAGAACGGAATGGCAAGAGCGGAGAGGAACAGAGACAGAAACACGGGGGGCGCGAAGCGAAAAGGGGTAAAAAATTGAGACAAACGAGAAAGTCGTCGACGCCGTCGGACGGTCTTCATCATCATGCCTACTTGCCTGCTGCTGCCCACCCCCAGTGAGGGGGAGAGAAAAGAATTCGGCCTTCAAAAAGTGAAGACGTCGATCGGTGTGGTCGCCATCGGGCCGACGACGAAAAGAGACGGGCGGCGGAGTTGTGTCGGAGGGGAGGGCGCCGCGCCTCTACAAAACGGTAGAACATCGTTTGGCACGATGCCAACCGGGATGTCATGTGATCGGAGGCGCCCCGTCGATCGCCCACAGGTGTCGCGCCAAATCACCCATTGTGTGTGGCTGGCAGTGCGCGAAAACGGGAATGAATTCGGAGAGGAGCGATGAGACGGGTCATAAAAGATAGTCCTCAGGTTCATTGGGCCCTTGGGAATCAAGAATAAAGAAGAGAGAATAGAAGACAGAAAAAGAAGTACAGTACACCTGAAGACGTGCTCTAGAGACTCTTTCATTTGCTCTCCTCTCCACTAATTGATGATAACTTTTATGGTCTTCTGTGTGTGCATGTACAAATGATAAGACGCAAATGTTGCCAAATTGGCGCGAGAGAGCACACTCTTCTTCTCTACATGATAACGATATGCGTGCTCTTCAGACTCCGCCTTCTTGTATCGACTGAAGACCCCGGGGTAAAAGACAAAAGGTACCTGCCATCAAAGTGACAATGATAAATATGAATTTGATAGGTGAAACAGAAACAGGGGCAGAAAGACCCCGACGACGGCACGACGACTACATATGGAGAATCGCTTTTGTTGCGCCTGTCTACGCGGTAAAACGAGACAGATGCGTATCTGTGTGGATAGAAGAGAAGAAGGTATCTTTTTGGAAGGAGGCGTGCGTACACAAACATTTGACCCAGGATGTCATGTACCCAGGAAGACCCGGGAAGTCAAAGGGAAGTCACACCTAACAAGTTATGTAAGGTCCTGTGTCAAATAGAACAGCTCCAGGAAGCTTCTTGGGACCCTAGAAACATCTAGACGATTTGGGGAAACACAAACATTATTCTTATTCTTTAAAGAAACCTGAAGTTGCAACACGCAAAAGATTATCTTGATCTAGAATATCTTCCGCGCGCGCGTCGTCTGTCACCTCGGCCCGCGGAAGGTGTCTGGATCGAGGAGAGGGGGTGTACCTGATGATCTGATGATGATGATATCTCGAAACACCGATTAAACCGTGCGGCGACATCGTCGAGGACGCGGCGCTTTTTGTTGGATAGAAGGGGACGGATGATGAGGATGATGCGGCGATGAGAGGTGTGAAATCGTATCGAAATCGGGAGGAGGAGGATGCGGTTTGTCTGTCGCGAAAGATGAGTCAGAGGATTGGATCTGTTATCTAGGAAGGCTCTTCTCATATGGTCTAATTGCCCTAAAGTGTTTGATCGACCTAGTGACTCGGAGTACAAGTACAAGTACAGGTATACCGGCGTTCTTTGCCGAGTCCTCTGACCCCGCTAACAAGAGGATTAGTGGTGTCCCGTCGGGTGTCCTTTTGAAGCTATGGTAAGCGAATACAATGAAACTTAATGAAAAGAGGAATCTGGATTTGATGCGATTCTAGAAGAGCCAAATAAATGAGGGAAAAACAACGAGGGCGAAACGTCGCGGCGTCTGAGCAAGGCGAGGATATTGTTTATTTGCGGACCGCCTCGAGTGGCTCTGGTTCTTTCGCGCTCATCCTCATCTCATCTCGATCTCCACCCTCTCTAATGAGAGAAAAGCGATAGAACGCGAGGAGAAAGGAAAGGAAAGGAAGAAGAACATTAATAATAATAATATAAGACTATCAAGGGTGCCTGACCCGTGTTTCGTTACGCAATGTATCGCCCGGTGACCCCCCGGGGTCTTGATAAGATGAAGGAAGAACCAGGGGTAGGTAGTAAGGGGAAGGTGTCCCTAGGCACATCACGTTTCGTTTATTACAATGTGCACTCTCACCTGTCTCTAAAGTGCAGCAAGTTAGCATCCTGACTGGAGAGACAAAGAGATCAAAGAGCAGAAAGTGTAATCCTTTAGGGTCCCCTAAAGGTTCGCTAAGGATCTCCTTTAGAAGGATTACTGTAACTGGAACTAGTAAAGACTCTGTCTCACCCTCGTCTCGCCGCGACAAACAACTCTCAGCTGGCTGGCAGAAAAGAACGGTCGACTCCGACTCTCGACTCGACCCCCTCCCCTCCTCTGGGGCAGGAAAAAAGCAAAAAATAAACAGAAAATTGCCAAAAATTTCTGTCGGCAAACAAGGTGGCGAGGCAAAAAGTGACTGGGGGACAGATTTCCAGGGGACGCGAACAGAACAGAACACGGCTAAAAGTCAGCTGATCTCGGCGTCTCAAGGACCTTGACGGGAATGGAAAGGCAAAGGAAAGGACATGCAGTTTTTTGTCAGTTCAGGGACGCCGCGACATCAGGAGGCCCTCCGCTATAGAGAGAAGGAGATCGAAATTGTCATTACAACCACCTGGCACTTTCGGGGCCGTCCCCTTCTGACTTCTTTCTGTGCGATGATTCTCGGGTCTTCCTCTTCCTATCGACCACATGTTGGCACATTGCCAGAGGCGCCGCCGCCGGTGTGTTGAAACGTTTCGAAATTGAGAAGAGAGAGATGAACACGTGAGACAAAACGAGGAGGGTTCACTTTGATGGATGTACGTATTGTTTTATCTCCGAGAAACTAAACGCAAAACGAAAAACGCAAAAACGCCTGTTTACCTGGTGTTTGGTGTTCTAGAAATGAAATGGGAAGAATTGGGCATCATGAGTTAAAGAAGCATATGATAGGAGTGACCTAGTTTTCGAAAGGTTTCAAAGGTTTCAAAGGTTTCAAACCACCTGTAAAACAGGTTGGGCTTACCGTTTTGGATAGGTGTCAACTAATATGAAACTATGAGGGATTAGAGGCCTGTACAAACTTTACACTTTTTGATGATGATGTCATGGCGGGTAGACCTTCTGAATCATCTAGGGGTCCAACCCGACAATGCAAGCAAACGTTCACCGTGTCCGTGTAAAGAGAAAAAAGGTGTATGCAAATGAACGAAAGGTTTATGCTGATGATGACAGGGGTAGAGCATGTTCTAGTAGGTAGCCTAATGTAAGAGGGATCAAGGTCCTTCAAATCGGCTGGGAACACGGGGAACACCATGATCAACGGAACAAGGACATCCCCCAAACTAGAAACGATAGTTATCCTTGGGGTGCTGTTAATGATTGGAATCGTCTAAACTAACTATAGAAAGGCCGGCGCAGACTCTAAACACGCACTGAACCCCTCTCGTTTGCCCTTCCTTCCTTCCTTATCGGAGAAGAGATGGACTGTGGACAAATAAGGAGCTTGTACAAACAGGCAAACAGCGTTTTTCCTTTTATTCTTTTTATCCCACACAAATTAGGTTCGATTCGGAATGTAATAAGCCAGGATTGAGGGAAAGTGCATGACAATTGAAAATGTTGCGATTTTGTATTGACACCAATGCCCAATACCCCGCTGTGTGATTGGCTCCGATTTCTAAAGTGAGCGGTGCCAATACGGAGAAGGATCAAAGGATACTTGTGGATAGATGGATCATGTTCGGAAAACCTTATGGTAAAGGGCAAAATGATACAGGGGAACACATCAAATGTATAGCTGGAGGTTGTGGGTGTATAGGGGAAAACGCGATGAGGAATAGGATCATGTCCAGGTGAACAAACGGGGCGCTTTGTACTGGAACTTCAGAGATGACACATGTACACCCGACAGTTCCTCATTCTCTATCTCTCTACACACTGTACGCTACGCCTATGCCCAATTCGTCTTCAAACCAAATAAAGCCATCAATCAATCAGTGATCGTCGCTTCGGGGGCCACTTCACGGCGGCCCATTCAGGCCTCCGTGTTTGTGCAAATCCAAGTGCTCAGGAGGCTTCAGGACTGAGGAGGAGCTGCACAACATATCCCTTCGGGTTCATGGAACACCGGGAGCAGCGGTCAATCAACACATAGAGTTTACGGGGAACTTGGAGGTTTAGAAGGTTTTGCAGGTCACTTTGCAATCTTCGGACTTGAGCTTGGAAGTGAAGGAATGGATGACGCTAGAGAGATGAAGCTTGGGTGGGTTGGAACGTGAATGAACAACACGGGGATGAGCAGAGTACACTCAAAAGATACGGAGATGCAAGGACGCTCAAATGAGAGTGTTCGGTTTGTTAGTGTAGTGTTCAACTTCAAAGAGATTGTAGGGGAAATGGCAATTAGCACGAAATGTGTGTAAATAGTACGGAGATTTACACTTTTGCTAAAAAGATCTGTCTAACAAGGTTTAGAGATCAAGCGCTAGGGCTACCTACAGTAAGCTTCTCATCTCTACTTCAAGGTAGAACTTGAAGTCGAATGATACGAAATTGACGATTCAAAAGATGAAATCAAGATGAAAACTCTTTGATTTCTTCATTTCACATTCATCTTTCCCTTCTCTACACCCCGATTACATGTCACGCGGAGCCTACGACAAGGGACAACTGTTCTTTCGGTGGGTCCACTTGAACGTATAGTAGGCACGAACCGACCGGATGAATGACTCTCTATCTTCTTCACAAGATTAATCATGTTGCAAGCAGTCAGAGACGGGGGGAAACCGACTAAAAAACTAAACAATGATGAGGGGACAGAGCTCCGAGCAATGGAGAGAGAGGGAGTCTGTGTTTACCCCAAAGTGCAGCGCGGTTTGCTCGCCGGTTCGTAATAGTTTTCGCCGTCTTTCGTTTCTCCGTCGTTTTTCAACAAAAATTTTGATCTGAAGTTGCGTTTGTTGGCACACTGCCAGGCCCCCTCTAGACACACTACTTTTTGGTCAAGTGCGCGTTTGGACCCCGCCGAAGGGGCGGTAAGATCAAAGTGATCAATTCAACGCTTATCACTATACTTTGCAACACTCGACTTGAAAAAGAAGGAGGGAAAAGTGAAGTAAAGTTCGATCGTTTTTTGATCGGATCCGCACTTCGCTCGCTCGAGAGAGAGAAGGAAGTGAAGGGACTATACGTGACATTCTGCAAATTAATCGGGTCAGACAAGAAGGAGGATGAACTTTTTTTGAATTGCAACGGTTTGTTTCAAGGCGGGTGATTGATGGGTTCCGCGTGGACACCGCGGTCTTTTGATCTGGGCAAGTGCGCTCCAATGTTTTGACTTGAAAGTAATACACTGGCACTTTTGTTTTGATCTGTTCTCTTTTCAAAGTTGACTTTTGACTCTCAAAAAACTCGGTCTCAAAAGTGCGTTTCACAGTGTGTAAAAGAATCCAATTATCACCCCAATAAATCAATCACTTCTCGCTTTCTATTCTTTCTTCTGATCACTTCTTTTGTTTCAGTAGGTGTGTAGGTTTTTTTGAGACTGGCTACTGTATCAACTTTCAAATTGGCGGGTAATCGACTGGACCGGGCCGAGGAAAGCGGGGAGTGTTTGCACAACTGATCTATATATATATTTAGATGGATCTGTGTTTTGATGTGTGTTGGTGTGAGAAACCTCAAGAACGGCTCTGGATATGGATCACCTTGTTACTTTGATCCTTTGTGATCTATGTCTTCTGCCAGAAATAGTACACTAAAGGTTCCCAGACGTTTTTCAAACCTTGACCGATCACTTCCAAGTCTCCGAAGTCTCTTTCCATATCTTTCCCAGACAGTACATCAGACGCGCGCCTAGGACAGGTCTTGGAGAATTAATCGTACTAGTAAGACCCGAAATGCAACAGAAAAATCAAAATCGCAACAAATTTTCATTTCTCCTCAGACAGTGCCGCTGGCCCGACCTGTCTGGGGGCGCTTTGATAAATGAGGGGGGCCGCGTCGAAGAGAAAAGGAAAAGGTGAGAAGAAGATGGGGGAATCCGATATGAATGTTTCCTTTTCAGTTTTTCAATGTTTTTCCAAGTTTGAGGGGCAGTGGGGACTTGACGACAGGTGCTACAGTAATCCTTTGAAAACAACCCACTTTGGGTGAGTGAGAGGTCAGTCATCTGGTGAGCATCTGGTAAGGGCTGATGGGTGTTTTTTGTTTACCAGAGGTTGTTTTCAGTGTTTTCAAGTCCTAGGGACTAGTCTACAGTACCCCTGCAGAGGGAGAGCTCATCGAAGTTGGTTGTACCAGGTACTACCTGGTCGCGTCTGTGCTCTACAACTTCCACGCCTTTTCCGCGCCTCAAAACTGTCAATTTACAGCCTTAACCCCTCCGTCTCCCCCTCCCAAACACTATCTCCATCTGCTCTTTGTCTACTCTGATAAATAGTGCAAGTGTTCCTTAACCAACCATCATCATCATCCAGATTGCTCCAGTGTGTCAAAGCAAATGGCAACATTTCGGGGCTCCTTATCAATCTCCTGATAGGGAGGACACTCTCAAATTCTTTGTCTCACGACTCTCAGATTCTCGTAGTGTTTCTCGACGACGACTACCCTACCCTGAAGCTGATAACCGACTGATAACGCGGCGCCTCGTCCTGCTCTTTCTCTCTCTCACCGGGTTGTACGGAGTGGAGAGAGAAGATTGATGGAGTAGTTAGTAGTGGGGACGCTAGGAAGTCGAACTCGATGAAAAAAAAAAACCCTTCAAGTGTAATATAGACCTCTGCAGAAGATCCTGGAGCCCTGGCTCCAGGTCCTCATTAGAATGAGAAATGTGGTGATCGGGGTGGCCGATGATAGAGCCATTAGGCACACGAATGGCTATGAGAATTGGGTGATGAATTGATGAATGGAGAGGATTCAAAAGTGGAAGGTTCAAGAGTTCAAATGAGGGGAAGGGTGCGGCGGGGACCGTAAAGGGTGCGGGCGAGTTGCAAAGATGGTTTTTTGGTGTGTGTCATTGTGCAGTGTCCAAGACACAACTTTGCAAGTTTAGTCATTGTCTAGGGGTTGGAGGGATTGTGATTGGATAGGTGTACTAAGCTTTTCGGAACTGTAAAAACAGTAGTGAGTCTACTAGAGACGAGTCTTAGCGGGCGGCCAAACTTTCATACGATTTCAGGCATGCGCCTTTAAAGTCGGGGTACTGTAGTTTCAGTCGATTTTTCGATGATTTTTCCGTTTTTTCAGCCAGTACCCCGGCTTCAAAGGCGCATGCCTGAAATCGTCTGAAAGTTTGGCGGCGCGCTGCGTTTCGACATTCTAAACTTGACTCTTAGACCATCTAAACCCAATTTTAGCTCGTTTAAACTAACCGTCACTCATCTCCGGACTCGTCTGCAACTCGTCACATCCAAGCTCTTCCTTCGGAGTCGGCGCCCTCCAAACACGATTCGGATCCAGATCACACCACGACAACGACGGTTCCGGTTGCGACATTTCTGCAAAACAATGTTTTTCATGACTTGTCCGTTCTCGTAAACAGAAAAGATATTCTGCATTGAAGAGAAATTTTCAAAAAGCCATATTTGCTTTGTCTCCCGTATTTGTTCAAGGATACTGTAGAGTTCTCAGACAACGAAATATCCGTTCTTTTCATTTCTTTTCTCACTTCCAAATTTGTTACATAACCCGCAAAAATTGCATTTCAAAGCGGCAAACGTGCTGGGAAAGCAATGGCGGCGTCCGGTACCCGGGTGTCGCGCGCTCTTTCGAACAATTTATGAGTCTCTTCTCTTCGGTTTCGGAAATGTCATTAACGAATGGGCAGATTGGATCGAAACCGTATTGTACGAGCGGGGGAAAAGTGCAAACCCATTACAGTATACCCCACTGTGATTCGGATCTTCTTTGCCTTGACTGTCATCAAGATATATACACACGGTGGTCTCTAAACCGTCATCTTCCCTTCGTTTCGTGCATTTCATTAGAACACTCATAAAAACGAGGTGGGTGGTCTGGTAGACAACGGAAGGATGAATGGGAAGAAAGAAAGGAAATCAAAAGTTTATACATTTTTGTCTGGTCTAAGGGTTTGAAGAACCTTCAAAGAATACGGGAGGTCGGGAAAGTTTAGGTTGATCAAGATTGATTGATCAAGATCAAAATGATCCAGAACAGACCGGAATTCGAAGAGCTAGAGTCAAATTTGACTCTAGCAATTGCATCAAATTCAAATTAGGAATGAGAAGTTGATTTCTTTGAAACTGAAACGCACTGATAGCGGAGGACGTCACCACGGCAGCCCACCCGCCACCTGGCACCGCGCCAACTCCGGAAGCGAAACGAGTGGAAAGCAAGGGATTTGCGGTTGCATTGGCTTTCTGGGTGATAACTTTTAGGCTCTAGATGTCACTGACTTTCAGTATAAGGTTCTGGAGGTTTTCTGAAGCTCTGAAGATTCTGATTGCTGGGATCAGGAGCCTCTAAATCCAAGGTACCGTAACCCTTCCTCGCTGTTCTTCAAAGTGAAGACTCTGATATTTTGAACTCTCCTTCTCTTCCTCTCGGAAAGTGCAATTTGCCCTGTCCTCTTTCCAGGCTCCTAAAACTTTCAGTGACGCCACACTATCAAAGTCTAGTGTGTAGTCCTCGCCGAAAGAGTACTCGCCGCTCAAAAATGTTGCAAAATGTTGTTGGGGCCGGAAAGACGAAGAAAACGATAAGCTGATAACGAAGACATCGGCGACAGGCACAGACAGGAGCACGAGCATTCGAGACGAGTCGAGTCGTACTAGAGATAGATAGTGCATGCGTGTTTGAGTGGGGTGATGATAATGAATCTTGTTAGGGGGAGAGGACCCGGAGAATGACAGAGAACAATGGGGGAAGGAGTGCGGGAGGTGATAAGTGATCTGTGACAGTTTGAAGAAGGGATTCTGGAGGTCTAGGAGCTTTTGAAGATGGGTTACTGTAGGCCCTAGAGTCCGTGGAAACGGCGGCCTCTCGGTCCACCGTTTTTGCCTTAGTTTTGCTCATTTTCGCCTATTTTCCTTGAACTTTTTTGTAAAAAACATTTGAAAACATGATTGTCTAAATGTTTTCACAAAAAAGTTTGAGAAAAATAGTCGAAATTGAGCAAAATGAACGCAAAAACGGTGAACTACGCAGGTCGCTGCGGATACGAACTCGAGGGCACCGATCGGACAGACAATATTTCGGGACTCTGACTTCTGTTAGATTCAATTAACCTAGAGTGAGAAGACGCAGAGAAGCAATAACACTCGGGATTATAGTGTCTATACTGGTACAAAAAGAAGTTATCAAAAGATACAAAAAACAGCAAGAGTCAAAGAATAACAAAGATAGCCAGATAGCCTAAGGAATGTTTGCATCTCTATCTGTCAATCGGTTACTCGATCATCTCGGAACACCCATATAGTTAGAATCGGTTTTCCATCCCCCCGCTAACCTCTCCAAGGCCGTATTTACCTGTTCGGTTCTCGGTTTCTGTTTCTGTTTCTGTTTCCGGTGCGGCTTGCGGCGGCTAGATGATGACGGTCAATTTGTTCTGGTTAATGAAGCGAAGATACCTGGAACGTGAAGTTTTGAAGAGGAGAAGATCACAGGAGAAGAAAGAAAGGAGTCTTGGCGTCGGGCCAACGCAACTGAAAGTGGGCGGAGCCAACGGACCAAACGCCAAAACAACGAACCCATTTGCACTTTTGCGCGAAATGTGGGCGGAGTGGAAATGAAGAAAGAAAGGGTTGGAAATGGCTTCTAAGTTGCAATTTCTAAACGAGAGAACAGCGTGAACCTGACATGTTCCCGTGTTCTCTTCGTTTGCTACATCAAAAAAGAAAAAGGACAAATGGATTGGATTCCAATCGGCTCATCATCTCTCGCTTCAAATACCATAATGATGAGGGTGAGAGAGTAAAGAAGAGAAAGAGACGCAGACACAGACCACACACGTTGAAGGATTAGGGGAATGGGAGAAGAGAGTGTCTTTTCCTGAAGTTTTGTCGCTTTGACTGCTAGAAGACGAGACGACTTTGACGACGTCTTCTGAGATTCTGATCCAGATTGTCTACATTTTTGGAAAGTGCATTTCTTGCGTGAGAACAAGGTAAAGTCCTTGGCGGTTTGTGACAAAAAAGAGAAGGTGTTATGCAACTTTTCCTTCCTCCTTTTTTCTCCTTTTCTCAACCCTCCAGCCGCCCCAGCTACATCCATAAATTCTGCCGGCCGCCGCTCTCCTAGCGGTGTCACACACGTTGTCTCTTTGTTTCGCTCGTTCGATTTATTGGGTAAAGTGCGCGAAAATATTGAGGAAAGAAGGAGGGAGAGGAAAAGAAGAGGGAGAGGTGCCGAACAAGTTGTGACAATACGATACGAAACACTGACAAGTGATATATGGCGTCTGGAGGAAAGGTTGGATTCGCGACTTGAGTTGAGGAGAGAAGGTTGGGGTCAGAAGAGCAACATGTGCAGGGTTAGGGAACTATAGCTAGGAATAGTTTTAGTTCTAAATAGTGCTAAACTAATAAAATTCGAGAAAAATTTGAGAAAAAAAATTTCATGAAAAAATATTTTTTTTTCAATTGTCCCAGGTCTGAAAAAACTTGAAAAAATTTTTTTTTACAAAACTTTTCAAATTCTTATCAGGATTGATAGAAGACGTTTAGAGCTATTTATAACCTATTGAGATCTTCTGGAAACCACCGGGAACACCTTCAAATAGGTCCTCAAACAGTTGATTTTAAGCTTTTTCGAGATTTTGAGAGCCGAAAAATGATTTTAGAAAGTGCTTTTTGCAAAAATGAAAAACAGATTCGTGATCAACATGCTAAGATTCATCTTTTCACATTCTGAAACTTGCAAATAGGCAGTCTTGATATTTTGTAGCTAAACTACAGTACTACCGTAATCCTTCTGAACATCAAAAATCCGAATATTAACATGCACTTATTATCTCTTCCCTCCAGTTTGCATAATAAAGGTATCAGATTCCTATTCTGACACCTTTCAGTGATAGAAATCACCAATTCAAATCGCTAATCAGATGTAGATAGGAAGTGCAAAAAGAGGAGGTTAGGGCAACTATCAACGCCGGCTCCATACAGACTCTTCCTGTACACAAATACCCGCATAAAACGTGCACACTTTGCACATGAAAAACGCTGAACAATAACCTCTGAGACCCATGTACCATAGGAAAGAAGGCATGGGAAGTTGAGTGAAGAACAACTGGTCCTAGATGCTGTGCTCCTAAAAAAGAAAGAGAATGAGGAGAGATAAGATTCCGTTTCGCGTCTCTTTCCTTGGAGCCAAATGAATGGAAACTATAGGGCAACCGGGCGCCTCCAAATTCAATTTCTCCCCTTCTCCTCTCCATTTCCAGTTTCTTTCGTTCCGATTCCAATTGCACTTTTCTCCTTTTTTTCAGAACCCAAAAGACCACAGGGACCCCCAGTTCCTCCAGCTTTTTGCAGCCCTTCTCCTCCACAATTACAAAGGAAATGAGGGAGACCCCGAGGTTTCTTTTTTCTTTCTCCTCTCCGGACAAAAAGTCTTGGCGCGGCCGCAAAAAAGAGCCGTGGGGGGTCCCGAGGGTGCCCTCAAATGAGGAACATGCTGTGTCATGCTGGGAGAGGCAACATGCGGCGCTGGGTGGCCCTGGGTGTGCTTTAGGCCGATTGGTTGATTTATGATGGTGTGCACTTTTTCGAGGGACTTGTTTAGTGTCAAGTGGGAAAAGGAGTTGGGTTTTGACAGGGGTCAGGGTTCGATTCGTTCAGTGCGATTCTTGCTACACACCTTCAACATCTAAAATGATAACCAGAAAATCTTCATGTTTCATGTGCAAGTTTGATATGATGTTATGGAAAAGAGAGAATTCTAGACTTTATACTCCAAACAGGTGGAAAATCAAAAGTTATAAGCTTTTTTCTCATACTCACTCACTCGTAACTTCAACTTTTCCCTATTTACCTTCCAATGGAAGCCTACAAAACGGGCTTCTACGCGCAAAACTGTCCCCCTACCCAATTCTCCTGGTTCGATGACTGGGAGTATCCCGCATACACCTCTCATGTAATCTCCCTTTTCCTGCTCCCTCTCAACTTCTACGGAGGATACTGCATTCTGTTCAAGACCTCGAAAAAGATGGAAGGCGCCAAATGGATCATGTTCAATTTGCATTTCTGGACCAGCTTTCTCGATATTCTCATGAGTTCCATGCTCACTCCTTACCTGTTTTTCCCGGCACTCTGTGGGTTTACAGTGGGGATTTTCAGTTGGTTGGGAGTTCATCCCCTTGTGGAAGTGTTCTTTTGTTCTTCTGCGTTAGGGGCTCTTGGTGCCTCTTTGGTTGTTATCTTTGAAAACCGACACAATGTAGTGGCCACTGACAGATGGGTTATCACGGGGGACAAAGCCCGGGTTGCATTTTATGCGATCAATTATGGTTATGGTTGTGTTTTCCTGCTACCTACATACTTCTTTGTACCGGACCAAGAATCTGCAAAACTGGAGTTCCTGAAGATAGTTCCTTGTCCAACTCCATATTACTTTGAACCGAGAATGTTTGTCCTTATGAATGAATCCAATCGCCTTTTCATTCAAGTACAATGCACTGCTTTTTTCTGGATCCTGGTAGCAGAGGGAGCATTCTTTGTTTCTCGAACTGTGTATTTCCTGACCGCAAAGAATCAAAAGTTGTCAGAAAAGACTCGAGAAATGCAGAAGAAGTTCTTCAAGTCCATTTGCATTCAGGTAGCAATTCCAGTATTCATTGTAGTTTTGCCTATAGCGTATTGTGGATTTGCGATTGAGTTTTACTGGTATAATCAGGGTAAGATGACCTCAGGAAGGTCCTCTTATTTAGAAGAGTTTTCAGCATTAACGAACACCGCCACCATCTGTATAAGCCTTCACGGAATGAGTTCTACCATTGCGATTCTTGTTATCTATGAGCCATACAGAACGTTTACCAAATCACTGATTAAACGGTTGCTTTGGTGGAAAAGGTCCCAACGTTCAGTGGATACAGTAGCAGTGACACCAACGACATCTAAAGTGATAACTAGAAGATCTTCCATGTTTCATGTGCAAGTTTGATATGATGTTATGGAAAAGAGAGACTTCTAGACTTTATACTCCAAACAGGTGCAAAATAAAAAGTTATCAGCCTTTTTCTCATATTCACTCACTCATAACTTTAAGACACGTTCTTCGACTCGAGTGAACTTTTTTCGATAGGGTCGGGAACAATTTTTTTTCATGTGCTCAAATTTTTTTCTTATTTTTTTGTTAGGCATATTAGGGTACTAGAAAACTAATACCGCTGTCAGAATTGAGCTAAAACGTCTCCCTGATTTATGGTGGCAGCAAGTAGGAAAATTTTTTGAAAAATCATAACTTTTTTTTAAATGCATATTTTTTGAAGATCTTTTTTGTATTATGTTTCTTTAGTTGCGGTGCGTTTTAGGTAAAATTTGAGTGATGTTTGAGCAACAAGAAGTTTATCAAAAATTTTACTTTTGACAAACTTTGATTTTTTTCACCAAGTTAGGTTTCCGACTAAAATCTAGAAATGTTACCATTCGATAGAGCGCATCTTTTTACATATATGTGCAAATTTTCAGAATTTAGATCGAAACCTAACATTGTCAAAAAATTCGAGGAACGCGAGCATGCAAGCGCTACTTGGTACGACTTTGACCGCAAATTGCTTACAAAGTGGTGTCGGAGCGGGAAAACTGCGTTGGGAGTGTTTTTTTAAACGTTTTTTATGTTTTTAGAACTTTTTTTGTACGTTTTTCAGTCATTATTTCCACTTTCCGTTCGCTCACCGGATGCTTCTCCGCGATCATTTCGGAAGATACCTAGAAGCTGTTACAGTCAGCAAAACAGTTTTTTTTAAAAAGGAAGTAGCTTGAGTGAGTTTATGTTAGCACATGCTTGCAATGTAGTTTAATTCAAAACATTTTAATCGTCAGTTATCATTTTTTCTTCTTGATCGTGGTAATCGGGAACTGGATAAACAGTAGGTGCTGGTCGTTGCGTTGTAGTAGGCTCAAAAATAGTTTTGCTCTTCTCAACTGCTTCCCAGATTTCATTGTCGGTGCTGGTAGTAAAGTATGGATCTTTGAAGCCAATCATGCTGTACGCCTCGGAGTACTGGTCTTCCTCGGGATCATAGTCTTCCTCTTCCTCCTCTTCTTTTTCATCCGTGTTCTCGACTCCGCTTCCACGAACAGATCGTTTCGTGCTGCTGCTGTATTTATCTTCATTGTAGCGCGAGAAAAAGCTATTTATCTGCCTTGCCGAGACACGATCAGACTTCACGAACATCCTAGTTCCATCCGGATTCCTCTCCTTCCTCATTCTCTTCTCAACTTCATCTCCATTTATCTTTTTTCCAGTTTTCACTCCTTCATTGTATATCTTTATGAGATAGTTCCGAACTTTGTCAGAGAATCTGTAAGAAATTGAAATGAGTATTGAATAAGCTCTCTTTAAACCAACCTCCCGGCAATTCTTTTGGGTTTCAGAGCCCATCCTTGTGGCTCAACACTTTTGCTGACTGGTACTTTCAGTACATCGACAGCATCAGCAACCTCTGGGGCAATGTGTTTCACGTCATCAACTTCTTCTATTTTTACTACATATTTTTGAAGTGAATAGTCTTTTACTGTCAGCTTCTCCGGAGCAATGTTATGCTTCCCCACAAGAATATGTTTCTCCAAATTCGAGTAGTATCGGTAACTGGCAGAGCAACCAGGTGTTGGACACCGAAAATAAACGGGAGCTGTGGAATCAATTTCAACTGTTTGCTCTTCCTCGGTGATGACATTCTCAACAGTGGACTTCTCTTTCCTGTAAAACTTAGTTTGCATTCATCGCACATCAGTAAATCCTACATGCAAACCAATGTAGCACATTTGCGGTTGTACCAGAAACTCGGAACTTCTCCTCTCTCAATTTTCAGTCCGTCCTCTTCTTTCATCCCCTGTAAAAAATAAAGAAAAATTGTCATAAGTTTATACTACAAAACCTTGGCTGGCAGAGATCCACCTTGCTCATCAAGTAGAAACGACGACTTGTTTGGCTTGAAATCTTTGGTTTTCAAAGATTTTCCTTTGCCTATTTTAGTGTAATGATGCATGACAACAGTGTCTCCTTTGAATTCGAAGTCGTAGAGTGTATTGATATTCTTGATTTTGGTCTTCTCCTTCGAATCTGTAGGTCGGCTGATCTTTCCTCTGTACACAGATACTCCTTTCAAAGGTTTCCCGGTAACCAGAGATTGGAAGAACTCCTCGTGGTTTATCACATTCTTCCCAGAATCAACGTAGGTATGCATCTGCAGAGAGAACGTCATATCGAAAAAATTGTGGTTACAAACTTTCCGTTTTACTACGCTGGCGATGCGATCACAATGCGATTTTCCATTCTGGGGTTCGGAAAATGCATACCTCACAATCTCAACCGATGTTGCCTTCGAAATGGCGGCAAGTGAGCCAATCGTGGATGCGGAGTGATAACAGCATAAAAAGTCATGTGACTGTCAAATTATATTTCTGAAAACTTACCAGCGTTATCACTCCGCAGATACACTCTCTTGATACCCATAATTTTCAGCTGTTTCAAAGAATGAGTAATGACGGAGGTAACCACTTCGGTGTCCTGAATGACTGTTAGAGACTTTCTTTTCAATTTGTCGCAGATTACTTGTTTGTCATCATCGATGAGATGGACGAAAGAATGAGAAACCAAGTTATAGGAGACGTTTGCTGTGACATGAGTAACGTGCCACGGCATACCTCTCTTCCCAAAGTATTCCGACTGACGCTCCTTGTGCCGCTGCGGAAGGAGTTTCTGGGCGAAGTCAAGCGTCAGAAGTGCTTCGTATTCCTTCAGATTCTCCACAATGTCCGTACGATCATCGTCTGTGACTTTCACTCGCAGCAAATGCTTTTTCAATTCAAAAATCTTCATGTAAGCTTCTTGGAGATCTTCTTCATCGCCGTGCAATTCATCCAGGGCAACTTTCAAAGCTCGAGCTTTCTCTGAAAATACTCGCTGTCTGGATTGAAGTTTCGTTTTAATAAACTCACTGTTCTTTTTCAATTTCTTCTCTGCGTCTTTTACAAATCCGGTCATCAACTCTTCAATTTCTTCTAAAACTACCTTCATATGCTCGCAGCGATCACACTGGAGATCGTGTTCGTGTGTGCATGGTTCAGCTAGATCAGTGTCTTCAGAATCGCTCAACGAGTATTGACCACAATGATCGGCGGTCCGCGACTGTGACTTGACATGAAGTCGGAAATCTGTCCGAAGATAATGCAAAATATCTTCCACATCGGTCACCAGTCGCTTGTAGGTCAACACTTCGATGATGCCTTTTTCCTTCCATCCAGCCATCACAGTTTTGATGAGATCACCAGCCTATAAGGGGAAACTATTTTTTGCTATATTGGAAACCGGAACCTCCATTCCGTCGACCACATAGTAGTCAACACAGGTTGACGACTTCTGTGTCACAGCTGGACAGGCACTCAGTATGTTGTAGTAAGTCGAGTCCGACATCAAATACTCCTCTTGTCCTTCTTGCTGAAAAAAAAACAGAAGTTTTGATGTTAGTCTGTCAGTTCACACAATCAATTTCTCCCTGAACATATATATGATTTCAGCGTCGGATTGTCTTCTGATCATTTTCGGGAGCTCTACCGGATCTCCTGCACTTGTTTTCGTTGTCATTGTACCGAATGCGTACGAAGACATCACGACGTTGCTTGAAAATAAAAATTAGGGAGTCAATTATTTTGGAAACAACCTTGTTATAAATTCTATGAACAGATTAGTACCTTCTGGATTACGCAGAGCCAATGTCCGTTTTTCTTCGACTTCGAACATCTTTCTTTTTCTTGCAACATTGAATATATAATAACTGAGGCCAGGGATATACACCCTGACCTGTGAAAGCGGTATAGTCTTGGCCACCATTGATAAAATAATATATCTCTCGGCCCTGTTAGCAGCATTTCGGAACTCCTGTGCAATGTAGTTCATCAAAGATCCTAGCTTGTCGTCTTTTCTTCTTGCATACATGTCTGACCCGCCCAATGCAACCCGCTCCTTGAACTCTTCCACGGCACCTGGTGCCACGACTCCAAATATCACATCCATCATGCTTCTTGCAGCACAAACTTTCTTTTGTTTTGTAGCTTCGGATAAGGCATTGAATGGTCCTCTGGTTATTACCTGAAAAATCTAGTTTTGAAAAGAAATATCATAAGAGTTACTCTTTTCAAGTTTGTTAGGGTAGCGAGTTGTTGAACTTTTTTTTGAATCGGAGTACATTTTGGAGTAGGTACTGCTGGTGTTGAAATAGTAAAATCGTCTCCACTATCTTCAGTCGTGTCATCAATGTTGGAACACGTGTCTTCGTCAACTTCCATTTCTTCAACAGAGTCAATGGAAACATCTGGTTCCTCTTGATTTCGATTCCTCAGAATTTCTTGTAGAAAACTCTTATGAGGCGAGCAGACGACTGTACAATTTTTGATTCAAAAAGATGATTGTAGGACTCACGTGTTCCGGGTGGTACAAATACATTGTACTCTTTTAGAATGATCACTGTTTCGTCTTTTGTCACGTGTTGAGCATTTGGTCCTTTTGCCACCGGACGAGACTGATGTTGAAACCCAACAGAAGACGGCAACGAACAAGCATTTGCTCTAGTCTGTATAATTCAATGCAATTAGTTGTTATCAACATTTTAATTTTAAAAATTACCCCATCAGCTTGTTTTTTCCGAAACGAATGCTGGATATTGGGATCGGCCCAGCTGGTGATAAGCTCATTAAAATGGTTTTCACAAATAATTTTAGAACTCCAGTCATTTTTCAGTTCATTTTCATTAATATCACTGAAACCTAGTTGAAATCAAAGCAATACAATTCTAAACAAACGTACCATTGTGCAGCGCCGCGGCACAGAATAAGATCCATGACGCTTGACGACCCATACAGTTTGTCGACAGGTTTCTTATTAGCCTCAGCCAGACTACAACTCAATTGGGAAAGCTTTGAAAAAAAACTCACGTCATTTCCGAACCACCACATTTTGTAGAAACTTTAGCGGAAGTTTCTCTTTCTTGTTTTTCATCCGCATTTTTTCGAACTTCTTGGAAATAACAATCTCGCTTCTGAGCTAACAAAGCCTGCAAACTGAGTTGTTTGTTTGTAGCTTCATTCATTCCAGAAAAAAAATGTACCCATTTCCTAAAACAAACTATCATCTGTTCTTACCTCTTCACGGCTCCCCCCTATAGGATGACTGGTGATATAATTGGAATACAACAACAATAGCAAAAAAATTGAAGAATTGTTCATTTTCGATAGACAAGCTGAGTTTGTTGTTTGTGAAGAAGGGGACCACGATGAGAATGAAACGAAAATAAACCCAGATGGTTAGAGAAAAAAGACATTAGAGAAATATAACAGAGTAGTGAGAGCACACTTGCGGTTTGTTGTAAACAAGTCGTTTCAGTAGAGCATGTGTAAAGGCTAACAGCAGAAACATTGCAAAATGGAATATATTAGGAACAAAAACTGAAATCTGTAGAGAATTGCGAAATTCTGACTCAAAATGGGCTACTACAGCAGTAAAAAACTAACACACATTTCTTTCAACTTCGTGTCCGGTGAGCGAACGGAAAGTGGAAATAATGACTGAAAAACGTACAAAAAAAGTTCTAAAAACATGAAAAACGTTTAAAAAAACACTCCCAACGCAGTTTTCCCGCTCCGACACCACTTTGTAAGCAATTTGCGGTCAAAGTCGTACCAAGTAGCGCTTGCATGCTCGCGTTCCTCGAATTTTTTGACAATGTTAGGTTTCGATCTAAATTCTGAAAATTTGCACATATATGTAAAAAGATGCGCTCTATCGAATGGTAACATTTCTAGATTTTAGTCGAAAACCTAACTTGGTGAAAAAAATCAAAGTTTGTCAAAAGTAAAATTTTTGATAAACTTCTTGTTGCTCAAACATCACTCAAATTTTACCTAAAACGCACCGCAACTAAAGAAACATAATACAAAAAAGATCTTCAAAAAATATGCATTTAAAAAAAAGTTATGATTTTTCAAAAAATTTTCCTACTTGCTGCCACCATAAATCAGGGAGACGTTTTAGCTCAATTCTGACAACATCTTTGGTTTTCTGACCCCTATATTAGTCTAATATGTAATTCTGAATTTTTTTCGAGACCATGAAAAAAAATTGTTCCCGGCCACTTTCACTCGAGTCGAAGAACGTGTCTTAACTTTTTTCCCATTCTACCTTCAAATGGAAGCCTACAAAACCGGCTACTACGCACAAAACTGTCCCCAGACCCAGTTCTCCTGGTTCGATGACTGGGAGTATCCCGCCTACACCTCCCACATCATCTCCCTCTTCCTGCTACCTCTCAACTTCTACGGAGGATACTGCATCCTATTCAAGACCCCGAAAAAGATGGAAGGCGCCAAATGGATCATGTTCAACTTGCATTTCTGGACTAGTTACCTGGATGTTTTGATTAGCTCTATGCTCACCCCGTATCTGTTTCTACCTTTGATGTGCGGGTTCTCAGTGGGGATATTCAATTGGTTGGGAATCCCGGCGATAGTACAAGTGTTCTTCGCGCAGATTGCATTGGCTGGTATAGAAATATTAGAAAATCTATAAAGACCCCATTTTCCAGCCCTCGGTGTCGCCCTGATCGTCATCTTTGAAAACCGCCATAATGTAGTTGCAACTGACAGATGGGTCATCACTGGAAACAAAGCCAGGATAGCATTCTTTGCATTGAACTACGGATATGGTTGTGTTTTCATGACACCTACATACTTCTCGGTTCCAGATCAAGAGACTACCAAGTTGAAACTGTTACAGGTGAGTTTGTGTTGTTTGTGTTGTTTCATTGTTTGATCAAAACTTCAAAGACCAGTTATAAGGTTTTAGCTGCTCTTGAAAACTTCAAACTTCAACCCAACCTAGACTCTACTTCCAGATAGTCCCCTGCCCAACTCCCTACTACTTCGAACCCAACATGTTCGTCCTAATGGATATGGAAGGTCGGGCGTACATCCAGGCTCAATGCACCACATTCTTTTGCTTTCTGGTAGCCGAGGGAGCCTTCTTTGTCATCAGAACCGTCTATTTCCTGACCGCCCGGAACCCCGCACTATCCGAAAGGACCCGTCAAATGCAGAAGAAGTTTTTCCGGAGTATGTGCATCCAAGTAGCCATTCCTGTGCTAGTTGTCATTGCTCCTATACTGTATTGTGGATCTGCTATTGAGTGGTATTGGTATAATCAAGGTATTCATTTTGGTGGTGATCAGTGTGTGCGCTCGAGACTTTTTTCTCGAGAACTTGACGAGACTCGCACTGTTCTCGAGAAAAAGTTCTCGAGAATTTCTCGAGTCTCGAGACTGCTCGAGAAAATTTTGCTCGAGATGCTCGAGAACTTCTCGAGAAGTCTCGAGTGCTCGAGCAGTTCTCGAGAAGTTCTCGAGAGTCTCAAGTAGTTCTCGAGAACTTCTCGAGAACTTCTCGAGAAGTTCTCGAGAATTACCCTCGAGAACTCTTCAATGAAATTTTGATTAGTTTTTTGTAAAGAAACAGTTCAAGTCATTATTATGTGTACCATCAAACTTTTATCCCTGTCTCGCTATGTTAAGCTGTTTTCTAGACGTTATTGGGAAAGTGCTTCTATTTTCAAAGACAATCGTATTTTATAGCTATTCGATAGAGATTTTTTTGGATCACTATTCCAACTGCTGTTTTTGCTAACGGGCTTTCCAAAACGTCTTTTGAACTCTCAAAGTCCCCAAAAACCTCGAAATCTGAAGTTTGGGGACCGGTTTTGATGGTACCCCGACTTTTCCCGGAGGTCCCAGAGAGTTGAATAGATTGATTTCAACCTATACAATCAATACAAGCAAGAAGTGTTTGATGTACAAAATCATTTTTGATAATAATTTTTCTAAAAATTTTGAGCATTTCTCGAGAACCTTCTCGAGAAGTTCTCGAGAACTGCTCGAGAACTGCTCGAGCACTCGAGACTTCTCGAGAACTTCTCGAGAACTGCTCGAGAAGTTCTCGAGCACCTCGAGCGCTCGAGAAAGTCTCGAGAACTTCTCGAGAACTTCTCGAGAATTACTCGAGAAATTTTTTTCTCGAGATGCTCGAGAAGTCTCGAGAGTCTCGAGAATCAAATTTCTCGAGACTTTCTCGAGAACAGTCTCGAGTGCACACACTGGTGGTGATCCCAAGAAAACAGGGAATCTTTTAGCTTTCACGAACACTGCTATGATCTGCATATCATTCCATGGAATGAGTTCCACCTTTGCTATTCTGTTTATCTATGAGCCATACCGGGTGTTTACAAAATCCCTGCTTCTTCGAGTCTTCTGTGGAAAAACTTCAGTGTCCCCGACGCCAAACAATGTCTCAGTGACCCCTAAACAGTCTAGAGTGACAACAAGGAGACAGTCTATCTTTGCAATACAAACTTGAAGCTTTATAAAACTTTATAACCTAAACCGCAACCTTCCACGACTCTTGCAACGCATCAAAATACTCGTTCTGCGATGGCCGCATCGAAATCTCTTTCCCTTCTAAGGTCTTGACACTCCTTGACGACTCCCCGTCCTCCGGTTTCACTTTTCGTTGCTTTGAGAGAATCTGCTTTTGTAGATTCTTATTCCGAGCTATCAGCAGCCAAGGGAAGATGACTACGTAGGTGTTAAGGATCTAAAAGTGAAGGTTTGATCTCATAGTCATATGAAATGGAGCACCCACGTTATTGTAAAGAAAGTTCGCTATTCCGTACTCCCATTCGGTGAGGTTTAGAAGGAGCCAAATCCAGATAGGGATCATGGAGAGAACTTTGAAGAGAGAGGCTCCGGCGACAGCGGGGAGGAGAGTGGAGGTCCAGGAGTAGATTTCGGACATCTGGAAGATTCTTGATTCATGATCGCTTAGCCTCATTATCACTTGGGACCCCAGAACTCTCTTGTTTTGCAGAATCAGTCCCTCGGGACATTCTAACATCATGTTTACCCCTTGTTCTCTGCCATAACTGCCATTACCTGATATCTCCTTCCCAGACTCGCGACTCCCGCAGACGCCCTATAATTACGACGACTGCTTTTCCATGTTGAGACGAGAATCTGAAGGCATAGACTGATCAGACTAGCTTTTGCTGCACTCGCTCTACTTACAATGAGACCGAGATAGTCGGAGAGGGACATTAGCAGTGTTGGAGGAATCAGCTGGCCGTCTGCAAATGGGAATGACCTGCTCGAAGCGTGAAAGGGGTAGATAGAACTTACAAACATGGACACACATTGTGAAGGCAAATGATAACAGAATAGAGATGACGATGGAGATGTAGATCAGTAAGAGACACTTTGAAGAAGAGTAGAATCGAGGGTAGCAGTTTGCCATGGATCTTTCTGGAATCTCTAGATCAAATGTCAAAGCCGAAATCACTTGATTTACCTATGGAAAACAAGAGCATTGAAAGAGACTGAAGACAGACTCCGAATTCATGAATGAACTCCCAGATTTTGCTCCGGGAAGTGGAATTTGTGTCGTTCAACGAGTAGTACTGACCAGCTAACAGATACTCGATGATTGAAAAGCCATAGGAGGCAAAGAGGATCATGGAGAAAGCGACTAGGAGGAGGTAGACTCTGGAACAACATGATGTACTTTCAGATAGACAGCTCGAAAGATCAGCTTAGTACAATGTACGAAAAGGTCTTTTGACGATTCTAAGCTTGAAATCAATGAACCCGGTCCCAGGTACTTTTGACGAATCAAACCCCCAAAAAGTTACTCACCGACAATAAACATGCAAACACTTTGAATTGGATATCAAGTACAGAAAGAATATGGAGCAAAAGAACGAATGAACCACCAGAATCGACTCGAACACAGTCATTATCGTCCATACTATTGGCATTGGAAGCTGAAAGTTTGAGGCGTCAAAAAGAGAGTTGGTGCTAGATTTGGAGCAAGAGAGGATGACACATAGAAACAGAAAGGGAAACAGAAGCTTAGAAACGAAACACGTGAGAAATAAGTGAAGGGGAAAGAAGCAACGAAAGGGATCAGAAATCTAGACAGGGAACTCAAAATGAAGGTAGATTTGTTTTGCACATGGAAATGAGTCTGAGAGGCAACATAACCTTCATCTTAATGTTTTCAGGTGTTTGATAATAAACTCTTGGTCTTAATGGTTCTCTGTTAATGGAAATGTTTCATTACAAGCGAATAATGATCTCTAGACAACTCTAACACGGTTCATTTGCAGAATGTGCTCGGGTTCATTCTCCGAGAAGATTCTTACAAATCGAAGAGATAGATAACGAAAAACAGGAAATGATGGAACGATTGTTTTTGTTCTGTGAAAATGCGAAATGAATCGTGTTTTGAGTAAGCTGGAGCTAGACATAGGCGCTAGGGAGAACGCGGCACATCTGGTGAGTTCTGACCAGACAATAGCAAAGCGGACGAAAAATGGAAAAGGAGGAGATTTGGGAGTGAAAGTGAAACTGTGAAACATTTCGTGACTTTTTGCATAGCTTTATGGGATCTTAGTCACGGACTGATAATGTGGCAAGGAGCCAAGAGTTTAGCAACTAAGTTTCATGCACGAAACAAAATGAGTACTGAGGGAAGAAACAGGTGATTTATAGCAGAGAGAGAAAGAACTTTCGAAACCTTCAAAGTTCCAGGAAAAGCCAAAACAACAATAACTTTTATTTCCAATGATTCTTCAAAAAATCAAAATGATCATGAATCGTGTCCTTCATATGAATCGCCCGTCCATCCAACGTCTTCACATGCATTTGCAGCACCTTTGGTTTCACATGACGATTTCGTAGCTTCTTAAATAAAGGTTGAATTCGAGTTCTCACACATCATAATTATCGCGATCTTTCCTTCTACCCCCTTTCCTCCTTCACCGTTTGTACATAACCAAACTTGACAACTCACCAAGTTCTTGAGCCTCCGATGATTCTCCTTTATCAAAAACGGAAGAGAGATTGTGAAGAGATCCATGGCGGTTTCGTAGTAGTTACTAAACTCGATTTGGAATTGTATCCCGCCTGCGAAAGAGCTTAGGAGCCAGATGACGATGACGTAGATGAATTTGACGAGGAAGGCGAGACTTGCAATGGGGATTATGGTTTGGGTCCAGATGTACACGTCGGAGATCTGAATAAAGGCATTGAGAGCGAATGGGAAAAGTGAGTTACCTGAAACCGAGTCTCCAAAGAAGCAACACCACATGTGTTCCTGTAGTGCTTGATTGAAAACTTTGAGGACAACACTAAGATCTGCAGAAACATCAGATTTTCGAGTGCAGGGATAATAAGGGAACCTACCAGAAGAGCTCCGCAATCCACAATGTTCATGCAAGTCATTGCCTTCACGTTGAAGTTCACTTAAAGACACAAATTCTTTGAAGCTTTGTTGCAAAGGAACTAACCCATATGAATGAGTTGTGCATACGCCATTGCAAGAATTGAAATCAGTCCCGCTAGTAAAATAGCAAAGATCTTGTTCCGGGAAGTTGGGAGCATAGAGAACTTGGCGGTGATGTAGCGTTCTGAAACCATAAAGACATTATAGGAAACTTAGTACTTCTGTAGTACTATTTTAGGAACCCACTGGAGCATTATAGTATCGCTATATGAGATTGGGCTAAACTGAACTGGACTTTGCTCTAGTCTAGAAGTTTTGTTTCATTGATGGTTAGGTTAGCTGAAGTTTGTATACAACAGCCCCCACAGTTTTTAGAGCACACCAGCACGACACCATCAGCAGATACACCCACGCAGTTTTCTAGAGCACCTAGAATGTACTTGAAGTTTGTGTGAGAATCTTCTCACGGTCAAAAGTTTTCCTTGAGATCTTTATAACAAAACCAGGAAGTGAACATACCTCCAGCAAACATGAACAACGATAGTGAATGTAAAGCAAAGGCAAACTCATGAAGAAGACTCCAAACATAATGGCGGATGGAAAATCCTCCGGTACTTGGATCCTCGGGTCTCAGTCCAATAATGACTTCAGAAGTTTTCAGTCCATGAGACATTGCCAAAAGGAACAGGGAGACACTGAAGAGCAGCAGAAATGGTCTGAAAGATTCTACCTTTAGGAATCTGAACTGAATTGGATCGAGGGGTACCTGCTAGTTGCCTGTAGAATCGTTGCGTTGACAATAATGTAAAAGAAATGAAAACTGGAGCATAATGCGAAAATACAGGTGAACATCTCGAAATACGGAAACACATCGAGCCATTCCAATGCCATCGGACTTGAAGATAATGTTATCCCTTATCCCTTATACTCTACGCCATCATCAGTGAAGCGTGCCAACGAGCAGAGCATCACAGGGCAATGGAGACAGACATCATGTATGTTTCGTAACGTTCACCGGTCAATAAGATATCTCTTTTCTGAGCTTCATTTCCAGTTAAGATGCTCGAAATAATCATGCCTCGACGGAATCACCCGCCCGTCTATCGTCCGTGGAGCGTGGGCGGACTCCTCGCGATGGCGGATCACCTTCTTTCGAATCTTGTCATGTTTCATCATTATTACAAATGGGAGAACTACGGTGTAGAGGTTCAAAACGTTGTTGTAGATAATGAGCAGATAAGCTGCTTCGTTTCCCTTATGATCCCCTGTTATGAGGATCCAGATTACTCCAATGATGATCAGCTTGCAAAAACTGGCTAGCAAAACTGCAGGGATAAGGTGTCGAGACCATGTGTACACTTCAGAGAGCTGAAATCTTTGCTCCAAAGTGAAGATTCCAATGGTGGTTTGATAGCGATGAAAGGAACGTCTCCAGGCAACCAGGAGAATCTAAGAAAAACGTAGTAGTTTCGTAGTTTTCTAGAGACAACTAACCAAGCAACCGGAAAAGTCAATGGTATTCATGACACCTGTCGGCCAAAACATCTCGTTCCCAACATGAATAACCCAAGTGAACATTAAAGATAGAAGGATAGAAACTAGGGAGAGCAAGATGAATGTTGCCTTGATGTAACCAGATTGATATGCAGAAGGGCAAATGCTGGCTACTAGTCTTTCTGAAAACGACGTGATTTGATTCTGGGAGCACTTGCTGCAGCTTACCAACTGAAAAAAGGACGAGGGAAATTGACTGTAAAGAGTAGCCAAACTCATGTATTGTCCGCCAATAAAACCCCCGAACTATAAAAAAGACGTTGAACACTTGATTTCTCGATAAAATTGCCCACCAGACACGAAATAAATGTACTCGTAGGACTGTTTTTCGTATAGAAACTCGAAGACTGTGAGCCCATGGGAAGTGGTCAGAAGGTACATGGAGATGGAAAACATTAAGAGAAGACCTCTGGAATTGTTGTTGTTATCATTATCGTTTTGAATTCTTTTGATTTTTTCGTTTTTCGTCAGTTGTTGCAAAGGCAGAAGAATCCGCGCAGCCACACTGTGTCTTATCTGTTTTCGCTTTTATTTTGCTCGATTTTATCCCTTTTTCTCAAACTTTTTTGCAAAATACATTAGAAAAACGTTTTTTCTTTTGGTTTTTGCGAAAAAGATTCTGAAAATTCAATGAAAATGAGCAAAATTAGGTCGAAAACCGGCAAGTAGCGCAAATTTTTCGTGATGGCCGCGCGGATTCCTCGGCCACGGCCACTACAGTAATCCCTGAACCCTTACCTGCAATTATAGTGTAAACTCGTCGATTTTGAAATCATAAACGTAAACAATGAGTTTGAAAGAACCGCCAAAACAACAATCCCGATTTCCACATAGGCTAGAACCACCAGAATGTCCATAGAGAAGAAGGTGAGAAACGAAACTGAAAGAATGTGTGTTTGGTTAATAACATCTCAGTCAGTCATATTTATATCAAAAAGAGCCAAAAGTCGAGAAAACGCGTAACGTGAGAAACAGAAAATACTTGCACCCAGTGTGATTCGAGCGGAAAGAAATCAGAAGAGAAAGAATCAGAAAATGAAAGAGAGAAAGGGTAGAGGTGAGTGATCAGCCAGAACGGGGTAGAAGGTTGGAAGCATTATGATGTGTTTTATAGAGAGAATGGAATGGTCTAGAATGTTTGACCATCTGATCTTGGTCTTAGAAAGGAAAAAAAAAGAAAGTCAAGATGGTCACATTTCGTGAAGATAGACACGCGTAAGGGGAACACATCATTATGGTGAGTAGGCCGGGGATTTTAAGAAAAACAAGCGGTAATTGAGATGTTAGGAATCAGAATCAGGGGGTGGTGGGCTAGACCATGAACGCTCAGGCTTATGTAATGTGAAAAAGGGACTTTGGACTTGGTGAACAGACGATCTAGGTTCAGTTAGTATACATCATTCCAAGCACTTCTCAAGCTTTCTTAGAAAACTGTGAAGGTCGGAAACAGAGAAAGAATGTAGAAGATAAGAAATCTAAAACAGTTGGAACCAACACTTTGTTTGGTGTCCAAGGTATGTATAGAGATCTAGGTCGTTTCTCCAGCTTTATAAACCTTTCTTGGATTGTACTAATCATAGGTTTAAGGGTTTCTTTGTTAGAGAAAGTTCTAGACATCGACACCAACTGTCTGTTGACACCAGTTGTCACTAGAATCAGGTAGACATAACACGATCTTGAAACTTCACTGTAAAGCGAGGTATATGAAGCTTCGGAACGTTTTAGGTTCCTTGTTGAAGTGCAGCTTATTTTTAGTCCAAATTCAGATAACAATCCCACAAGAACATTGAAAAAACAGACCGCACTCACTTTCACTTTCACTAATCAAAAAACGCATCCCTCCACCCACATTAAAAAGAACGCATACGAGAGCAATGTCCATCGATCCGTAACATCAACAAGGTCCCTCTCTCCTCGGAAAAGAAGGTGTGCTCTCTAGGCACCATCAAACCACACTCGAACCCCTTCATTATCTTTTGAGTTTGAGCCGTTGATGTGTCCTATGATGTTTATCTTTGCTTTCTCCCACCAAATTACATATCGGTTAGTGTTTTGTTAGACAGATTAAACAAATTGAACAGAGATCTTGTTTTTCTCTTGTCAATTTGCTCAATTTTAACTAGTTTTTCTTGCTCTATTTGGAAAGTTAGTTCCAAGTAGAAAGTGTTGATTTATGAGTGACAGATCTTCCAAAATAGCTTTTTTAGAACTGACGTATTTCTGGGTCTATTCTTCTATGTATTCCATTTTCCAATATGAAAAACCTAAATTGAGTTGTTTTGATTTTCCTAACTAACATAAATGGATCATTGTGGATGATAAGATTTGTAGTGTCTCTCTTTTCTGGCTGCCCACTTTTTATAGGTACAAAATAACATTGGCTATCTAGATGCTATGCAGATTCCTGTTGTTTTTTGTTTTCTTCTCTATTCCTCAGCTAGATCCATCTGCAAACCATAAGCTAGGTCAGGTCACAGATCACGTTCTGGTCCGGTTACAAATGTGTGCGGCAGACTAAAGAGAAGGCGGAAAAGAGCAGCTGAAACGAAGGGAATAGTCTGTTTAGTTTGTTTTCTGGGAAAATGGAAACGGATTTGCAGAGAACGGAAGGGGAACCCATTGTGTGAGAAGTTTTTTCCCTGTTCCCATTCAAAAAGGTTCCTAAAACTATGCATTTTCAAATTCTGATCGTCCAACCACCAGTTTCTAGACCTCCGTGTAGTAATCCCCCATCGCTAAACCGTCTACCGATCAAACCACCAATCCCCTTTCAAGGGATCACTGAAAAGTCATCTGTGAACTGTTCATTCAGTTGTCATCATCATTTTTAAGGGTACTGTATGAGGTATTTGTCACTTACAACTATACTTTGGATACGATTCTGATACTGTGAAAGCGGAACTCGAAAAACTAACAACATCATGTCCACAAAGAACCAGGTGTAGACCATACTTTGAAAGAGTGTTATGAATCATGTATTGGACCAATAGAGGTTCATTTTCCGCGTTGTTATAGCCTATTTCTAGTAGTATTACTGAATTATAGTGACGTAGAAGTATGGATTCAATTTGACCATCTAGAGGATGTCTGAAGACCCACTTTCTCTAAAACCCAAACTTCCCTTGGCACTAGCGCCGAAAGTTTCTCCGATTCGGCTGATTTTTGGCACAAACATGTACCCAGATAAGGTCTTTCAAAAAATGTAACCAAAAAGTTTGTACCATGTCCCTACCAGATTTGGGATCAACGAAACAACTTTTTGGGTAAAAAAATCCAAAAATTTCAAAGTTTGAGATTTTGTTCTGAAACTTTGTACATATGTTTTAGGGTACAAAAAGCATGTTTGAAAATATTTTAAGCTTATGAAACCATCTGGAAGTAGGATTTTTGACATCACTTTTTTGGTTTTGTCTTCCTATCTCGAAAAAAATGTATGGCTGTCTACGGTTTTTATTTTTTTATTTTATTTGTCATGTCTTTGTGCACATTTTGATAGTAAAACCAACTCCCATTTCAACGTCCATCTGGAGATACATAGCTTCAAAGGTGACCCACTTTTCAAAAAAAGTATCACACTAAAAAATAAAAATCTTCATTTTTAGTCAAATTCAATTTTTCAAACTGAAAACGTGTAGGGCATTCCTTGCTGATTATTTTTGTAGTTAATCACTTTTTGATTGCTCTTCTGGTTCTTGAGTTACAGCCGTTTTCCCGAGACGTGTCCAAAGTTGGGGCGCGGCAGCCGGTCGGTCGGTGGGCGGCGGGGGCAAGTCGGCGGCCAAAAGTGGGGTGTGCAAGAATGATTATAACTTGACGGGCAGGCAATATTTTGACAAACGGTCAACTACAAAGTTGTAGCTCAAAAAATGAGCTATTGATTCATGTTATTTGTTAATTAATTCAGCTAACGTGCAACTGTACACAGTAAACTGAACTTTGACAAGTTTCTGAACGTGTAACTTGTTGCATTTGAAAGAAAATAAACAACAAATAACATGAATCAATAGCTCATTTCTAGAGCTACAACTTTGTAGTTGACCGTTTGTCAAAATATTGCCTGCCCGTCAAGTTATAATCATTCTTGCACACCCCACTTTTGGCCGCCGACTTGCCCCCGCCGCCCACCGACCGACCGGCTGCCGCGCCCCAACTTTGGACACGTCTCGGGAAAACGGCTGTAACTCAAGAACCAGAAGAGCAATCAAAAAGTGATTAACTACAAAAATAATCAGCAAGGAATGCCCTACACGTTTTCAGTTTGAAAAATTGAATTTGACTAAAAATGAAGATTTTTATTTTTTAGTGTGATACTTTTTTTGAAAAGTGGGTCACCTTTGAAGCTATGTATCTCCAGATGGACGTTGAAATGGGAGTTGGTTTTACTATCAAAATGTGCACAAAGACATGACAAATAAAATAAAAAAATAAAAACCGTAGACAGCCATACATTTTTTTCGAGATAGGAAGACAAAACCAAAAAAGTGATGTCAAAAATCCTACTGCCAGATGGTTTCATAAGCTTAAAATATTTTCAAACATGCTTTTTGTACCCTAAAACATATGTACAAAGTTTCAGAACAAAATCTCAAACTTTGAATTTTTTGGATTTTTTTACCCAAAAAGTTGTTTCGTTGATCCCAAATCTGGTAGGGACATGGTACAAACTTTTTGGTTACATTTTTTGAAAGACCTTATCTGGGTACATGTTTGTGCCAAAAATCAGCCGAATCGGAGAAACTTTCGGCGCTAGTGCCAAGCCTCTTCACAAAAAGTTTCGGATTTACAGAAAGTGGGTCTGAAGGCTGGATTCTAAATGTTGGTACACTATGCAAGTTGCAATTATGCTTTCTGCTAGACTCTCTCTGTACTTTCTTGCTCTCCCTCTTTCTCTTTTTTCCTTGTTTACCACAAAGTTTTCTTTATTCTTCATCTTCAACACCTCCAAACTTAGAACTCGTAAGTATGTGTTCTGCTCTCCAGATCGTCACAAGACCGCGTAAGCTAAGCTCGCTTCCAACTGCATCATTTTCAAAATGACGTGAGAACGAACGACTCAATGTGCCGAATCTGATTATTAGCGTAAATATCTTCTGTGAGACGTTCGTTCTTGACTCATGAAGTCATTCTCTTTTGTTTGCTTTTTTGAAAATCAGCCGCCTCCTCTTGTTTTTCCAAGGGTTGGGTCTTGCAGGGACTCCCAACTTTGAAAGAGCAACCCCGCGTTTCATAGATTTCGAGATTTTGCACCTAAACTACACTCAAATTCTAATAACACACTCTCAAAAAAAAACAGCCGTCTGTCACGAGCTGCGCACTTTTCAGAAATCAAGTGAAACCAATTACCCACTCAAAAATCGGCTGTTCTGTTCTGTTTTTCCTTGGAACGGCGCTGATTTTCGACCTGCTTTTCTTTCTAATACCACATGGTCAGATTGCCTTTCACACCTTGTTTTCGTCTTGTTCATTCAACTTTTTTTACCTCATTATCTTAAACTTGGCAAAAATAGTGTGTGTCTAGTGTCTAGCAACATTTCTCTCATGTTGGTCACGTCGTTATGATTCAATGGGTCAAATCTAATCAATCAAAGAGTCTAGTTGGTTTAACTTTGTTTCCTCCTCTTTTCTTCCTCTTTTCCTCCTGCTCCGCCTCTTCCTTTTCAATCTATAATTAGAGTCTTTCTTTCTCGCTTCGTCAGCCCGCAATTCCCAACTGACACTTACCCAAATCCCCCGAGACTCGCGTTCTCAATCTGATCACGTTATCACTCGGTTTTCATGGTCTATCAACGAGTTCAATCCATCGCGATTATTTTGGAAATCCGAGCTCATTAGTGAGTGCTAGAGCTTTGCTCCTCCTCCTCCACAGCTTCATTCTTTTCATTTTTCTGATCAGTCGCTCTTGATTGTCCCCTCTTTCCCTTCTTTCAAACGTTGCTTTCTAGATATGACTTCCTACGGGAACTACACATGCGTGCCCTTCAAAAATAACTATTGGTGGCTTATCGCAGTCTTCTGGCAATTTGTAATCGTCATCCTCGGATGCATCTCCCACGTTTACTTCATGCGCCTTGTAGTTATCCGTCCAAGATTTGGGTTCTACACTAGGCTGACCTTTGCCATGATCTCCGCCCAAATGCTCAACATGCTTCTTACCTCTACAGGAGCCTTTCTTATCACGTTATCCCATGGAAAACTCATCGAAGACTGCGAAATCAGTTCGATTGAGCTCCGCAAATGGCTCCTCTACATCCACTCCTTTGGCGAGTACTTCTTCGTCGTTTGCGAGTTGTTGAGCACGATCGAACGCTTCGCCTCAACCTATATCCGTGTCTTCCGCAAATCCGACCAATTCCCCACTGTCTTCTTCGTTGGATGTGTCCTCGGAGCAATCGCCTCTGTCTGCTACATCTACCTAGTACGAATCGCCTTTGATAAGACAATGTTTGCAATTGGCTTTGGATCCCTGACGCTGATGGAAATTGTCAATGGAATAGTAAGAACTGTCATTCTGTTGCTTTAATGTTGAATTGATTTCAGCTCGTCCTAATCCTACTCAAAGTAGCAATCAAAAAGTACCGAAACGACCAAGAAGCCACGCTGAACGCCCGGTACGAGTTTGCCCAATCATACACTTACAGCAGATGCGCTGTTGCAAGTGTAATGGCGCGAGTGGTTCTTTTGACGTATGTCTATCTGAAACTCGCTGGATTCTTCGATGGAGACCTGGACTCTCCATTCTTCTATATCATGAACATCTTCATCAACGGATACTGTCTAGTGTACCCATGGACTATCATGTTGTCTCATCGAAAGATTAATTCGCAGGTGAGACCAATCCTTTGTGGATGTAATCAATAACTCTTTTTAGATCCGTCGTCACTTCAAATCAAAGTTTGCATGTCTCCGCAGAGGTCGAATCCAACAAGAAGGCGAGTCCCGAACCCTCTACACCATCGACGGAAGACCCATGAAGTTCGGCACGACCGAAGAACACTTCCAGCAACTCAACGAGTGTTGGGAAGGTCCCCCGTCGCCTCCGACAAAGCGTTCTAAGAAGTTCTAATCATTTGTTCTTCCCCCGAATGTTTCATTTTATGTACCTGTCCCTCCCCTTTCCCGTCTTTTTCAATGTTTTACGAGCCGCCAAAACCTATAAAAATGAAGCGAGAAGCGAGGAGCCCACGTGCTGATAGGTGCCACGGTGCACACTTATCAGTTTTCTTAAGAATTCGTTTTCTCTGTCTTTGTTGGTCACTACTTGTATTTGGCACCCGGAAGCAGAGAGCATAACAGATGAAGAAGATCAACTGGGACACCACGCGGACGGCCGTCGCCTTCTTGTAAGTAGCAATTATGTCCTGTCCACATTTTCGAAATCTCGTGCTTAACTTTGTGCTATGCTTCAGTCTGCTCGGTCTATGTAACAATTACGGGTATGTCATCATGTTGAGCGCCGCCGAGGATATTCTGAGTCAGCAGCACCATAAGAATAAGACGACAACGGTTGACGCGTGTTTGGTAGGGGGTTCTGAGATCTTAAAAGAAGAAAAAATCCGTTTCAGCCCAAGATAACAGAGCGAGAATGCAAGCCACCGGTAGCCGAAGTCCTTCTCTCTGACAACTTGCCCTCGTTGATTGTCAAGCTCACATTTCCATTCTTCATGGACAGATTTCCTTTTGGGTATGCAGACTCCTCTAACAATAAAAAACATTGTCTTTGACAGCCTTCGAGTGGCAGTTGTTTGCCTACTGCAGGCCACCTCGTACTTTGTTGTCGCCTTCTCCGTCTCCATTCCAATGTCTCTCGCCGGTGTGGTTTTTGTGAGTTTGGGAGGTGGACTTGGAGAGATCACGTTCTTGGGATTGTCGGCGCATTATCAGAGGTGATAAAGAAATGCAGAAGAAGGAGGGAGACGTACATTGTTTAGGATAGCAATTGCCGGATGGTCATCTGGAACTGGAATGGCTGGGCTGCTCGGATCCTTCTCTTATGCGTTCCTCACTGAACCGCATATGGCGAACTTGACTCCGAAGGTTGCTCTACTTATCCAGTTGTTCATTCCAATGCTTTTCGCCTTTGCATACTACATCTTACTGAAGAAACCCGAATCCATTTACTCCCCCTCTATCCACCCAAAAACCTGGATAGTTCCCAAAGGATACGATGACTTCATTGTCAGCAAACACCGAGTCCCACAACGACAGTTGAACCCTTGGGAGAGAGTGCAACTTATCATTGTAAGCCTAGCACTTGTTCCTTGCATTTGTTACATCAATGACCTTCCAGCCAATGCTGCACTTGATGATCCCACTGGCATTCGTCTACATTGGAGAGTACATGATCAATCAGGGAATGACGCAGCAGATTGTGTTTGATTGCTCGCATGGCTTTAATCTCTCCCTGCATAGTCAGTACAGATGGTATCAAGTGCTTTATCAGTTTGGAGTCTTCATCTCGAGGTCTTCTATCAAGCTAGTGGAGCTGCCTATGTGGCTCCTTTACCTGTTACCTATACTGCAGGTTTGCAAAGGTCTTTAGAACCTTATAAGCATAAGATTTAGCTCTCTAACATGCTGTTCTTTTTCTTCGACGCTCTCTACTGGTTCGTTCCGCATATCGCCATCATCTTCGGTCTCATCATCTTCGAAGGACTCTTTGGAGGATCTTCCTATGTTAACACTTTCCATAAGATTCATAATAAGGTCAGCTTAGTGGTTTCTAGCTCTTCTATCAAGAGATATTTCAGGTTGAACCCGACGTTCGTGAATACTGCCTATCCGCCGCTTCAATGGGAGACAGTCTCGGAGTGAACTTTGCGGCGGGAGTCTCCATTCCATTGCACTATTGGATGTGTGGAAGACCATCGCCAAGGTGACACCCAAAACAATCAAAAAACAAAGACATAAAAATAGAAAACTGTTTATTGTTCGACTAGACAGGCAAAAGTAAAAGTGAAAAACACGGACATAAAAGTTTATACTTTCTCACAAGTCTTCTTCTGCTTTGGGCACTGGGGAGTTGAGGGGGACTGTCTAGACTGCGCCTGGGCTCGAGGGCAAGCTGGTTTTTCTGGTTCCGGAGTTGCTGGGGTTGCCGCTGGAGCCCGAGCCTGTCTTGGTGGCGGACGTCTCGGAGGAGGCGCCGCATAGACATAATCCGCCGGATACGCATACTCATCATAGTAGTACACGTCCTGGTAGTATGGATCGGGGCCATAAGGGCCGTATGGGTCATAGACGGGTTCTGGAGGTGGAGGATCCTTCCGGCCACAACAACGACACGAGCTGATGCACACGCAGATGATGATGATGATGCAGATGAGCAGGACGATAGAGCACACGATGTAGATGCCGTACTAAATTGGATAAGGATGAAGCACACTACGAACGAAACGCGCCGCAAAACTTTCCAACGAATTCCGTCATGCACCTTTAAAGCCGGGGGTACTGTAGTTAGATCGATTTTTCGCCGATTTCATCGTTTTTCTGATAGTTTTTCCGGGAAAAGTGATGAAAAATAGACTTTTCAGTTATTCATAACAATCAATAACCATGCGAGTCAAAACTCCGTGGACAATTCGCAGAAAAACACTATAAAACCATCGAAAAATCGACGAAACTACAGTATCCCGACTTTGAAGGCGCATGACTGAAATCGTTCAAAAGTGTGGCCACGGGCTCCTGAGGACGACGGTATGCAAGTGCGCCCCACCAAATACAGTATGCCCGCAATGGTCGCATTCTTGGCACTGTGCCAAAGCGCCGAGAATGTCACCAGAAATGCTGTTTTTTCTAGAAATTTTGAATGATCTCTAGAAAAGCGGCTTATCACAGAAAATCAACATCCGATTCACAGTACAAATTTCAATTTTATCGTCAAAAAAATCGAATTTTGTTCACTTGCGCGTAAGATCTTGGGTCGTGGTACCGTCAATGCATCAGATTTCACGACACTCCGTATCGCGGCACGGCGAGGCGCGACTGGCTGCGTAGCGCCTCAACTTGCGGGAATTCGAACTTTGGTCGTCTTCAGGAGCCCGTGTGTGGCGGCGCGCTGCCAGATAATAAGAGCGGGGGGAATGACTTAATTAGTTTCAACATACCATAGGAAAACTGCCATCTCCAGGATGATAATACGGGTGGTACCATGAGTAGTGGTAGGGCGCCGCGGCGACGATCACAGGTCTCGGAGCAACGTAAACTGGCCGAGCGTAGTAGTAGGGACGGCGATGGCGGTAGATGACCATTGCTAGAAATGATCGGAACAGAGTGATAAAGCAAAAAGAGCAAGAAAGATAAGAATGAAACGTGTTTATTGAACTAAACTCAATGGAGCGACTTTGACGTGACCGCTGAGCTTTGAGACTTCTGGGATCCTTCCTTGGAGCTCTTCTTACTCGACGAAGGCTTCTTCGTCTTCGACGCTTTCTCTGTCTTGGCTTCAGGGGTTGTTGGAGAAGGAGTAGGAACTGGGCTACTGGCACTAGAAGTCTTCTTTGGAGTGGTGGCACGATGGGAGGCTTTGTAAGAGGACGACTTCTTTGGGGACTTTGCAGGAGACGTCACAGCTGGCACGGATTCAGAAGAGGTTTTGGGAGTTGATGGTGTGGAAGGTGCAGCGGGAGTAGCAGGATCCTCATGATACGAAGGAGGACCTGATCCGACAGGCGGTTGTTGAGCATAGTCATAGTTGTACGGGTCTTGTTGATATGGATCTTGATAAGGCTCTTGATAGGGTCCATAGAAATCATAAGGAGATGCATATGGATCATAGACCGGCGGCGGGAGTTCAGAGTTACGGCTCCGACAGCAGCAGTTCTGACAGCAACCAAAACACGAGACAATAACGAAGATGATGATGATTATGAGGACCACAATGGTTATGTACACACCGTACTGAAAAACACAAGAAGGATAATCCGAAATGATCCTGTAATGTACTCACCATAGGAAAGTGTCCTCCAAACACAACTGGCGAGTAATAGGGATGATACCAAGAATAATGATAAGCTCCATAAACAACCGGACGATGATAGTAGTAGGGACGATGGTAGCCGTAATGGTAGCCATATCCTGGATGATATCCATACGGCCGGTAGCCGCCATAGACACGGTATCCGCCACGATACCCACCGTAGCCTCCTCGGTGGTAAACAGGCATTGAAGATTTGGTAGAGAGGAGGAACAAGAACACGTAGCAATGAAGGGGAAGATGGGCGGGAGGTTGGATTACACGTGTGGAGAGAAATGGAGTAGGACGGTCACGTGAGGGTACAGATTCATTGATTTTCTAAAAAAATCGGACTATAAAGAGATTCTTTATATAGAAAACCGGGTACAAGAAACAATACGATTGTATTTACAAAGTGGTCTTCTTCAGATTCCCATTCTCATTTTCGTGATGATTGTTGGGTTTTCCGTTTCCGTTATTCATACAAGTAGACATCTTTTGGCGAGATCGGTGGTCCGAGAGCTGAAAGACATGTTTCTCTTTCTTGTTTTTTTTTCCAGTATTGTCTGTTCATCAATCGCTGCCCACGATGACTTGGCCGCGACGGCGATGAGTCGCGGCCACACAAAACAAGAAATTTAGTGGCTCACTGTTTTGCCTTTATTTTGCTCATTTTCAACCGTTTTACACAAACTTTTTTGTAAAAACATCGAGAAAGTTGTGTTTTTCAATGTTTTCCCTAAAAAAATTTGAGAAAAACGGTTGAAAATGAGCAAAACAAAGACGAAAACGGTGCGCATTCTCCCATGGTTGCGGCGGCGGCCACACAACACAAAACTTTTGGTGGTTCACTGTTTTTGCCTTTATTTTGCTCATTTTCAGCCATTTCCCACAAATTTTCTTGTAAAAACATCAAGACAAATGTGTTTTTCAATGATTTTTACAAAAAATGTCAGAAAAAACGGTCAAAAATAAGAAAAACACGGGCGAAAACGGTAAACCACCAAGTTTTGTTTTGTGTCGCTCGCTCTCTTCCTCACTCACCGAATTCATGTTCAACGCAAACTTCAATTCATACAACAACTCCTCCAAGAACGGTTTCCCCTCTTTCTTCGAAATGTGATGGCATCGATAGATCAACTCGAATATCACCACAATCGCCGCCAACACAATGCCAACCCCCAAAGTGATGAAGAGTCCGGCGACGTTGTACATGCTGAGTGCGAATCTGTCATGCTTGACCGCAGACGCCGTGCTCGCACAAGCGGCACCTCTGGAATAATCGATGAAGTCTGTTTTGAGGGATAGAAAGTCAAAAACTAGTCAAAAACTCACTTGCTCCTCCACCACTTTGTCTTCTTCATCTCGATTATGCCACGCTTGGCGTAAAGCAGAATCTGCCGAGAGATACGGTCAGTCCACTCGGACTTCTTCGCAAGCGCAATACCATAACCCTTCGACCCCAAAACACCTCCAATCTGAGTCAAATTGCAGTTCTGTTGGGTCTCGTATTCCAGTGAAGTGGACTCCATGAGATATGCATAATTGCTGCTCAACGCTCTCTCCACTCCCTTTCCATTGCCACTCACAAACACATCCTTATCTTTCATATACTCCCACATTTTCACATGAGCGGCGATTCGCGATTCTTGGAAGAATTGCATGGTGGAGCCACCACGAATTGTTCCGTAAGAGATTGTGGTCTGATTTGCCAAATCGTCCAGGTTTTTGATAGGGATATACGGGCGAGAGACAGTTAGCACTGCGGCTAGATTAGCGGTGTACGCAGAGATGATGACTAGGTAGAACACCCACCAGGTACCTGAAAAAGAGGTGTATCTCAAGAATGGGATAGCGCTCACCTCCAAGAAGCCTTGTAGAAACTGCACGAGGTCCAAAATCACATCCTCCTTTGAGCATTGTACTGAGCACGTACCACACTGTATTCCAGAAACTGTAGTTGTTAGACATCACAATCGGAGCTTCTTGACTCGTGGCAAACGCCGCTGCAGGATGCGGTTCATGAGCCGTACAGCAGGAAAAGTTCAAATTCCATTCATATGGGGTGACATTTGCAACAAAGTACATTCCAAGAGTTACCGTTACTGGAACAAAGAAGCTTTGAGTCAAAAAGGCTAAAAAGTAAACTAAAAACTTACAAATAGAAGTTGCAATCGCTGTCCAAATCTGCCATGACAATGGATTGAGGAAGGAGAACAAATCGGGTTGTTGATCATCTGGCACCTTGTACAAAATACTGATTCCCAGAGACAAAAAGGGTTTTGTAAAGTCTACAGCTTCAGATCTTCTATAATTCACTGTCAATGGAGCAACCGCCATCTCAGCCTCTCCACGAAGTATCTCCCCAATCATTCCATCCCAAGACCCATTCCCATACTTGTCATTTCCATACTTTCCATCTTTCACTGCATGAATCGTATAGGTGAATCCTAGATCTTTGGACAACTCGGCGAGCAGATCGATACAGAATCCTTCAAACTTGGAATTGGAGTCGAGTTCATAGTGGTTCTTCTTCAACATCACATAGGGTCTCTCCATGATTGTGGTAACTCGGAAGTGGGGTTTGAGCTCATCAGACACTTGAACATTGCGTTGAAGCTGCGCCTTGGAGTCCCCAGACATGTTGACATGCACATTCGTCGCCGGCTCCCAGAACCCAATCTGAATAGAAAACATCTGTTTGTTCTTCGTTTTTTTGTTTTAGAGCTCCAATGGAACAACTCAACTCACATCATCCAATCTCCCGCTATACCCCAAAAGGTGAATCCTCATTGAGAAATTGCTCTTCAAAGGATGATTGTTCAACCTCCGCAGATCACCTGATAGTCCATGAAGATCATTATGCACAATATTATCAATGAGAGATCTTCCATGTTGATACTTCCTCGAAGTTCTCGATGACTTCCTACACAACGTCTGCGGCACATCGTTCATTTGCATATGACTTGACAGCTCGTTAAAAACATTGGCAAACGCGTAGACGGCGTCAAACGTGAAGACCGCTTCCATCATCCGCAAGTTCCTACTGTTTTCCGTCTTCAACGCCCACTTCTCCGAAATGTGTTCTTTGAAGTGTGAGAAATTGAACGCGTCGCGATTCTCTGTCAAAAACGTCGAGTCCACGGGGTACGGCGAGATGAAACGCGCATGATTGTAGCGAAACAGCTCCATGTCCATTGTGGAGAGCTCCATATTAGTGAGCAAAAACCAGTGCTTCAACTCGATGAGTCCCATTTGAAGAGAGGCAAGCAAGAAGTTGTAAGTGTGCTCGGGATTCATATCGACGAGCAGGCGACTGAACTCGGAGCAGTCTTTTCGATGGAGGAGACGGCATTCCTCGAGCTCCTTGACCTGACGAGCGGCACGCATGTAGTCTCCATTGTGCACTTTTATGAGGTAGAAACGAATGGACGCGTACTCCTCGCTTTCGAGAAGCTGCTCGAGGCGGCGGATTCCTGGAAGAAAAGCTATTGTCTGTTCATCAATCGGTCACCCAAAACGAAAAGTTTAGTGGTTCACCGTTTTCGCTCTTATTTCGCTCAATTTTGACTGTTTTTTTAAAATTTTTTTTGTGAAAATGCCAAGACGGTTGTGTTTTTCAATGTTTTTTACAAAAAAGTTGAAGAAAAACGGACAAAAATGAACGGAACAAAGGCGAAAACTGTGCGCACTCTCTCATGGTTGCAGCGACGACCACCCAAAACGAAAAATTTTGTGGTTCACCTTTTTTGAGTTCATTTTGCTTATTTTCGACCGTTTTTCCTAATTTTTTTGTGGAAAACATTGAAAAACACAATTGTCTTGATGTTTTTACAAAAAAGTTTGAGAAAAACGGTCAAGAATGAGCAAAATGAAGGCGAAAACTGTGAACAGCTGAAATTTTTGTTTTGTGTGGCGCAAGCCGCAGCGGCCACGCACTCGAGGGCGCCGGTTGATGGACAGACAATAAAAGTTTCTATCAACCAGGAAACAACTCACTTTCATCATCCTCATAAACCAACACAATCCTGTTCCATCTCCAATGTGTAAAAAGATCAACAACAGCTTCAAACAATTGTGGACGAGGCCAGAAGTCAATCTTTGAACGCCCAGAGTCAGTACGCAAGTCGTCGATCGCAGTGAGAAATGGGATGTCTAACTGGAGAAAAAACACGTCGCTAGGTTAAATTCGATCCCCATTCCTTACATCATCAGTAATTCTCTCGAGTTGTGCATTGAGAGCAGCGTGGGAGCCGCCGAGCAGCGCGACAACGTGGTCTTTCTCCAACATCTTACAAGCTGTAATTAGAGTTTCAAAAACAGCGAAACTTTGTGAACAAAGAGTGTTTACCTTTCTTGATAGCGTCATAATGATCCAAAACGTCTATATACTCGATAACCAAGTCAATGTCCCCATAGATTCCTCTCTGAGACAGCCATTCCACAGAGTATCGCACGGCGGCTTCAATGTGTGCATCTTCTCGCTCCCGGAATATTGCACCTGGAACAATCGGAGAATGTTTTTGGTGTTTTGACACTCAGGATTCGTCTAGTACTCACCGATTTTGTATCCTACAATCCCTGACACCAAGAAGAAGGAAAGAATGAAGTAAACGGATAAGTGCTTCATCATGTTTCACCTCCAGAAGTCACATGTTTAGAAGGGAAGATCGACTTATCTGAATTGAACATCAGCGTCAAAATGGAGCAAGGAAAGATGGCAGGGACAGACGAGCAAATTGAGTTTTGAAGCGAAGGGGAAAAGGGGAAAACGAAGCGCTTATGAAAATTTCGACTTTACTGACGAGCTGTCTCCCTTCTCTCAGTCGCGCTCTCCTTCTGTCACACGCAGATTTGATTCAAAGGGGGAGGCTCTGCTCTGCTCGCCGACATCTTCAGAACGCCCTTTTGGAAATCCAAACCAAGAAAAAAAAGACAAACTACACCTTCTGGAGACGGAAAAAGAATGGCGCAGGGGCATGTGGCCCCCTCCCCAAAAAATATGAAGAGGATGTGACGGATGAGACGCAGACACGTTGGAAGGAGCTCCAGATCCTCCCTCACTCACTGAAAATGGGTTGTTCACTCAATTTAATGGGGGGAAGAGCTCTTCTCTTCTTTCCCAAAGCCGCCGCCCTTTTTTGTTTTACAAATGGAATTTGAGAGACCAGAGCGGAGAGAAAAAACTAATGAGATACAATCGATTAGCTGAACAAATGAGTTGGAATTCGAACTAGAGAGCGAAGGGAAAAGTGGCCGGGACGGGCAACTTTTCGACGACATTCTGGCGATTTATGTGGATTTTTCGTGTCTTCTCACTTCTTCTTATTGTTGCACACATTCCGGTTGGCAATGGAAACGAGTTTGTTGTGGAGACCGAATTGGAGATTCCTGGTAAACTACAAACTTTGCTAATCTCAGTTTGATGTATTCATTTTAGACAACAAAGTGTTCCAAGGGAGAGAGAAACGAGAGTCAGAGGTTTTATCTGAGAATTGTACTGAAGCTGCGCCAACAGTGGACCCCTGTGAGACTACAACGGAACCATGTGACAATTCAACAACTCCTGCAACCACAGTGGATCCTTGCATCAGCACAACGGAGCCCTGTGACAGTTCAACGACTCCAGAAAGTACAGTTGACCCTTGTTTGAGTACTACGGAACCTTGTGACAACTCAACGACACCCGAAACTACAGCAGATCCTTGTCTAAGCACCACGGAGCCCTGCGACAATTCAACGACGCCTGCATCTACAGTGGATCTTCGTTTGACTACTACAGAACCTTGTGATAACTCAACAACTCCTTCCACCACAGTGGATCCTTGCGTCAGCACTACAGAGCCCTGTGACAATTCAACAACCCCTGAAACTACGGCAGATCCTTGCTTGACTACCACAGAACCATGTGATAATTCAACGACGCCTGCATCCACAGAGAACCCTGACCTAACCACCACGGAGCCCTGCAACAACTCAACGACTCCAGAAAGTACAGTGGACCCCTGTTTGAGTACTACGGAGCCTCGTGATAACGCCACAACCCAGGCGCCAATCACCACAGCAAATGAACACAGTAAAACGGAATCGTTGAAGTCGACCTCGGAGTTGTGTACAACTGAAGGTCCCCCTGCAACTTCCACGGAAGCTTCACTTGGATCTACGACAGATTCGCGGGAGACCAGCTCGGAACCTTGTACAACTGAAACTTCGGCCAGCTCGGAGGCGACTGACAACTCTACGACATCAGAACCGTGTACATCGGAGTCTTCAGCTATCAGTACAGAGGCAGCGGATGAATCAACCACCTCGGAACTTTGCACAACGGAAGTTTCAACGAGTAGTTCTTCGGCGGCGGATGACTCAACAACATCTGAACCCTGTACAACCGAATTTTCCACTCGCACCACAGAAGCGACTGACAACTCTACGGCATCGGAGCCCTGTACAACTGAAGTTCCAACCCAAAACACAGAGACTGCATCCAACTCGACCACCTCAGATCCCTGTACAACGGAATCATCCACCAGCAGTTCACAAGCGGCGGATAACTCAACAACATCTGAACTCTGTACAACTGAAGTTCCCACTTTCAGTACAGGAGCGACTGACAACTCGACAACTTCAGAGCCATGCACACCAGAATCTCCAACTGTCAGTACAGAAGCGACGGGCAATTCTACGACAACGGAACCCTGTACAACCGAAGCCTCGACTCTCAGGACTGAAGAAGCAAGCAACTCGACAACCACGGAACCTTGTACTACTGAAGTTTCCACTCTCAGTACAGAAGCCACTGACAACTCTACGACCACAGAGTCATGCACAACAGAAACTCTTAGCACCGATGCGGTGGATAACTCTACGACATTGGAACCGTATACAACAGAAACCTCAAGCATGAGCACAGAGACAGCAGAAAACTCGACAAATACGGAGCCCTGCACGACGGAAGCCTCAACTGTCAGTACAGAAACAGCAAGCAACTCGACAACTTCGGATCCATGTACAACCGAAGCATCAACCCACAGCACAGAGCATGAAGCTAACTCTACGACATTGGAGGCTTCTACAACTGAATACTCCACTCTCAGTACAGGAGCAGTGAGTAACTCGACAACCTCGGAACCGTGTACAACCGAAGCTTCAACCAGGAACTCGGATGCGGCATCCGAATCAACCACGTCGGAACCATACACAACGGAACCTTCTACACTCAGCACAGAACCGGCGTCTAATTCTACCACCTCGGAACCGCATACAACAGAGTCTTCAATTCTCAGCACAGAAGCGGTATCCAATTCGACAACCACGGAGCTTTGCACGACAGAATCTTCAACCCACAGCACGGAGGCGGCATCCAACATAACGACCCCGGAACCATGTTCAACGAAAGCTGCAACCCTCAGCACAGAGACGGTGGATAACTCCACGTCAACTGAACCTTGCACAACGGAGCCTACCACCGTCAGTACGGAAGTGGCAGCCAACTCAACAACCTCGGAGCCCTACACGACAAAAGGTTCAACTGTCAGTACGGAAATAGCCGACATTTCTACGACCTCGAAACCATGTTCAACTGAAACCTCAATCCACAGCTCAGGGCAGGCAACTGACTCAACGACAACGGAGGCCAGCACGACGGAATCTTCACTTTTTAGCACTGAGACAGCTAAAAACTCTACGACTTCGGAACCCTGTACAACGGAAGCCTTGACTCTCAGCACAGAGGCGGCATTCAACTCTACAACATCTGAACTCTGTACAACTGAAATTTCCACTATCAGTACAGAAGCGAATGACAATTCTACAACCACAGAGCCATGCACAACGGAATCTTCAACTCTCAGCACCGAGGCGACATCCAACTCTACCACAGCAGAACACTGTACAACTGAACCTTCAACTCTCAGCCCTGAAGTGACGAACAATTCTACTACATTGGAACCGTGTACAACGGAGTCTTCGACCCTCAGCACAGAACAAGCAGCTAACTCTACGACATTGAAGCCTTCTACAACTGAATCTTCAATCAGCAGCTCAGAAACAGTCGACAACTCAACGGCTTCGGAGCCCTGCACCACTGAAGCTTCCACACTCGGTACAGAGACGGCAAGCAACTCAACAACTTCGGAACCCTGTACAACCGAAGTTTTGACTCTCAGCACCAAGGCTGCGGCGAATAACTCTACAACCACCTCGGAGCTTTGTACAACGGAAGCTGCAAGCATCAGCACAGAGGAAACGGATAATTCCACGACAACGGAACCTTGTACAACTGAATCTTCGATCCTGACCTCAGAAGCGATATCCACTACGACTTCGGAGCCCTGCACGACGGAGTTTTCGACACTCAGCACAGAGGCAGCGGATAGATCAACCACCTCGGAACCGTATACGACAGAACCTTCAAGTACAGATGTGGCTTTCAACTCGACAACCTCTGAGCCTCGTACAACAGAAGCTGCAATCCTCAGCACAGAGGCGGCAAGCAACTCTACGACATCCGAACCATGTACTACGGAAGCTTCAACTGTCAGCACAGAGGCGGCGGAAAACTCAACAACATCAGAACCATGTACAACCGAAGTTTCCATTCTCAGCACACAAGCGACTGACAACTCTACGACTTCAGAGCCATGTACCACTGAAGCTCCAATTAGTAGCACTGCCAAGGATAGTTCTCTAGACCCAAGTAAGCGCGTTAGCTCCTGATCTCAACAGTAAATGTTTTCATTCCAGCGTCAGAGAATCCCTGCTTGTCTACAACGGAGCCTTGCGACAACTCAACAACTCCAGCAACTACAGTAGACCGAGGGCTGAGCACCACGGAACCCTGTGACAACTCAACGACTCCAGAGAGTACAATTGATCCCTGCTTGTCTACAACGGAGCCTTACGATAACTCGACAAGTCCTGCAACTACAGTAGACCCCTGTGTGACTACTACAGAACCATGTGATAACTCGACAACTCCTGCAAGTACGGTGGACCTTGGCTTGTCTACAACGGAGCCATGTGACAATTCAACAACTCCAGAAACTACAGTGGACCCTTGTTTGAGTACTACGGAACCCTGTGACAATTCAACCACGCCTGAGACTACAGTGGACCCCTGTTTGACCACCACAGAGCCCTGTGACAATTCTACAACTCCTGCAAATACACTGGGCATTGGCTTGAGCACCACGGAGCCCTGTGACAATTCAACGATCCCTGTAACTACAGTGAACCCCTGTTTGACTACTACTCAACCTTGTAATAACTCAACATCTTTGAATTGAGCCACATTTAGTGTCGCATCGATCGACACGTTATTCAATTTGTTCATTCTTTTCTGAATAAATTTTTGACCATTGCAACCTTTTGATCTTCGTTTCCAAGATACACAACACACACAGCATCTAACATTCGGGACAATGTATCCTCTAACCGTTTCCTGTCCGTTGCCACCTGTGATCTTTGCTCTTTCATCTCTTTCCATTGCAAAGTTCAATCTGATTCATTTTCCCAAAATGATCTAGAAACATCGGCAACGTTGAAACACTGTGTTTGCATTAGTGATAGCTATAGAAGAGGAGGAATTTTAATGAATGATAATGAGCGGAAAAAAGCCAATTACCATATCCAGCAAGTCAGATTTAACCCCCGACATTGCAATTTGAGCTGCATTCTTTGCACTCTCGCGTTCATGAATGTACTGTTCGCGACTATTTGACGTTTTCCTTTTATTCTTGTCTTTTCTATCCATCGTTCTTCAAACTGATGGATGCAACAGTCACCTTCCATGCGAGAATGGGACATGTCACAATGCTACTGATCCGGAAGTGAACTTGACAACTGTCACACTTTCAACTATTCTCAAAACGTCTACTGGTGAGAAATGCTCTGCGATGTTTGAATGAACATGACCTTTGTAGAACCCCTTAACCATAAAGATAACTTCACATCAACAGCCACCACATTTGATAATTTTTCAAACAACACAACTACAGCCGGTAATAGAATACGTTCCCATAACAAACAAACAAATTTATTCAGAAATCTCGGCTAACTATTCAACGTCCACGACACCCCCAACTTCACAAAGAACTTACACTTCATCAGCAACATCAACGCCCGGTCATACCGAAACAACATCAACTGACCAAAGTAAGATAAACACAATTATTGAGCTTTTCAACATAGTGTTGAATAGAATCTTCAACTCCGTCAAAAAGCACCGCCGCTTCGTCTGTATCCCCATCGGAATCCACAACACTCGAGCCATGTGA
>LR537888.1:0-37649 GCA_900883565.2 Caenorhabditis panamensis
GTACGAATACATAAGAAAAACTTGAAAAAAGTGAATAAAAAATTCAAAAATTTGTTCTACATATAATCTGTTGGTTTTGTTTAAAAATGTGTACTTTTTGTCTGTATTTTTATGGTTTTCACCTAATTTCACCTCCTGTTCTGCTTTTTATCAACCATTCTCTCAAAAATTCAGTCAAAAACCGCAAAAAAATGCGAAATTTCGCGATTCGTTTCGAGACCCGTCGACAAAATAGAGCATGCGCCTTTAAGATTACGGTAGTTTTCTCAACTCAAATTTCGTCAAAAACAATATTTTTTTCGCCTTTTCAGCTCGTTTTTCTTGCATTTTTTAACATTCTAATAAAAAAATCGAAAAGCTGTTGTTTCAGAACCTGGAAAACCGATCAAACCGACAATGAGTTCGAAATTCGAGAAATGGAGCGAGTTGCCACCGGAAATGCGGATGGAATGTGTCAAGTGAATGAATTTCAAGTCCAGGTATAATTTATTAACCGGTTTCAAGAAACTTATTTCAATGCGCAGAAAAGCACTCCGTGGAGCCTCGAAATCGGACAAATCGCTTGTCGAATCCGCGCCAAAGCACCAATTCGACTGTGCCTCCATCGACAGCGACGAGTCACTAGATCAGCTGATCGATATTCCGGCGGTAAGAAAAATTGAAAAAAAAAGTGTAAAAACCAACCTATCACCATTTTCAGATTCGAAAAGCCAAAATTATTCAGTTGGTTGTACGTGATGACAGTTACCCATACAAATACGTCAACTCGCTCATCGCGAAATGGGGCCAACGAGACGCGGAGCTCGGAACGACTCTTCAAATTGCTGTTAATGACCGGGATCTCTTCTCGAAGCTTTCTAACAACTTGAAAACCCGAATCATGTAGGTTCTTTGCGTCAAAATCCGATTTTTCTCATTTGAATGAGTCATTTGCAGCTGCGAAAAAGCCAACAAAAAAACACATTCTCATGAGACAAGTCTAAATGCACTACGAGATAGTCTACGTGTTGCTCGTTGTCATCCCGGCTGCTCAGAAGGAACCGGAATACGAGAAGAACGATCAGTGGGTTCGAGGAACTCAACGAGCAACAGATGAGGATAATAATTTGGAAGACTATTTTCAATTTTCATTGCAATTTTCTCTCTATAAACTGTTGGTTTTGTTTGAAAATGTGTACTTTTTGTCTGTATTTCTATGGTTTTCACCTAATTTTACCTCCTTTTCTGCTTTTTATCAACGATTCTCTCAAAAATTCAATCAAAACCCGTAAAAAATGCCAAAATTCGCTATTCGTTGCGAGACCCATCGACAAAATTTAGCGTGCGCCTTTAAGATTACGGTAGGCTTTTCAACTCAAATTTTTCTCGGAAACAAGCTTTTTCTCCACTGGTTTCGCTTGTTTTTCTTGCTTTTTCGCTATTCTAATTGATAAAAGTTACAAATTCACTATTTCAGAACCCGAAAAACCAATAAAATCAACAATGAATTCAAAATTCGAGAAATGGAACGAGTTGCCGCCAGAAGTGCGATTCGAATGCGTCAAATGGATGAGTTTTGATACCAGGTACCAGTTTTTTGTTAAAATTTCTAAAATTTCAATTAAATTTGCAAAATTTCTCGCCGCCTAGCATCCAAATCCGACAAATCGCTCATCGAAGCCGTGCGTACCATTTCTGATTGAGGTTTCAACATCCATTTTTTATCTAAAACAAACCATTTTTTAGCAATAGATTGATTCCGATGTTGAACACGATACAAAGTTTCAAGTCGGCGTCACTGATCTCAAAATCATTGAGATTTTTGGAAAGCAGTTTAAGAATTGGATCATGTAGGTGGTTTTTTTTGCTCAATTTTCAATTTTCTCAATAATAATTCTTTATTTTTCAGCTCCAAGAGACCCGACGAGCTCCGCATCCGAACCGACAACCCGGCGAAGCACATTCTCATCAGAAACATCCCCGTCGAATTCGCTTCCGTCGCTTTCGTCTCGTTCCACGTCATCTCGGCAAATTTGAAGGAATCGGAATACGAGAAGAACGACGAATGGATCAATGTGATTTTGGTGGAGCAGGAAATAATGATGCTGAACAATTTCGATGATATGATGCGTTCTGCGAAACACAAAGGTCGTTTTTAAGCTTTGTTTTATCAATTTGTTGTTTTTTGTTGTTATTTGTTAAAAATGTTGGTTTTAAACTTGCCTTTCATGTTTTTATATAAGTTTTTGAGGTTTCAACCTTTATTTATCTTTTTTTAACTATTCTGATCTATAGAAATTGCAAAATCCTGCCCAAAACATGTAAAAAATATCAAGTTATACTTTTCGTCGCGTTTTTCTCTCTATAAACTGTTGGTTTTGTTTGAAAGTGTATACTTTTTGTCTGTATTTTTATGGTTTTCACCTAATTTTACCTCCTTTTCTGCTTTTTATCAACTATTCTCTCAAAAATTCAATCAAAACCCGTAAAAAATGCCAAAATTCGCCATTCGTTGCGAGACCCATTGACAAATTTGTTCATGCGCCTTTAAGATTACGGTAGTTTTTCTCTTCAATTTTTCACAGAAACAAGCCTGTTTTTCCTTGTTTTCTCTCGTTTCCAAGCTTTTTTGAAAATTCCAATAGACAATTTACTTTTTCAGAACCTGGAAAATTGATCAAACCAACAATGGTGTCGAAATCCCCGACGAATTGGATCGATCTCCCGATGGAAATGCGAGTCGAATGTGTCAAGTGGATGGATTTCCAGTCCAGGTTTCTATTTTCTGCTCTAATTTCGAAAAAAAAACTTTGCTTTTCAGAATGTCTCTCCGTGCCACGTCCTACACCGAGAAGTTGATCGTCGAATCCGCGCCAAAATACCATTTCGACAGTGTCCAAATCCTTCTCGGGACATCAACGTATATCAGGTACAAGGTTTTCGAAAGCCAAAATGTCCGGGCAAAAGCTTCACCACGTAACCCAAACGACTGCAAGCTCGTCGCCCAGCTTCTGAAGTTCGCCGTCATCAACCACTTCCGACTTCAAGCTTGCCGCCCGAAACTTTATAAAGCTTTCGTGTTGGCCGGCAAAGGTCCGTTCCGAATAAAGAATCTGAAATTGGAGTGCAGAAGTCACATACTCGTCGATCATTTTCTGAAAAACTGTGAAGGCGTCGAGAAGATGGTGTTGATATACCCCCTTCGAGGCAACCCGGCCAGTTATCCGTCAGTGATCTGTGCCAAAAACGTTGATCTTCGGTTTTCTGGAGATCCAGATCGATTATGTGAACTGATTAAGGTAAGAATTGACTCTGAAAAACATTTCCAATGCAAGCTGTTCAGAAATGGATCGAGAATGACGTGGATATCGGGAAATCTCTGGGATTTCCCTTGAATCGTCATAAAGTTTTGCAGTTCCGCAATTCTTTAGATTCGAAATTCGAGAATCGTGTTCAGTAAGCGCTTTTTGAAATTTTCGTTTTCACACTCGAATTTTGCAGTTACTCATCGAGATCCGAGCTCTGTCTCCGAATGGACAACAACTCGAAGCACATTCTCATCAAATCTACTGGTGCATCGAGTATCAAAAACTACACGGTCACCGTCATCGCATCGTCGGAAAAACATGGCGAAGAAGATGAAGAATAATTATGTTGTTGTTTTTACTGTTTTCCGTTGATAAACTGTCGATTTTGTTATCAAAATGTCTTTTTTCGCTTTAATTTCTATGGTTTTCTGCCTATATCTGTGGTTTTTTATTGTGAATTATCAATTCTCATCATATTCGTTCGCAAGAAAGCAAGAAAAACGAGCGAAAACAGTGGAGAAAAATCTTGTTTTCGAAAAAATTTCACATAAGCAAGCTACCGTAACCTTAAAGGCGCATGCACTAATTTGTCGATGGGTCTCGCAACGAAAAGCGTAACTAAAAGATTTTTCATGTTTTGTACTGAATTTTGAGAAAATTCGAATTGAAATGAGTAAAATAGATAGAAAAAGGGTCAAAACCTTTAAAAACCAAATGAAAACAAACAAAAAAACGGAGTTTTTAACGAAAAAACCAACAATTTATCAACAAAAAACAGTAAAAACATGATTATTCATTGGGTTACGGTAGAGGTTGAAAGTGTGCAATTGTGCGCCGTGGTGTTTGCGTACCAGACTTGAATTTGATTTTCGAAACTTTTTTTCGGCCCATTTTCGTCATTTCCGCTCGGTTTTTGGCGGTTTTTCGTAGATTTTTAGTGTTTTTTGTTGAGTTTTATTAATTTTCCAGCGTGGGAAGTGTCAGGTTTGCAAGATTCTTGCAAAAATTGTCCGATGTTTGATGAAAAACAGAAAAATTTTGAAATTTTAGGTTTTTCCTTGTTTTTCTCTGTTTCTCTGTGTTTTTTGAAAAGTTTTATGACTTTTGAGTGATTTCTCGACTGTGCGAATGCCAAATTTGCAAGATTTCTCCAAAAATTGACCGAATTTCGATGAAAAACTGAAAATTTCGGAAATTTCAAATGTTTGCTAGTTTTCCTCTGTTTCTTTGTGTTTTTTGAGAGATTTTGTTAATTTTTACTGATTTCTCGACTCTGGAAATGTCAGATTCGCAGGATTCCTTCAAAAAGTGATAGAATTTTAGTAGAAAATTGGAATTTTCGAAATTTGAGAATTTTCGCATGTTTTTCTCTGTTTCACTGTGTTTTCCGATAGGTTTTATTTGTGATTCCTCGACTCTAAAAATGCCAGATTTGCAAGATTTCTTCGAGAAGTGACAAAATTTTGGTAGAAAACTGTAACATAAAAATCTGAAATTTTTCTTTGTTTTTCTCCGTTTCACTGTGATTTCTAATAAGTTTTGTTAGTTTTTAATGATTTCTCGACTCTAAAAAAGTCAGTTTTGCAAGATTCCTTCGAAAATTGACATAATTTTAAAAATAAGCAAAAATTTCAAAATTTTGCTTTTTTTTCGTGGTTTTTTTGAAGATTTTTGCACGGTTTTAGTATTTTTTAGCTCGGAATTAAAATTGTGAGTATAGATTTCGACAGGCACAGTGAAATTCTGCAAAAAAATGTTGAAAATTTTCTGTTTTCATTTTTTAGAATTTTTTTTCGATTTTTACCTGTAATTCTTGTTTTTTCACGCAAAAATGCTAGTTTTTCCCTAGTTCCAACCCTGTGCATTTTTTCATTTCGCCCCTCTTCATTTTTCAAAAGTGACACATGTAGCACGAGGAACACATCAAAAATCGTCGAAACGGATAGAGAGAAATTGCAATTTCTCTCTTTTTCTAGATGAGTAATCGGTTTTTGTAACATTTGTGATATGAAAAAGAAACTTTTTGGAGAACAGCTGTTCTTTTCGGGCAATTTTTCCAATGTTTACTTTAAAATTCTCGTGTTTTTTTATTTTTATTTGTTTATCTGAAAAAACACAGAAAATCATTCGATTTCCTGCGCCATTCTAATTGTGTTTGACCTTCGTTTCGCCCATTTTAAACTTGTAAAACGCCGGGGAAAACTCGATTTGGCAATTTGGAAACGGAACTGTTACGAAATTGGCCGATTTTTGAACACAAAGAGATCAATTTTACGGTTGTTTGTTAGGTTTTTGAACAAATTTAATTTTCGAGGCGGTGTTGGTCTTTGGAAATTCGAAAAAAACTGGAAAAAAATTATTTTTGATCTAGACGGTTTTTTTTTTAATTTTTCACAATTTTAGACCTGCAATTTTTCTCAAATTTGACCTACATAATTTCAATTTTTAAATTTGATCTACCTTCTCAAAATAGGGGCGCGGGCGCCAAATTTCAATTTTCATCGCGATTTTGGAATTTATTCGTTCTTTCTCATTTCATTCCATTTCTTCTGGAATCTTTCGCAATTTTTTTCAAAAATTGAGAAAAAAAATTCAAAAAAAAATTTCGGAACTGAATTTTTTCAAATCCTCGTTTTGATAACCGTTCCAGAACTTGAAAAACAAAAATCTAGATGTCAATTTTCCAAATTTAGCCTAATTTTCCAGAGTTTCACGGCATTTTTGATTTTTAAAAAAAATTTTGAAGAAAAAAATTCGATTTCAAAATTTTCTAATTATTCTGAATTTTTTTTTTCCAATTTCTAAATCAATTTTACGGTTGTTTACCAATTTTTTGAACAAATTTACGAGGTGGTGTTGGTGTTTGAAAATTCTAGAAAAATTAGGAAACTTTTTTTTCTGATCTAAACGGTTTTTTTTTCTGAAATTTCATGTTTAGACCTGCAATTTTTCTCAATTTTGACCTACAAAATTTCAATTTTCAAATTTGATCTACCGTCTCGAAATGGGGGCGCGGGCGCCAAATTTTGATTTTCATTGCGATTTTTGGGATTTTTTATTCATTCTTTCTCATTTTCTTCCATTTCTCCACGAATCTTTCGCAATTTTTTTCAAAAATTTGAAAAAAAAATTGATTTTAATTTTTTTAAATTCGAACAAAAAAATTAGCGTACTAAATTTTCCAAATCCTTGCTTTTATAGCCACTCCAGAACCCGAAAATCCACAAATCTAGATGTAGAAATTTCAGTTTCGGCTCAATTTTCCCAAGTTTCATGGATTTTTTTTTATTTTTTCAAAATTTCCAAAAAAAATGGGTTTCAAATTTTTTAATTTTTCTGCAATTTGGATTTTTCTCTAATATGTATGCCTTCTTCTTTAGAAATTCTCCAAAAATCGAACAAGAAAACAGCCATCCTGTACTTTTTTTTCAAATTTCATCAAAAACTTATCAAAATCAGTACAACTCATGATAACCAGTGTTTTCACCTCCCTTCCAACTGTCATTCTCCCAAGTTTTGCCCAATTTTCCCTAGTTTTATTGCATTTTTTGGGTGTTACTCATCGATTCCGGCCCGTTTTCCATGTGATTTCGGCTATTCCTGACTTTTTGACAGTTTTTGGATGCAAACAATATTCAATTTTCAATGTTTTGTGTAGAAAAAGCAGATTGCAAAGTTTTGTTGACACTTTATCGTATTTTCAATTTTTTTTTATTTTTGCGCAATTTTATTGTCCGTTTGGAAAATCGCTGCGATTGGAGAATCGTAAAGTTACAGTTTGCTGGGTTTCGTGAATTTTGGGGTTCTAGATGGGTTTTTTCTGATTTTTCTTCAGTTCGTACCAATTTTTTGAAGCAAACAATATTCAATTTTTGAATGTTTTTGGCGGAAAAAGCAGATTGAAAAGTTTTGTTGACACTTTATCATATTTTCTCGTTGATTTTTCTCTGATTTTTGCGCAATTTTATTGTCTTTTTGAAAAATCTGAAAATTAAAAAAAACATATTTGGCTAAAAAGTAGCAGAAAAGCTAAAAATCTAGATGCTTTTCTTATCGATAATCCCTCTTTATGGGTTTCCCCCGTTGCTCCTGCTCCAACTGCAACTCGTCAACAACTGTCTCCCTCCTAAAAAGTGTCTTTCTCTCTCTCTCATTTTCTGTTGTTCTCCATGTCTCCCCATTCCGATAGAGAGGAGGGGGCAGCTGTAAACAACTCCCCTCTCACTGTCTGCGTCTCTCTGCGCGGCGCCCAATCTCTCTCGGTTCATTCGGGGTCTCATACTGCGACGGCCACACGGCACGCGCGCCAACAAACATTTTTGAATTTCCGTGTGGTTTTCATGGTTTTTGGGAGTTTTTTGAGTTTTTGGAGGTTGGAAATTGATGAAATAAGGATGATCTTGTGATAATTGGTGATTCTAAGGGTTTTGGAATTTTTTTCTGTCAATTTGGCGCAATTTTCGATGGTTTTCGCAAAATTTGGGCACTTTGGAATTGATCTAATGATTTTTCCAAAAATTACTGAATTTTTGAAAATTTTTCTAAATGATTCTAGACTTTTTTGAAATTTCCTATCAATTTATTCGTCGCTCTAACCGATTTTCCAGAAAATTTTAGGCCAAAGTAAACAATTTTCCCCTCGTTGTTTTTTTGGTGTTTGGTGTCTTTTTTCTATTTGTGGCTTGCTTTTTTAGTTGGTTAGAGTTCTGGTTATGCAGCTATTTTAGGATTTTCTAGTTTTCCTGGAAGTTTGGTGCTGGTTTTCTGATCAAAATTGGATTTTGAAAAAAGTAAAATTACGGTTTCAAAATTTTTAAATTTTTTTTGGAATTCAAATTTTTCCAGTGGGTCTTCTCTGCACCTTCTGATTTGTTTGATTTCCTGATATGTTGATAGAGTAATTTCTAAATTTTTTGAAATTTTCCTGGGAGTTTTCCACTGGTTTTTTGAAATTTTTTGCCCTGATTCGTTGATAGAGAAATTTATGAATTTTTCGAAATTTTTTCCAGATTTTTTTCAAATTTTCCATCAATTATTCTGTGAATTTCGGGCCAAAGTAAAAAATTTTTATTTTCCCCAGAAATTTCTAATTTTCCTGAAAGTTTGTCACTGGTTTTTTAAATTTTCAAAAAATTCGGTTTCAATTTTTTTTTAATTTTCTGGAAATTCAAATTTTGCCAATGGGATTATCTTTTCCTCTAGTTTTTTTTGGATTCCCTGATTCGTTGATGGAGCAATTTCTATATTTTTCAAAATGTTGCTAGATTTTTTTGAAATTTCCCATCAATTTTCTTATTTTAGTTTCAGATTTTTCAAATTTTCAAAAATTTCGGTTTCAATATTTTTTAATTTTTTTGGAAATTTAAATTTTGCCAGTGACTTGTTTCTAAAAATTTCCCATTTGTCAAAGTGCCTCCGATTTTTTTTTTGATTCACTGATTTTTTGATAGGGCAATAGGACAATCAGCAATTGATAAGACCCGAAAATGTTTACAACATTGTCTCTTTGGTCGGGAAATTCGCAGTTATCAAGAATCATGGGGTTTTCCCGTAAATTCTCCAAAAATCGAGCAAAAAAGCAGTCATCCTGTGCTATTTTTTCAAATTTTATCAAAATCAGTGCGAGCAATTGATAACCACAAATGTATACAACTTCCTCTCCAAGTTTTGCCCAATTTTCCCTAGTTTTATTGCATTTTTTGGGTGTTACTCATCGATTCCGGCCCGTTTTCCATGTGATTTTGGCTTTTCCTGCTTTTTTGACAGTTTTTGGAAGCAAACAATATTCAATTTTCAATGTTTTTGAAGGGAAAAAGCAGATTGCAAAGTTTTGTTGACACTTTATCGTGTTTTCGAATTGTTTTTTCGATTTTTGCGCAATTTTATAGCCCGCTTGGAAAATCGCTGCGATTGAAGAATCGTAAAGTTACAGTTTTCTTGGGTTTCTTGACTTTTCTCTTCTCCTTCTCGTATTTCCCTCTCCAAATCCCCAAAAACAGTTGACAATTTGCAGAATGGTATTCGAATCGCTGGTCGCCGACCTGCTCAACAGGTTCCTCGGCGACTTTGTCGACAATCTCGACTCGTCGCAGCTCAACATTGGCATTTGGGGAGGTTGGTTTTTCATTTTTTGTTTTCAAATAAGATCCTTGATCACGATGTTACTGATTTCGGTTTGATTCTAAAAAACATCAAAAAAAATTTGAAACGGCGAAAAAGAAGTGACTAACGGCTATCTACTAATGCTTACCTCGATACCAAAATTTTCCAATTTTTTGGGAACAGGAAATTTTTTTTGAAGAAAGCAAGAAAACTAACATTTTTCGGAATGACGCGTCCTATCCCGCAATTCTACTAATTTTCAAATCAATTTTGAAAACTTTAGAAAATTTTGAAACAAAAAAAGAGAAAAACAATGATTTTGAAAAAATTGCACTGCAAAAATCGAGTTTGAATCGAAAAAAAAAAATCAAATTCTCCTCTAATTTCATTTTTCCGTAAAAAGGGATGGGAGATCGCACTGATGTTCAAATCAATCTGAATACTTCAAAATTATGTCTAAACGGAAAATAAGATTTTTAAAAATTAAGAAAGTGAAAAAACTTTGATTTAAAAAATTGCACTGCAAAAATTGAAGTTATTATCAAATTTTGAAAAGTTTTTTATTTACAAAAACTTTGAAACAGGAAAAAATCTGAAGTGATCCCAAATTGATTGAAGCGTTTCTGAGTTTTTAGAGCGTTTGCTCAAAAATTAAAAAAAAAAAAACTGATTTTTCTCTAATTCCATTTCATTTCAAAAAAAAACTAACAAAGTTCTATTGATTTTCAATTCATTTCTGGAAATTCCAAAATTTTTTGAAACGGCACGAAAAGTTAGAAAAAAAATCAAGAAAGTCAAAACACTGCGTTTTTTTTTTAAATAACGGTACTTACACAATTTGAGCATTGATTTTCGAATTTTCAAGAAATCCAGAACTAGAATTTAGAGTCGGAATGGAATTGTCAAATTTCAAGTTTAGAAAAAATGAAAACATTTTGAAACAGAAAAAAACCAAAATTATCAATTCCAGGAGACGTGAAACTCGACAACCTGCAAGTCAAAGAAACGGCTCTCGATGATTTCGACCTTCCTATCAAGCTCAAGTACGGATATCTCTCGTCGCTGGTTCTCAAGATCCCCTGGAAGAACCTGTACAACGAGCCAGTCATCGCCACGATCGACGGACTCAATCTGATTGTGGTGCCGAACAAGGGAGTGGTGTACAATGAGGAGAAGGCGGCCAAGAACATTCAGGAGATCAAACAGAAGACGTTGGCGAGACTTGAGGAGGCTAGGAAGGAGCGCAGAAAGCCAAAGGATCCACAGGCGGACACTTTTGCTGAGAAGATGGTCACGCAAATTATCAAGAATCTTCAGGTTGGATTTTCTTTCTGTTTCTATTTTCTGAAAAAATAGATTTCTGGTGATTTCTCGTGATTTTGACGATTTTTTTCTGGAAACCCGAAAAGAAAAGAGAATTTTGAATCTAGAAATAGTGAATTTTAGTTTGTTTTTCATTGTGAATCACCGATTTTTGTGATGTTTCCCATTTTCCCAAGAATTTTTCCTGAAAAACTCTATAATTTGAGTCAAATTGACAGTTTCTAGGCTCTAAATCTTTTGTTTTATCCAGTTTTCCAAACAAAATCAGAAAAATTAGTCCAAAAACGAGTGCCAATTTTTTTAGGAATTTTTTTCTGTTTCAAAAAATTTAGAATTGTTGATGTGAAAAATTCTAGTCGATCGGCCGGGAATTCTATCTCGAAACTTCAAATCAAGTATTGCAGAAAAAATATAGATTTTATATATAAAAAAAACTGACCTCCTCTGCCCTTGGGATGTCTGAAGGTTTTATCTCCAGAATGTACAGATTTTCTATGACACTGAAAAAACGGTGTTATTGGGAAGTAAAAACGAGACCTATCTACCAAAAATATAGATTTTCTCATAAAACTGACCTTCATGTCCCTTTGGGATGTCTCAAGGTTCCATTCCCAAAAATATAGATTTTCTAAGAAAAACTGAACGAACTGTGCTTTTGGGAAGTCGAATAGCCACCCAGATAAAGATTTTCTAACCCAATTCTTCCAGGTCTCCGTCTCCAACATCCACGTCCGTTTCGAAGACAAGTACACCAACCGTCATCGTCCATTCGCCATGGGAATCACTCTGGAGAAGCTGAACTTCAAGACGACCGACGAAAACTGGAAGGAAACCATCCACAAGGACGTTGTCAAGATCATCTACAAGCTCGTCTCCCTCCAGAACCTCGCAGTCTACTGGAACTCGTCGGCGGACTTCATTTCTGATATGGATGACAAGGAGGCGATTCGCAAGAAGCTTCAGGAGACTATTCACAACGGAAAGAACCGTCCGATTGGCTACAAGTACATTTTGGAGCCGATTCAGATGGAGGCGAAGCTCAAGTTGAATCAGAAACCCGAGACGGATGGATCGGGATGGACGATTCCGAAGATTGATCTGGCTGTGGATATGCAAGCATTGGCTCTAGCTATCGGAAAGTTCCAGTACCAAGACATTCTACTGTTCCTAGAGGCTCAGGAGAGATTCAACGCCGCTGGACAGTATCTGAAGTATCGTCCGAATCTCAACGAGTTCAAGGGACACTACAAGACGTGGTGGAAGTTCGCGTACACTTCGATTCTGGAGGAGAAGGTCAGAAGACGTCGGAGTAATTGGTCGTGGGAGAGAATGAGAAAGCATCGGGAACTGGTGAAGAAGTATCAGAAGGCGTGGGTTCGTCATCAGACTGAAGCGTCACCGGGTGGAGAGGTGGATGCGACGATCAAGGAGGCTGAGAAGAAGCTGGATGTGTTCAATGTGAATGTGGCGAGACAGCAGGCAGAGTTGGAGATTGATAGACAGGGATTGACGAGACAAGAGGATAAACCGCAGGGATGGGTGGCTTGGGGAAAGAGTTGGTTTGGAGGTTCAGGATCAGGACCATCTGCAGCTCCAGGAGCCCCCAAAGGAAAGGACATTGGATCCCAGTTCCAGGCAGCTATGACACCAGAAGAGAAGGCCAAGCTGTTTGAAGCTATCGATTATCAGGAGAACATTCCACCGACGAACTACCCGAAAGAGTTTGTGGAGAACAAGTTTGATTTTAAACTCGGACAAGTGGCGATTGTCGTCGATGGCGCTGTGTCGATGCAGTTGTTGCAGTTGAAGGCGAGTGTCGAGCAGAGACCCAGTGCGGGAGCTATGCAGTGAGTTTTTACTCGTAATATTGGAAAATTGAAAAAAAAAACTGGTTGAAAAATTGATGAAAAATTTGAGAAACAGACTCTTTCTCAAATTTGTTTCAAACAGTGATTCATTTGAATTTCTGAATATATTTAGAAGGAAGAATTGGAAAATTTTCCAATTTTAGATTCATTATAATTTTGAGAAACGGTATTTTTTTGAGTTTTTGGAATGCAACAATTTTTTCAAGGAAACCATAATCCCTGTCAACTCTAGAAATTCTGAAAAAATGCTCATTAATTTTTAGCCTTCAATTCTGCATTCTGACCTAGATGAAATTCAAAAACTGTTCACGCATTGCTAAATTTCCAAGCTATTATAAAATTATGAAAACATGACTTTCCAGTAAAATAAACAGTGGGAATAGCAGTTGTTGAATTTTATCTAGATCAGAACTTAAAAGTGGAAGCTATAAATTTTTGACAATTTTTTCAGAATTTTCTAAAGTGCATAGGGGTGTGATGACCTTGAATCGAAGAAACTGGTTACTGGTTGCCAAAATTCATCAAAAAATTGAAAAACAGTGATTCTTTTAAATTTCTGAAAACTGATCGTAAAAAACTATAGCTGCCCAGTGGCTTTTTTCTCTAAAAAAATTCTGATGAGGAGGAACAATTCATATTGGAAAAATTATCAATTTTTAGACTGATTTTCGTTTTGAAAAACGGTTTTTTTTTGCTTGTTTGAATTTTTCTGCAACGCAATTTTAGAAACCGAAATTTGTAAACTAATTAGCTGTAAATATGTTTCGGAGCAAAATTTCGTCCCAGTTTTTTTTTTAATTTGCAAACGGAAGAAGGGAAGTTCAAACAGTCCCATTAGTTAGTAGATTGATTTTCCAGTTGATATTCAAATTTTGAAACTGTAAAATCCCTAATTTTCCCTTATTTTCCAGCGTCGAATCGTCAATCCAACAACTCCGAATGGACGGATGTGGCTCCGAAGTGATACGTGTCCGTGATCCATCAATCCCCTGGATGTCGTTCCTTCTGGACACCAACCCACTCAAAGGAGACTACGATCAACTTGTCAAGCTCGCCATCGCTCCGATCAACATCAAGTATCAAGCTCCCGCGATCAACAATGCTATCGATGTGTTCAAGCCGCCCGAGTCGGTTCGGTTGAATCAACTGACTGCCCTGGCAATGTCCAGATATGAAGAAGTGAAGGCGAGATCAGTGACAGGACTGGCACACGCTGTGGAGCATCGTTCTCGACTGGTACTCGACGTGCAGATTCAGCCAGCTCGGGTTTACATTTCGGAAGGAGGCACCTACGCTGCAGAGAAGCCCACGTTGCTCGCCGACCTCGGATTGCTCTCGGTGGTGACTGTGGACACGTCGACGGTGAAGACGGATGGAATGGACAAGTTGGCGGCGTTGATGGAGAAGGCGTACGATCGGTTCCATGTGAAACTGTCGAATGTGGTGATTGCGTTTGCGGAGAATGTGGAGATTGCCGAGGGATGTGTGTTTGAGAAGGAGTCACCGCTTCATGTGCTCAAACCGACTGGATTGAATATTCAGGTGAGGGGTTTGATTGTTTTGAAAATTTGGGACCTAGAATTGAGTGAAATATGGCGAAATTGAACTAGAAAAAACCAAATGCAGAGTGAAACTATCGAAAAAGCTATCAAAAGTTTCAAATTTTGTATGAAACTGAAAAAATTTGGAAAAAACAGTTGTTTCTTTGTCAGTTCAGAAAAGGTTGTGAAAAATCAGTACAATACTTCAGAATTTTTTTCTATTCAGTTTATTATCCGGGAAATTTGAACTTGTTTCAAACAAGAAAAAAACCTAATTAGTTTTAAACAAATATTTTCTGCTTCAAATTTTTTATGAAACTGAAAATATTCAAAAATTTTCAATGCAAAAGGCTCAACTATTCCTATAAACTTTTATCTTCGAAAAGCAGTAGAAAATCAGTTCAAAACCCTTTGCACTTTTTGAAATAAATTTTCTATAATTTCCGGTGAGTTATTGGATTTTTCTTAAAATTGGGGACCTATAAAAGAGTGAGAAACAATGGAAATCAGGTGGAAAAAACGGAATTCGCACGGAATCGGAAGGTCGATCACTGAAAAACAGCTATCAGCAATTTCAAATTTCTTTGAAACTGGAAAATTTTGGAAAATTTCAATACTATCCACTTTTATTCTCTTCCTATAAATTCTAAAAGGTTCAGGATATTTCGAAATTGGCAGTTTCGAATTGAAAAAAGTATTGTTGTTTTATTCTCATGCAAGCACTGAAGTTCTTAATTTCAAAAAATTGTAGAATTTTGAACCTGTAATTTCTATAATTTCATCAAAAATTTGAAAACAAATCAAAATACCCATCTTCTATCGGTTAAAATTGCTCGAAATCCAAAAAAAAACACTCGGAATTTTTGAAAATCAAGCAGAAAAAGTTATAAGGAATATTCTCGAATTTCGGTAAACAAAATCTTCAATTTTTTCTGAAACCGATATTGTTTTTTTTTCTCATGTTATTGGCTTTTTTTTTTGAAATTTGAGGACCCAAAAACGAGAAAATTACAAGCAAATTCAATCAGAAAAAAACTGAATTGGTACGGAATTGGAAATGTGATCACTGAAGAATAGCTATCAGCAGTTTCAAATTGTTTCAAAACTCGGAATTTTTCAAAACTGTCAATCTGAATGGCGCAACTATTCCTATAAAATTTTGTCTTCGAAAAGTTGTAGAAAATCAGTTGAAAACACCCAAACGTTTTGAAATGATTTCCCAATAATTTCAGATGAGTTATGTATTGCTGGTTATGAGAAATTGGGACCAAAAATTGAGTAAGAAGCAGAAATTCAACTAAATATAAAAAAAACTGAATTGGCGCGAAATTGGAAGTGCAATCACCAAAAATTAGCTATCAGCAGTTTCACATTTTCTTGAAACTCGGAAAATTTTAAAATTATCAGTGTCAGAGGTGTTATCTTTTCCGCCAATTCTTTTTCGTTAATCGAGAAGTTGTGGAAAATCGGCTCCAAACCCTCTGCGTTTCTTGAAATCAAGTTCTATAATTTGGTTTTGAAAATTGGGGATCTGAAATTAATTAAGAAAAATTGAAATTCAATACGAAGAAGCTGAAATATGGGCTCCATTAGAGGTATAATACCTTAAAAAAGCTATTCCCGCTTCAAATATTGTATGAGATTGTAAATTTTTCGAAAATGGGCAATGTGATCGAAGAGCCTTCAAAAAATCAAGTTTTCATCTATTTCTCCAATTTCAGATCCACAAATCCTCAATCGACGACCTGCGTCTCGCCAAAATGCGTGTCATTGGAGACCTTCCGGACATTGTCGTCGGAATTTCGGATGATCGATTGATCGGACTGATGAAATTAGCCTTGTCGATCCCGACACCAAAGCCAGATGAGAAGACGGCAGCGGAGAAGGATCTGGAAGTGGTTCCGGTGGCGAAGATCAAGGATCGTGCGAAGATGAGGACGATTATGGAGGCGGAGGAGATGGAGGAGGTGAGAATTGCTGAAAATTTCGAAACAAAATTGAGAAAATTTTGAAAAAATTATAAAAATCGAAAAAAAAATTAAAATTCAGGAATTGTTGAATTTCGAAAAAAAAGTTAAAAAAAAAACGGGAATTTTCAGTAAAATCAACAGTGAAAATCTGAGTTTTTGAATTTTTTTGAATTTTTAGTGGGTTCTCGTGGATTATCAAAAATTCTAAATTTCGCCTAGAAATTCTGAAAATTATGAAACAGATTTTTTTTAAATTTCATTTTCCAATTTTCTATGCTTCCAGGACCCAAACAAAATTTAAAAACTATTCAAACAATGCTAAATTTGCAAGCAAAATGACGAAAACTGGAATTTTCAGTAAAATCAACAGTGAAAGTCGCAGTTTTTGAATTGAATTTTATCTAGATCAGGGCGCCAAAGTGGAAGCTATAGTTTTTTAGAATTTTTTTAAGAATTGTGTTTAGTGTACAGGAAGTATGATTACTTTCGATTATCAAAATTCTAACTTTCGCCAAAAACATCTGAATATTCTGAAACAGATTTTTCTAAAATTTTATCTTCCAACTTTCTAATATGCTTCCAGGACTCAAATAAAATTCAAAAACTATTCGAACAATGCTAAATTTCCAAGCAAAATGACGAAAACTTGAAATTTCAGTGAAATCAACATCGAAAATTGTAGTTCTTGAATTGAATTTTATCTAGATCAGGGCGCAAAAGTGGAAGCTAAAAGTATGTTACAGGGCTTATGGAAACATTGGATTATCAAAAATTCTAGTTTTCATCAAGAAATTCTGAAAATTCTGAAACAGATTTTTTCTCAAATTCCATTTTCTAATTTTCCATGCTTCCAGGACCCCACCCAACGCGAAGAGGAAGATGAGGACAAGAAAAAGAAGAAAACGAGCGAGCAACAAGTCCAAATCGAGTTGGATCTCCGTCTCAACCAAATCGGAGTCGTCGTTTATCGAAAAGACACTGTCTTCTGTGATGTCTCAATCCTCAAAATGGCTTGCAAACTCCAAATGCGCACTTTCGACATGGTTGTCACTGCGGAATTGGGTTCTATTCGAGTGTCAATGCCCGAGTACAATTCGTTGGACTCTAGAAGGAACCATCTGTATCTCATTGACAATGACGAGTTGGAGGGTGCACTGATGACGTTGAAGTTTGTTCAGGCCAATCCAGAATCGCCGTTCTTCGCCACAGAGTACAATTTGACGGAGCAAGCCATTGATTTCACGTTTACCAAGCTCGCTGTCTCACTCCATCAAGAAGGCGTGCTCGAGTTGAAGGCATTTGGAGAAGCTATTCAGACACAGCTCGCTGAGCTTCAAAAGGATACCCCGCAAGAGGAGAAGGTCGAGGAAACTGCTAGAAAGATCAGCAAACGACTCAGTGAATCGGTGCTCTCGGTGGCTTCTTTGACGGCGTCGAGTAACAAGGAAAAGAGAGTTAGAAAGAAGACTGTGGGACAGCAGATGGCTGAGATGGATACGTCGAGGAACATCAAACAACGAATCAAGGCGTCGTTTGGAAGTTTGGCACTGATGATTGGCACGCAGAAGGCGCTCGAGACCAGTTTGGCTATTGAGAATGTGGGTTTTTTTTATTTGGAAAAAATCTGAAGAGATCACTGCTAAATTTTTGCCAATTGAATTTTCTGATCTTTCTGGAACTGATAATTTTTGAAATTTGGCCAGAAAAACTAGAAAATTCCTCTAAATTTTCGTTATCAATAATAGAACAAATTTGATCGTAGTTCCTACGTGTAAGCACTGAGTTTCTGCTTTTTGAAAGTTCTGGGTTTTTTGAAACTGTAATTTCTTTCTTAGTTTTATCAAAAAAACGACAAAAAAGGACAAAAGTTTGCTGTAATTTTTAAAAATTCAAACAAAAGTGAACCAGCAGAATTTTTGAAAAAATAAAAAGTAGCCAGACATGCAATGATTTTCGATTTTTTGTAAACAGAGTCCTTGAATTTTCTTGAAACCGGCTATGTTTTTTTTACGAATTTCCCCATTTTCGATTTGTGAAATTCAAATATTACACATTTTATGGAAAGCCATGTCGTCCGAACACTGAAGTTCTGAATTTTAAAAATTCTGGCTTTTTTGAAACTGTAATTTTATCAACAACAAAGAAATCGGACCAAAATTTTCACTAGTATTGTTTGAAATCCGAAAGAAGGGAACTTTTAGAAATATGGAAAAATCACACGACTATTCCTGAATTTTCGCAAACAGCATCTTTAAATTTTTCTGAAACCGCCATTGCGATTTTTCTCAAATTCAGATAAGAATGCGGCAGAAACTCAGTCAAATAGTCCATTGGCTGATTCTTCCGAAATAAAAAATCTAGGTTCTCTGAAAAGGCAGTCTTGTGAAAAAGTAGAAAAATGGGTCTGAAATTATGGTTCCAAGAGGTTTTCGAGATATCTATCAAACCTGAAAAGCTTTCCTACTGAATTTTTCATGATTCTGAAACTTTCAAGGAATTGCCGAATAAATAAAAAAAAACGACTAACATGGTGAAAACAATGAGTAACTAACATGGTGAAAACAATGAGCTTCTGAATTTTAAAAATTCTACAATAGCTTTATTGAAACGGTAATTTTATCAACAAAAAAAAAACAAAAATTGAACCAAATGTGTTCACTATAATTGTTTGAATCTAAAAAGGGAACTTTTAGGATTTTTTAAAAAATTCAGAAGCACAGGACTATTCCTGAATTTTTGTGAACATCATCTTTGAAATTTTCTGAAACCGGTAATTTTTTTTCAAATTCAAATCTGAAAGATTCAGATCTAGATGCTGTGTTTCCAATATGCTAATTATTTTAAAATGGAACATCCCGGTTCTCTGAAACAGTAAACAAAAAAAAATGCATCCCCAATATCCCAAATTTCTAAATCCGAAATCCAAAAATACACTTCTAATTTCTCTATCTAACTATCCCTTTTCCAGATCCATGCCAACGTGAAAATCACCGAGAAAGCAATGGAAGTTGTTGCCACACTCCGAGCGATATCCATGGAGGACCGAACCTCGGGAGCCGTGTACAAGAAGTTGCTGTCAGTGACCGGAAAGGAGGACATGCTCCGATTCGACTTTATCCAATACCAACGAACCGACGCTCAACGCGCTCTGATGAAGTCCTCCGATGTCGATATGGTCGTCAAGATGCGTTTGGCTCAGATGCGATTCGTGTTCCTCAACCTGTGGCTCGCCCGTCTCATGGCCTGGATTGCACCATTCCAAAACGAAGCTGTTCGTGCTGCTCAAGCTGCTCAGGCTGCTGCTGCGGAGAAGGCTGCGACAGCTGCACAGAACGTCAAGCAGATTATGGAGCAGTCACCGCCAAGGATCCAGTTGGATGTGATCCTCGAAGCTCCGTTCATCGTGGTTCCCCGCCTCTCCACTTCTCGTGATGTTATTGTGTTGCATTTGGGAAGATTGGCGTTGAAGAATGAGATACGAGGAGACTCGCAGTACCCGAAGGCAGTGATCGATCGAATGGACATCCTGCTCACCGACTGCACCTTCGGAATGGGTGTCATGAATGAGGATGTGTCGGCGGTGGCGTCGACTTGCTTGATCCTAAAGCCAATCTCGTTCAAACTGGCACTTCAAAGAAATCTGACATTCGCAGCGGTTAAACAACTCCCGGAGATCGTTGTGGATGCTCATTTGAACTCTATAGAAGCCGAGATGTCCGATGTGGATTACAAGACGCTGATGCAAACGCTCTCTGGGAATCTGGCAGAAGGAGCAGATCTTGCAGTTCCACCACCACCACCTCCACAGGCACTGGAATCTACGTCTTCTGGAGGTCTAGTTCCAACAACACCCAAGAAGGAGGTCAAGAAGGATCGTGAAGCGGATGCCGGATCTCCATTGATTGAGAAATCACACACCCGCATCGTTTTCCAGTTTGTTCTCGACAAAATCTCCGCAGTTCTCTATGAAGGAGAGTCTGTCAACGGTGTTCGACGCGATTCCGATGCTTTCGCGGCTCTTCGACTCAACAACGTCAAGACTTCTGGAAAGATTGGAGAGGACAACTCGCTGGTGTTTGCAATGTCGCTGGATGCGTTTACGATGGATGATGAGCGGAAGGAGAAGACGAAGATTTCGAAGTTGATGGATAAGAAAGGATCGAAAGAGGAGCGCTTCCTGGACATGTCGTTCAATCAGGACGCTGAAGCCAACAAGCAGGTCAAGCTCAAGATGACTGCGTTCTTCATTTGCCTCTGCCCAGAGTTTCTCGGATGCTTGACACGATTCTTCAATGTCCCGGTATCAGAGGAGCAGTTGGAGAAAGAAGCGGTAGCTGCTCCGAGTGCTTCTGGAGCCAACAAAGCCGTCACTGCATCTGGAGCCGCTGCAAAGACATCTACAGGACCCCCGGCCCCGGTAGGAACTCTGGCAATCGATTGTGATCTGCATGGAGTGGAAGTGATCCTTGTCGAAGACTCGATGCATCCCGAATCCACGCAAGCCTTGATTCTCTCTTTCAACGTCACTGCGGCTTCTCATCCCAACGAAGCGACCAAGGATACCAAGATGAATGTGGCTGTGGAGAATCTGACCATCTTCTCGAGTTACTACCAACAGAGTCGAAGATCCGAGGTCACTTATCAAGTTTTGACTCCAGTGAGAATTGAGGCGTTGGTGAACATGAATACGGAGCGAAAGACCACTGATGCTGTGTTGAAAATGACAAAGTTGGACATCAAAATGTCGCCATCCATCATTCGACTCCTCTCGGCTGTTTCTGCGGAATTTGCAAAGTCCAGCGCACCTACCGACGCTTCTGGATCCAGCAGCTCTTCGAGAATTGTGAAGCTTCGTAAATGGCCGGAATACTTCTCGTCGAAGCCAATTGACCATCGCAAATACTGGTTCTTTGCGGCTCCCGTGGCTCAGGAGGCGTTGGAAGATGAGACGCAGGAGGATGAGGGTTCGGAGGAACAGAAGAAGAGTGTGAGAGCGGATTCGATGATTGGAAAGGAGTCGGCGAAGGTGGACATTGAGAGGATCTCGTTTACGCTGGAGGCTGGTACTGGGGCTGTGAGTTTTTTTTTTTCAATCTTTACTATTTCGAAAATTTCTTATCAGTTTTGAACCAAAAATTGGGCATTCGACTCGAGTTTCTAAGATCTTGAATTTTAGAAAAAAGTTCTTCAAATTTTGTCAAAAAAAGTTAGCGGTGAGCCTGTTTTTCAAAGCAAATATTCAATTTTTGTGGCTCTCGAAAAGTCTGGAAGATTACTATTAAAAATTTGTAATTCATTTCGGAAAAAATTCAGAAACAGTGAAAAATTGACCATGAAATTTTTTCTGGGTTTTTAGCAATTTTTTGAAAAAAATTTTCGAAAAAACTTATAGAAAATACCAGCCGGGCTGCGCCGGCCTGCGCCGCCATGCATTTCACGTAATCTCAATTTCTGCGTGACTATCTTTTTTTAAGAAATGAAAAAAGCGGACAGACGGACAAACAAACAAACAAACAAACAAACGGACGTTTAAGAAACTTATATAATAAGAATGATGATTTGGAGACTAGAAATAATCAGTTTGAGAAGAACTCTGGAATTTTTCATAACTAACTATCTATTTTTGTGACTTTGGCGCTAACTAAGTACACGAAGAATCTCGAAAATTACCGTCAAAATTTTTATTTCATTTTGAAAAAAATTGAAACAGTGAAACCACTACAAGCGTCGAAAAAAGATGAGTTTTTTTGGGTTTTTGACGGTTTTGAACTGATTTTTTAAAACTTTTCAGCGAAAATTTTATAGAAAATATGATGAGGAGCCTAGAAACAATCAGGTTGACTTGAACTTTTGAGTTGCTCAGTGCAGACTATCCAATTTCGTAACTTTGGGGTTAAAAGGGAAAGCTGAAGTATTACTGTCAAAATGTTTTATTTCATTTTGAAAATTTTTAGAAACAGTGAAACTATATTACGAACGTCAAAAAAACTGGCAATCAAATCAGTTTTCTTGGTTTTTGACAATTTTTTCAAAATTATCAGGAAAAATCTGATAGATGAGTGAATTGGTGCCTATAAATAGTCAATTTGACCGGAACTTTTGAGTTTTTCATGAAAATTTTGAGATTTCGTGTTTTTGCAACAAAAAACTAGTTGGTTTTGGTTGAGTTTACTATTTCTAGGCTCCAAGTCATCTTTCCTATTAGATTTTACCAGAAAATGAAGATCACAGATTTTCATCCCCAATCCCCACTCATCCCATCCAATTTTCCAGATCCCCGTCCCTCTAATCTTCCTGGACATGCTGATCAACGCAGAAGCTCACGACTGGTCGTCGGCGATGCGTGTCACCTCTGGAATCTCCCTCCAAATGTCCTACTACAACGAGTCTGTCAGTGTCTGGGAGCCGATTATCGAGCCGGTCGAGAATGAGAAGGGAGAGTTTGAGAGATGGCGATTGGCTATGAATGTGAGTTTTTTTGGACTTCTGAAAATTTTTAAAAAATTCTAAAAAATTCTAGCTTCCACTGTCGCGATTTTATCTGGAAAAATTCAAAAACTGTTCATATCGAGCCGAGATTTGAAAAAAAACGCGATATTTCAGTGAAATCAACAGTGAAAATAGCAGTTTTTGAATTTTATCTAGGTCAGAATCCAAAAGTGAAAGCTAGAAATTTTTTGGAATTTTTTACAATTTTTTTGGGTTATGGTTAGACTGAAAATGAACTGAATTACCGATTTCAATTTTTAAAAAGTTATAATTCGATTTTTTCTGTGACAAGAATGATATGATCTGATTTTTCTACGAAACGAAAGATTTAAAAAATTTTGAAACAGGTTTTCCATTTTTCAGATGAAACTCAAAAACTGTTCATGTAATGCTACATTTCTAAGCAAAAATGAGGAAAACGTGGTTTTTCAGTAAAATCAACAGTGAAAATAGCAATTTTATCTTTGTCAGAATGCAAAAGTGGATGCTATAAATTTTTTGGAATTTTTTTCAGATTGCCATGATTTTTTCAGAATTTTATTAGGATTAGGTAAAAAAAAATTGAACCCAAAATTTCTTTTGAAAAGCAAAACTTATGAAACGAGTAACGCATTTTTCTTAAAAACAAGAAATTTTAAAAATTTTGTAACAGAAATCTTCCTAAAGTACAAAATTTCCCCCATTTCCAGATGAAATCCCGAAACAAACAAGACTCCACTGACACTTCTCCACAGACCGAAGTTCGTATCGAAGCTGACAAGATGCTCAACGTGACAGTCACCAAATCCCTCCTCTCGCTGCTCAATAAACTCTCCGAAGTATTCGCCACAGCCGCCAAACAGATCACTCCAACCCAAACACGCCATCTGCCTGGAATCTCTCCATTCGTCGTGCTCAACGAGACGGGAATCGCTGTGAAGGTGTTGGATACGGAGACGGTGAAGGTCAGTGAGAATGGAGAAGCGGTCGATGCGACGCATGGAGACTTTGTCGACGTGTTTTTCAAGAATAGGAAGAGTGGAGAGGACAGGAGACTCAGTATCGAGCAGGAGGAGGTTACTGGTGAGTATTTGGCTCGTTTTGAAATAGAATCGGATGGAAAATGGAATTTGGAACATAGAAATAGTGAATTTGACCAGAATTAGTTGGTCTTTAATTTTTTTCATCACAAATCACCCATTTTTGTGTTTTTTTCTGCCGAAAACATGAAAAACTCAATAATTCTGGTCAATTTTACCATTTCTATGCTCCAAATTCTCTTTTCTGTACATTTTTATCAACAAGAAAAAATTGAAAAAATAACAAAAAAATTTGGAGTCCGTAACGACATGGTTTTCATAGCTTCAGTTTGCCACAGAACCTTCTAAAAACGTTCAAAAAATTGAGAAAAAAAATTAAAAATTATAAAAAACCTGATTTTGGTCCGAGACCTTCTAGACGGTTTCCGGAGTTTCAGAAAATGTTGAAAAATTTGTTGAAAATTCAAGAAAAAAAATTCTGATGCTTTAAAATGTTTTGAAGAGCAAAAATTTGCTTCAGTACCTTCTAAAAAACGTTCAAAAAATTCAGATAAAAATTTTAAAAACTCTATGAAGCCTGATTTTGGCCCAAAAACAGTTCAGTTTTTTCTTTGAAAATTCAGAACACTTTTTATAAAGTTCTGAACATCCTAATCTTGGTCCGAAAAAGTTTAAAATTCAAACTTTTAGACGTTTAAAAGTTCAGAAATTTTTAAAAAAAGTTCGAACATCCTAATAGATACCGTAATTCTATTCTTTGATTTCCGAGGTGACCGCACAATTTAATGAAATAGAATGAGGCGTAGTTTTCAATGAAAATTACGAGAAACAGTAAATCAATCTAACTTCATCACAATTTTCCAGGAGACCTGAAATTCGAACTCGTCGGAACCGTGCGTGAAACGAAGATCGGACGTGCCGAGAAGCGAATCATCCATCTGCCAAAGGTATCGGATGGTGGTCACAAGTGGCTGATTGTCGCCGAAACAACCATCGAGAACAACCGACGACTCGTCACTCTCAACTCGCATGTCAAGGTCACCAACCATCTGTCCTACCCGGTGGAACTGTACTCGAAGAGAGATACCACTCTGGATTTGTTCGGAACCGTGGAACATGGAGAGACTATTCCTCTGGCAGTACCACTCCTCTTCTCGCCGTCTGGAGATATCTATTTGAAGCCTGTTGATGATCAGTGAGTTTTTTTTATTTGAAAAATTGAAGTTTCCTAAAATTTGGGAAAAATTTATTTCTGTTTCATAAAATTTCAAAAGTCAGAGTTTTTCGAAAAATGCAGTTCGTATCCGTGTTCATCGTGTTTGGAAATTTGAAAAAAATGAGAAGATTGATGAAAAAAAGTGGACAATTTTTGGTAAAATAAGATGGAAATTGCAATGTGGAAACGATATTTTTTTAAAAAACAAAAATAATGAAAACTGTTGAAACAGAAATTTTTACAAAAAATTGATTTCTGTTTCCTAAAATTTCAAAAGTCAGCGTGTTTTTGAGAAATGCAATTCGTTTCGCATTGTTTTTTTATTGAAAAAAATTTGGAGAAAGAAAAGCAAGAAAATGAGCAGGTTTCTTGATTTTTGGCTCGAAATAGTCATGTGGAAACGATAATTTTCCAAAAAACAAGAAGATTAGAAATTTTCGAAACAGAAATCTTGAAAAAAATTGATTTCGGTTTCATAGAATTTCAAAAGTCAGAGTATTTGGAAAAGTTCAATACATGCCCGTTTTGTATTTCTGTCAAAATATCAAAAAATCACAGCTGATGAGAAAAAAGTGAACAATTTTTGGTAAAATGAGTCGGTCGGAAATTGCTAAGGAAACGTTAAGACTCGTTCTCCAGAAAGTCTCAATAACGTTATGCACAGGCGCCGAAATGTTTTCCAATTGGACTGATTTTTTGCATAGGGGTAGTATAGGGGTCTCTGAGTTCAAAACAGGTATTTTCAAAATTTTTGCTTACCGGCTCGCGGAGCTGGGACCAAAAAGAGCCCGGGAAAAAAAGTTGTCGGATCCGTTTAGAAATTTGTGCCTAAGGGTTTTTCACACTGTAGATCACGAATATGACAATGAAAAATGTTGAAAAACTGTTTAAAAAATAGTCGTAGTACTAAAAAGTGGTAATTTTTCAGTTTTTTTAATCTACTGAAAAATTTAGTGTTGTACATGCACGAGATATTGTCAAATTCGGATTCTCCGTCCAAAAATACATCGAATAAGTCAAAAAAATCAAAAATTAACGGGACAATATTGAGCCATTTTCGGCATTTTTTGAAAATTTGCACTAAAATCTGTATATTTTTCACCTTCCTGAAAATTTTTCAACTGGACATGCAAAAACTAAAATTAAATTCGGATTCTACGTGTAAAACTACCCTATAAAAATTTCAAAAATCAAAAATTGACGGGACAATATTGACCCAAAAGTTGAGTTTTTCCTACGCTAAATTGACCGCCACAAAATGGTCGTTATGTGAAAATGACTACGCGGAACTACATCCAATTTGAGTTCTTATGATATTAGAGATATCTATCTGTGTTTTCAAACAAAGAATTCCAGTCTAAAAAATTCGGTAAAAATTTTGGAGACTCTTCAACTTTTAGCTTTTGAACTCATTTTGTACAACGTATAGGGGTACGTTGGTCAAAAAATGGGAAAAAAACGAAAAATTAAAAAAAATTATTTTGTTTTTGCATTGTATTGAACTTTCATTTAACAACACAGAAAACATAACAAAACTTCCTGAAAAGACCAAACCCTCTCAAAATAAATTTTCAAAATAAACCACCGAAATTCAGTATAAAAAATTTGAAAAAATCATAAAAATGGAAGATGATTTCTCCGTAAGATTGTTTTGATACGAACATATAGGTCTTAGTTGGAAGTCAAATTCTCAACACAACCAACATACTTCTAGTAGAGCTTGCGCTCGAAATGACAAATTTTGTAAATTTTCAAAAAATGCCGAAAATGGCTCAATATTGTCCCGTTAATTTTTGATTTTTTTGACTTATTCGATGTATTTTTGGACGGAGAATCCGAATTTGACAATATCTCGTGCATGTACAACACTAAATTTTTCAGTAGATCCAAAAAACTGAAAAATTACCACTTTTTAGTACTGCGAATATTTTTAAAACAAATTTTCAACATTTTTTATTGTCATATTCGTGATCTACAGGGTGAAAAACCCCTAGGCACCAATTTCTAGACTGATCCGAAAAATTTTTTTAAAACCCTCTTCTGGTCCCAGCTCCGCGAGCCGGTAAGCAAAAATTTTGAAAATACCTGTTTTGAACTTAGAGACCCCTATACTACCCCTATGCAAAAAATCAGTCCGATTGAAAAACATTTCGGCGCGTGTGCATGGGGTCAGTGGCCATTATTGAGTAGTTACAAATAGTCAGTCTTAATTTTTCAAAAATCGAGATGATTGAGAACTTTTGAAACAGAATATTTTGTAAAAAAATTGATTTTAGTTTCAAAAAAAATATTAAAAAAATGGTTCTCTGGTGTTTTCTCTCTGTTCGTCTGATTTTTTCAATTTACTTTGATAAAATCGGATAGAAAAGAAAAAAAAATTGGACTGTTTTTGATAAAATAAGTTGAAAATTTTGAATGAGAACATTTGTTTTCAATAAAAACAAAAATAATGAAAACCTTCGGAGCAGAAATTAAAAAAAAATTAATTCCAGTTTTAAAAAATTTTTAAAATTCCAAAATTGGTTCCCTGGCGTTTTCTCTACTTTGGACTAATTTTTTCAAATTTTCCTGATAAAACCGTATAAAAAAGGAAAATTGGAATCTAAAATAGTCAATTTGACCAGAATCATTCAGTTTTTCATAAAAAAAAAGTTTCAGATTTTGTGTTTTTTGCAAGAAAAACAAACTAATTTTGATCAAATTTACCATTTCGGTTTTAAATCATCACGGAAACTCGACTTTTTTGACGTTTTTAGTATCAACAACCATCTAATTTCCATTTTTCCAGATACGAAGTCTCCTTCGAGTCCCTCTGCTGGCACAACTTCGAGCACAACCGTCGTCAAGCTGTCCGCTGCGATGCCGACTCCCCAGATGGTCAATTCTCAGGAATCTACATTGAATCAGTGATCCACGAGGAGAAGATCGTTGACGGAGCCGATGATCAGACCACCAGCATCTTCCATGTCCATCTGTACCCTCCATTGGAGTTCCACAACAATCTGCCATGTGATGTTCATCTGGAGCTTCCCGAACAGAAGACACTGGCTGCTGGAACATCGACACTGCTCAATGTGGTAGCTGGAAGTCCCGTGAAGGCGTGGGTGATGTATCTGGGAGAGAAGTACGTGTTGGAGATGCCTGTGCCGGAAGTGAAGAAGGATGTGGAGGTGGTGGCGTTGAATACCGAGACTGGATCGGATGAGTTGGTGAGTATTTTGGAAATTCGGATTAAAAATCAATGAAAAACAATTCTGAAACTTTGAAATTTAAAAAAGATAGATCAGGTTTTCACTGGTTTTCAAGATCAAATTGATCAAAAATGACCGGGAAAATATTGGAAAAATTTTTGAAACTGGAAAAAAAAAAATTTCCGAGTTCTTGGTAAATCTACCTTCAGAACTGCCAGAGAACTGAAATTTTTGTTATTTCTAATTTTAAAAAATCTGGGTATGATGAGTTAGAACCTGTGCCATTGTTAGTTTTCTTTCAGTGAATTTTTTAAAAATCTTTCTGAAACTGCAGAATATTTTTTTTCATATTCTTTAAATTTTTAAAAAGTTAAATTCCAAAAGATTAGGTGATCAAAACACTTAATTCAAGACAATAGTTTACGAATCCGATTGAAATTTTTGAAAATGTTTTGAAACTGTAAACAAAAAAAACTTCAAAAACTTGGTAATTTTCTGGTTTTTCAATTTTTTTTTCTCGGTTCTGGGCCGGTTTTTTCTGATAAATTGTATAAAAAAGCCGAAATCATATCGACTGTTAGTCATTTTTACCAGAATCGTTCCGTTTTTCAGAACAAATTGACTAATTTTTGTAATTTTTTCTGAAAACCCCAGATTCAAAAAAAATTATACTGAAAAACTGATCGATTTTGATGAAATTGACTGTGAATTGGTTCCAAATGCTCTGTTTTATCTGTTTTTTGCTAAAACAGCTTAGAAAATTGGTCCAGAAACCAGAAAACCGGAAAAGTGATCTGAAATTTTTTTCTGTTTCAAAAAAACTGAAATTCCGACAAAACACCAGCTGTAATTAGTTTGAGAACTGCCGGAGGAATCACTGAAAATTACATGAAACGAAAAATTCAGTTGTTTCTGTTTCAAAAAATCTGAAAAATTACTAAAACATCAGAAAAATCGTTGCAAAATTGATTCTTTCAGCTCCTCGGCTTGCACTGGACCAGTGAATACGGCGACCAGAAAGTCTATCTCTACGCACCATTCTGGCTTGTCAACAACACGGAGAAGCATTTGAGACACGTGGTGAGCAATTTTTCTCAATTTTTCCAATCTTCTGGGCCCTTTTTTGGAATGCTAATGTCTATCTATCGCCCCGCCCCCTTTTTTTCTGAATAGTATGATTTCTATCTTCTTGTCCTTTTCCTCCTTCTTATCACTCACTAATCGTTATTTCCAAAAATAGGAGAGCAGCGGAAACATGTTGACAAACACGGCGCGTGGGTGTGTTCCGTGCGGAAAGAAGTCGGTCGTCTCGTCGGAAGAGGTTTACACGTTTTTCCCTTTTTCTAGTAATTTTCTGGAGCTTCTAATCTAATTTTAACTTTTTTTCTATCTATTTTTGGTGATTTTAACTTGATATTTATGAACTCTGGGTTCCATTTCTATGATTTTCCATCAGACCCACTTATTTTTTCGTAAATTTGCAGAATGACGATGCAGTCCAACACGCTCCCGATCAGAATCCCATCATTCTGCCGTTCCCGTCTGTGGATTTGGCAAAGAAGAAGAAGGTGAGGTTTTGGGAACAAAGACCGATGATATTATTGGAAAAATTATGTTTTGTCTGTTTTGAAAATTTTAGAAACAGTGAAAACTGAAATTTCACTTCAAAACCACAATAAAAATCACGTTTTTTTTTCAATTTTGGATTTTCTAGGATTTTTATGGTAAAATCGAACCGATTGACAGTCAAATTTACCAGAATTATTCAATTTTTCATCGCGAATTTTTCATTTTTGCAACTTTCTTTGCAATAACTCAAAATCGGAAAATAAAAACTCAAAAAAAATGAATAATTTTGATAAAATTGACTATCGATCGGTTCGTTATTCTCTATTTTAACGAATTTTATGAACGAAAAAATAGAAAAAAAAATTCGAAAATCAAAAAACACTGGAGAATGCCAATTTTTTGACGTTAGAAATTTGAAAAAAAATTTGAAAAATCTATTCACCGTTTCAAAACTGATTTTTCGAGTTGATCAGTTTTTTTCATCAATTCCGTTATGCCTCTATCTTAATTTTTCCAGGCCCGAGTCAGAATCGAGAACGAAAGTGAGTGGTCGGAGGAGTTCCCGCTGGATACTGTTGGAAACGCCGCCAGAATCACTTGCAAAGGAGCCAACAATGACTTTGATGTGAGTTTTTGGAATTTTTTAGAAAAATTTGAGAAACTTTGGTTCGGATTACTGTAGTTCTGCGTTTCAATCAGAGTTTTTGAGAATTCTAGCTATAAATTGTTATTACTCATAGGGAACGTTGTGTTTACCAATTTTTTACAGTGGAAAATTTCGAAAAAAAATTCTGTTTCGAGTTTAGATGTTTTGTAGTCTATCACAATTTTTTGTTAATGCGTGCAGTGTTCTTCCGAAAAAATGATTACTGTATCTCCTATTTCTCCACCAATTTTGTTTTCAGCTGACCGTCGACATCAAACTGTGCCAATCCGGACTCACCAAGATCGTCACATTCGCCCCATTCTACCTGGCCTCCAATCTCGGAAAGTACCCGATGGAAATCCGTGAAGAAGGACAGAAGACGTGGATTGATGTGCCAGCAGAGACTTGTGTTGGATTGTGGCCTGTGGAGAGAAAGAAGAGAAAGTTGATGACGGTTCGGTATAAGGAGGATCCGGAGGCCGAGTCACTGCTGTTCCCGATCACGGAGAACTATGAGACACTTTGTCATGTGAGTTGGTTGATGGAAATTGGAATTTGGATGAAAAAAATGAATTTGATCAAAAACCTGGAAAATGAGCGATAATAAATTTAACAATTTTGAAAAAATAAATACAAATTCTGGAACATGAAATTCTAAAAAATCAAATTTTTTTTAAAATTTGGCTTGAATTTTTATTTTTAGCACCGTGTAATTTTTTCATTTTTTAATCTAGGGCAGAATGCAAAAGTGGAAGCTAGAAAAATTCCAGAATTTTCCTAGATCAAAAATTACAATATGCGGCGCAATTGGGATCAGTCAATAGTTTTAGTTTTGACTGAAAAATATTTTTCGAAACAGAAATTTTTTCGAAAAAAATTAACAATTATTTTCACATAGAATCCTTGTCCACTTACAATCCCGAAAATTTTGAAAAAAACTTTGTGAAAGGTGATCGAAATATAAAAAACAAAAATTTTGAAAAAAAAAAAAAAAAAAATAGAAGACAAGAAAATATGGTTTAAAAAATATCACAATTCCCACGGTGTCTGTGCCTTACGGATCAGCGATAAACTTTGATTTTGAATGAAAATGAGTTTTTTGAAGCAGAAATTTCTTGAAAAATTCGAAAAATCCTCTCTCAATCCCAGAAACAAATCAAACATTTGGTCGATTGAAAAAAATTAAATATCCACAGTATTTGTTCCATTTGGATCAGCGATAAACTTTGATTCTGAATGAAAATGAGTTTTTTGAAGCAGAAATTTTTCAAAAAATTCAGAAAATCCCTTATCAATCCCAGAATCAATTCAAAAATTTAGTAAATTGAAAAAATGAACATTAAAAATAGGAAAAAACCTATCAAACATTCGCTAAGTCAAAAATTTATTTGAAAAATTCAAGAAACTACTTCTCAATCCCTTAATTTTTCATTTTCAGATGGACGGTGACTCAATTGGAGTGGAAGTGTCAGTGTCAACCGGAGAATCCTCCGTCGCAATCCATCTCTCCCCGTTCGCCCCGGGAATGTGTCCCGTGCAAATCATGAACAACCTGACTGTTCCTGTCACTTTTGGTCAGAAAGGACACATGAAGGTGTCTGTTCCACCGAACGAGTACGCGCATTTCACATGGGCCAGTATAATCGACGAGAAGACGTTGGAGGTGGATGTTGGAGAGTGGCACTTTGAGGATAAGCTGGATCAGAACAAGTTTGGAGATTTGCAAGTGAACAAGCAGATCCGACGCTTCTGCTACTACTCTAATTTCTTGATTGGACGGCAGAGAGTGCTCCTTTTCACTCCGGACGTGGATATTGCAAAGGCGGCGTATGGAAGCTGGGAAACGGACATTGTTGATATGCAAGCAGAGGTGTCACTTCAAGGATTCGGCCTCTCAGTTGTGGATAACATCGTTGGACGTGAGATCATCTACATGGCAATCAGCTCCTCTGACATTCTCTGGGAAGAAGAGGTCAAAAAAGGACGTTTCAAGCCTCTGGCAGTCAAGTACATGCAGGCTCTCGAGGAGAAGTATCAGGCACAGATCGGCGCTCCAAATGACAACTTCGAGGCGTTGGAAGGATTCGAGGTGAATGTGAACAGAATGATTTTGAAGAAGAAGAAGGGCAAGGAAGTCAAGTTGAGAAGGATCTTTGAGCAAGGAGTCTGGGCGAGCTATGGAAAGAGTGCACAGAGGACCAGGTTGCACGCGAAGATCAATCATATCCAGATTGATAATCAGGTAAGGGGTTTGGATTGAAAATTCACGGTTTCTGAAAAATTGCAAGACAATAGATGAATCTTGGCACGCTAATGGCGATTCGACATTACCTTCTTTGCAAAAGGCGCTTTCTAAGAACACTTTTGAGCCCTCAAAGTCTAGAAATTCCCAAAAAAAAATGGCTGATAATAACCTATTTGAACAGGTTCCTGGTGTTTTTAGAATTTTTAAAAAATTAAAAAAAAAATATTGCGGTTTCTAAAAAGTTGCAAGAGATATAGGGGGTTTAGTACATACTTATTCCCTCTTTTCTCCAAGTTTCAAATTTTCAGAAAAATTTAAAACAAAATACTGAATAGTGATATCAAACAGTTTTTCCTTTTTTCGCAAGCTTTGAGCGATTTTCCTTGAATTTTTCTCTAAAAACTGATAAAAACGGGGATTCAGAGCCTAGGTTTCCAGTCAGAACTTTTGGATTTTGTGCTTTTGACCTAAAAATTAAAAAAAGGATAATTCCCAATGAAAAACTAACTGATTTTCGTGAAATTTACCATTCCTAGATTCCAAATCCTCTTTTCTAGCCGTTTTTTGAAGAAAAAAATTGTAAAATAAATAAAAAACTCTGTTTCAAAGGAAAATTTTCACTTTTTGTTGGAAGGTGTGCGATAATTCGTCAAGGCCTCTAAAATAATATAAAATCCTGATCAAATTATCAATTTTCAACGCAAAAAAACTAAAATTTCAATGAAATTATTTTTCAGCTCGACGCCTGCGTCTTCCCACGCGTCCTGTCCGTCGTTCCACCACCAAAGAGTGTTGTTGTGGATAACACCCCGAAACCCTTCATGGAACTCTCATTGCTCCAACGTCAACCCGAATTCTCTTCGATCGCCGAGATTGAGTACGCCCATGTGCTCATTCAGGAATTCGCAGTACAAGTCGATCAGGGACTCATCAATGCGCTGATGCTCCTGATCTCGGGAGAAGTGACCAGGAAACCGTATGGAGTGAGTTTTTTTTCGGATTTAAAAATTTTTGAAAGCCTTTGGTAGCGGCTTAGTAGTAATTCATACGAATTTTTGTTTTAAAATTTTCGCAAGGATCCAAATTATTAATTTTTGAATTTTATTTCTTCCGAGACAACTTGACTTTCTTGAAACTACAAAAGGCGTTATCAAGCTGGTACTAATTGCTACTTCCAAAACGCCAAATAATTGATAACAACTTGAAACTGAAAATCGCAAAAAAAGACAGTTGATATCGTTTTCTCGTAAATTTTGGGCCGATTTTCTTACATTTTCCGATCAAATTGAATGAAACAGAAAATTTAGAACCGATTTATAGTCAATTTTATCAGAATTTTCAATTTTTCATTGCAAATTACCTTTTTTGCTAAAAATGACAAAAAACTTTGAAAAAAAAATAATTTTTCAAATTTTCTACCGAAACCAGTGTTATCTGGGTCACTGTAACTTTCAAAAAATTCGAAAAATAAATTTGGCTTATTGTAGCTTCAAGAATCCCAAAGTAACCCACTGGAAAAAATTGAAAAAGTTGGATTCATTTTGAGAAAAATTTTTTCTTAATTTTTTTTTGTTGGAAAAATTGAATAGAACAAAATATTTGGAGCCGAGAAATGGTCAATTTTACCGAAATTATTGAGTTTTCCCTTGCAAATTATTCATTCCTCTATTCAAAAACACCAAATAAATAAAAAATGAACTGAAAACTGACAGATTTTGGTCAAATTGACTATCAATTGGTTCCAATTTCTCTGTTTTGTCCAAGTCTATCAGAATTTTTTTTAAACCCCCATCATTTTTTTTGACATTTTGAAGTAATTATTAGAGTCCGCTATTGTCCAACCACGCAATATCACGCTTACACTATCCCCATGCAAAAACTTCCCTTGAAACCGTAACCAATCCCTTTTTTTCTTTTCAGAAAGAAATGTTCGACGAGGACCTCAAAATCTGCCATGTGACCCTCTCGGAAACCGCCAGTGCCTACCGGTCACAACGCCCGAAAAGCTTCTACAACGACCTGCACATCTCCCCGATCATGATGCATCTCTCATTCTCACAAGGAGGAACCTCTGGAGACGCTGCCTCATCTGGAGCCACAATGCCAATTCAATCAGAAATGATATCCGTGTTGTTGCGATCCGTCGGAGTGACACTCACCGAGCTGCAAGACGTTGTCTTCAAATTGGCGTATTTCGAGAGGAAATGCACGTTCTACAGTCCCGAACAACTCAACGGAGAGATCATCTCGCACTACGCTAAACAGTTCATCAAACAAGTCTACGTGCTGGTTCTCGGTCTGGATATCATTGGAAATCCGTTCGGATTGGTCAGGGATTTGTCGGCTGGAGTTGAGGATCTCTTCTATCAACCATTCCAGGGAGCTATTCAGGGACCGGAGGTGCGTTTTTTGATTTGAAAATTGGAAAATGGAAAAAAATCGTTGAATTCATTGAACAATCGACAAAATTCAACAGTTTCACCAATTTTTGATTTTAGAACCTGTAAATTTTTTTTGATAAATCCACATCAGAAATTATGGTTTGAAAAATCTAGGAGCTTCGAAATATTTTTTGAAAAAAATTCCAATTTTTCGAAAAATTGTTGGGCCAGGAAATCGGTTTTCGATTTCTGACTGATTTTTTCAAACTTTTTTTTGGCAAAAAACGGATAAAAAATAGGATTTGAAGCCTAGAAGCAGTCAATTTTACCAGAACGTTTGATTTTTCTCTTGTGCGTTTTTGATTGTAAAATTGGAAAAATATGAATCTTTAATTTTTCATGTTAAAAATCAAGAACAGCCAAGAAATTTGACTGTTTCACCAATTTTTGATTTTTGAATTTGTAAATTTTTTTGATCGAATCAATGGCTGCATAACATCGAAAATTATGGTTTAGGAAATCTAACAGCTTCAAATTATTTGTTGAAAAATTTAAAATTGAAAATGTCGAAAAAGATAGCAACTGACGGGTTTTCTCGATTTTTTACAATTTTTTCTCAAATTTTTTTTTGCAAAAAACGGATAAAAAATAGAATTTCGACTATAAATAGTCAATTTCGACAGAATCTTGAATTTTCTGATATGCGTTTTTGTTCAAAAAATTGAAAAAAAAAAGAGATAAATCTTTCATTTTCCATATTAAAAATCGAGAACAGCCAAAAATTTTGACTGTTTCACTAATTTGTGATTTTAGAAACTGTAAAATAATTTTTTGATCAGAGCTAGACTCGAACAGCATCGAAAATTATGGTCTAGAAAATCTAGGAGCTTCGAACTATTTTTTGAAAAATTCCAATAATCGAAACGTCGAAATTTAATTTTTTTTTTGAATTTTTTTGCAAAAAAACGGATAAAAATAACATTTGAAGCCTAGAAGCAGTCAATTTTACCAGAATTCTTCAGATTTTTATTGTGCCTCTAAAAATCAGAAAACGAAGAAAAAATTTTCTGCTTTAGATTTTCTACTAATGTTAGAACCAGTGATCCGAATTACTGACACTTCGATTGTTGTAAATATTTTTTTCAATTGAGAAAAATGAATTTTACTTACTGTAGCTACCAGAATCCTACAGTTACCCCCCTAAAAAATTCGCAAAGTCGAATTTATTTTGAGAAAAAAATTTATATCTGTTTTTATTGATAAAAACAGACAGAAAATGAAATTTGAAACCTAGAAATAATCAATTAGACCAGAATCCTTCCGTTTTTTCGAGAAAAATTATGAAAAAGTCTATAATTCTGGTCAAATTTACTATTTCTAGGCTTCAAACTTTGAAAAATTGCAAAATTAAGAAGTTTCTGTTTCAAATTCTCTCTAAAAATTCCAAAAAAATATCCAAAATCAATCACATATCAATTCTCACTTTGATTTTCTCCAGGAATTCGCCGCCGGTGTCGCTCTCGGCGTCCAATCAATGTTCGGTCATGCAGTTGGCGGAGCCGCCGGAGCAGTCGGCCGAATCACTGGAACCGTCGGAAAAGGCGTGGCCGCGCTCACTTTCGACGACGACTACATGAAGAAGAGGCAGGAGGATCTGAACAGAAAGCCACAGTCGTTTAGCGAGGGAATGGCTCGTGGATTCAAGGGACTCGGAATGGGAGTTGTTGGTGGAATCACTGGAGTGGTCACGAAGCCGATAGAAGGAGCGAGACAGGAAGGAGGAATCGGATTTGTCAAAGGAGTTGGAAAAGGACTCATCGGAGTGGTCACACGGCCAGTTTCTGGAGTTGTAGACTTTGCGAGTGGCACTTTGAACAGTGTTAGGGCTGTAGCTGGAACCAATAGGGAAGCCGGACCCCTCCGCCCCCCTCGTGTCCTTCGTGCTGATAAGATTGTGAAACCGTACTCGTCGGGAGATGCCTATGGATTCAAAGTGTTCAAGGATACCGACAGAGGAGAGCTTGCCGAGACTGATGAATTCATCACGTACGCGTCAATCAGTGATAAGATTGTTCTGATCATCACGGATCGTCGATTGGTGCTTAGCAAACGGACGGATGTGATGGGAGTGTGGCAGACGGAATGGGGAACCGAGTACTGTAAGATCAAGGAGCCAGAGTTTATTCCGAATGGAGTCAAGATTTTGTTGAAGGTGAGGGTTTTTGATGGAAAATTGGAAAAAAAAGAGAATTTTTTTTTGATTTCTAATATTTTTAGAGGCTTTGCACATGATTTTTATAGAATTTCATATTTCAAAAAACCACTATTTGTTTTCCAAAAAAATATTGGAAATTTCATTTCGCAAAATCTCATTGAAAAATTTAAAATTGAAAAGGACGGTTTCTCGAATTTTCTAAATTTTGTAAAGTTCAAACAAAAATCGTTCGTCTGGTCATATTGTTGAGATTGATGCAATTTAATTTATCAAATTTTTCAAAATTCAAGGAGTTCAAGACTCGATTTCTGCAAAATTTAGTCCAATTTTAGGAAAAAAAAACTCTACTTCAAACAAGCAGTAACTATTCATTGAAAAATTTGAAAAGTGTTCGGATCATTTGTTTCCATTTTTCTGTATTCTCAAAAAAATCGTTTTCGATTCTGAAATTTTCAATCGAAAGTTGAGAAATCAGCCCAACCAATGATGGATTTTCACTGTTCCACTATTTTTTGATTATACACTGCGTTGCAGGTTCTTATGGCCACCCGGGCTTTCACGTTTGGAGTCGCAAACTGAGCGTTTTG